>CM076580.1:158563406-159049482 GCA_034641835.2 Pinus albicaulis
TATGGTCTTTCTAAGGTAAAATGGAAATTCTAAAGTGAAAAACAAGCTTGGTTATAATTGTTCAAGGAAGTGATATCCCCTATAATGATTTACCAATCTCAAAACTTTAAAAGCAAATTGAAATTACAAATGACAAAAGAAAGTAAACTGCTGAAATGGAAAGTGCTGTTAATCTAATGAATCAAAACAAGAAACTAGTGAATATGAAAACTAAACTATTCTTGCTGCCAAATGAACACAAAAGAAACTACGCTTATGGAAATTCAAAATTGCAATGAAATAAATCTAAATCAGATTACATCAATTCATTTTCTGACCCTTCATCATTAGACCAGCTATGACTTGCGGAAGTAATCATAAACAACTTGTGTAACTGATATTTAATCTTGCAGAAAGTAAACTAATACTAAACCATACACACATGATTCAATCTCTCGCCATCAGTCCAGCTGTGGCTTTCGGAGGCAATTGAAGATGTCATACATGATTCAATATATCTAAGTTTGCGGAAAAGAAACTAATACTAAACTACACACTTCATCAGGCAGCCCCTCACCATCAGTCCAGCTGTGGCTTTCGGAGGAAACTGAAGACGCTATGAGCAGCTTAATATATCTAATTTTGCAGAAAGGAAACTAATACTAAACTACACATCTCATCATGCGGCCCCTCACCATCAGTCCAGCTGTGGCTTTCGGAGGTAGCTGAGGACACTATGAGTAGCTTAATATGTCTAATTTTAACTATTGAATCAGATAAACAAAACTGAAATGCACAAAACAAAACTGAAGTTAAACAAAGACTGTGAAAGAAAACTAGCAGCAGAATAATATCAGTTTCATATCATTAGCAAAAATACTATGAAAATGCCCCGGGCTGTCTACCTAAAACCTGCACAAGAAAACTGATCAATATTTTAACAATCATAAAAACATAAAAGACAGGAAGGCAATGGAAATTACAGAAATGTATGAACAGAAATAAAACAACTATGAAATATGAACATGTAATGGGTTATGATACAATGACTGCTTAAAGAAATGAAATGAAAAATATCTACATTAATACACAGAACCTCGGCTGAGCAGGGGCCCTCTACGCAGCTCTGGTATGATCTTCAAACACGAATTAAGTTATGAAACAGAGTTCTTCACATTAAAAAGAAAGTCATTACAGGCTGGTGGTATTACGGCTCAAGGCAGCGTAATCATCACATAACAGAGCACGCACATCAACTTAACAGATATATCAACTTAACAACTATCAACTCCTATTCACTAACTCTACGTGCGTATGCAAACGCTCTTTATAAAGCAATAAAATGTAACTGTCTCCTGAAGTTTATGATAGCAGCCAGCACGTAGACCACTAAGGCCATGGATTTAGGAGTATGGCCATGTTGGAAAACGGATCTATGGAAGGTGGGCGCTTAAATTCAACTCCAGAACTTTGCACAGATGTCAATTAACCTCCGTAAGCTTGGAAACGGCCGGATGGATGTTTCTATGCCACGAAACAGAGTCCAGCCGACATAGAACTCCACGGTTGACTTCCACGTGGATGGCTTTGACCGCGGCTTTCCTTGACGAATTTTCTTGAACCAATAGGAC
The DNA here is from genome assembly GCA_034641835.2 of Pinus albicaulis. Classification (NCBI taxonomy): domain Eukaryota; kingdom Viridiplantae; phylum Streptophyta; class Pinopsida; order Pinales; family Pinaceae; genus Pinus; species Pinus albicaulis. The sequence goes on from CM076580.1 coordinate 158,565,017, forward strand.
ATGAACCATGTCCTTGTCATTCCTAGCCTGCCCATGTGGCTCGTTTCCTTCGTTGACACCTGTAACATTGATTTCCACAAAATAGCTGCGGAAAGTTGCAGCGGCTGCGGAAAGTGACAAGTTTCCGCAGCTGTATGAACAAAATCTAAATCAAATATAAAACACACAAACATAATTAAAAACCATGTTAGATACCCTTTTGCACATGATATTTGACAATTTTGGAGGTTTAGGTGAGTGAAAGAGATATGGAAAAGTGTATGGAAGAGAGACAAATTCGGGACAATGAAGTGTTAATTCCGCTGCATCTCTGTATTTATGGTTATATGTTTATTCTGTTGCGTTCCTACATAAATCTGGATCATGCTGTGTTAGTATTTGATAACTCAAATTTCCACTACAACGTTTTATATGATTAAAATGCTAGTTCCAGATGGTTTAATAGCATTCTTATCCTTAAAAATACAACATTTTTGTCAATCTCATTTTACAATAATCTCCAGAAAAGGAAGAAATTCCTACAAATGGTTAACTTACACTCAAAATAGTTCCATGATTTCACTTCTTTAGTGGCTGAGAAATGGAAACTGGAAACTTTGAACTCAAATAGTCACCCAAATTTATTGTAGCTTCTCCAAGAACACCTGAACGAGCAAATCATTGGGTCATACATGTCATATATTCACCATAAGCCCTCCAAATCAAGTTGAAATTCTTGAAGTCTACATCCACCAAAAATGTATCTCCCATGCTAAGTTAAAGCCGTTAATGTGAAATTTAGCAAAATTCTCTCGTCAAAAAGAAAGAAAACATTCCAAGCAGAAAATAAAACAATAGGAAAAATAGGCCATATAAAATTCATATAAAGAAATACAGAAATCCTAACATTGAAACAAGAAACTTAAATAGTTTTTCCTCCAGCTCTTTTGATACTTCATCTTGCAAAAAGTGCACATATTCTGACACAGCTTTAGACCACTGGCAGATCCCACTTCGAACCAGAGCTTTGTTAGTTCTAGCAACTGCTTTTCCAGTTTTCCCTTCTTATCCTTTTATGCCACATCAGCAACCACACTCTTTCCTTTGTCAAGTGATACCATTGTACTTGATTTGATATTTCCAGCCTCTGCTTGACTTTTCAAGAGTTTTCTGTTATGTTGTTGTAAAAGAGCCACCATGTAGTTGGCTTTAAAAATCCTCTCCTTTAACTCAAAAATTTCAACACCTTCTCTTGGAGGAGCTCTTCAGCTGATTTAGGTGCATGAGGTCCCTGTTCATGTTCAAACTGTGCTTGATCACCTTGTTCTTCTTGACTTTCTTGTTGACCTTCTTGTTCTATTGCCTGTAAGGATACATATTTTTCCATTGAAAGAGAAGGATCATTCTCCCTATCACCCAAAACAAAGGTCAGCTTCTTAGCCCTGCTCCTAGTATTTTCCCTTTGACTCCTTTCAACAGTAAGGGTAGCTTTTACTTTGCTAGATGAACCAGCCTCCTGAGGCATGGACGTTGAAGGTGATGAAATAGAATTTTTTTGTACAAATGCCTCCCAAGGCATGCCAATAGCTGACAAATAATGGAGGATGATCATTTTAATCAAACAGTGATGGAATAAACTAGTGTAGTGATCCCCTACCTTGCTTCTCACCTTGTCAGGCATTTTAACAAGACTCTTATACAAAAAATGTGGCAGGTTCATCTTCTTGGCAGAGGTGAAATGCATCAAGAGGCGGATATGATACTGATATAAAAAATAATATCTGCCTTCACAATTAAAGTATGACATTATCACCCTCATCAAAGGTATGTACTTGTCTCACAAGTCTGTCATAAGAAAGGTGGCTACAGGAGCTTCTTTGTATGGTGTTTTCAGGAAAGTCTTGTAACATTCTAAGTCAAGAACAGCCCTTTTAAACCAAATCTCCCACTGAAGAGGTATCTCGGTGGCAGAAGAAATGGTTTGAGGAGATATTATGAACTTAACCCCAGCAATGATGATTTCATTCTCTTAAAACAAGGTAGCAAATACACTAGTCAACTTCACATTGAATCCTACCTCTTGGATTTTCTGGCAAAAAGAGAAGCAACCAGATTCTTCAAATAACATTCTGATGTAAGGGGATTGCTTGATCTCTGTGGTTTTCTGTGGCTTAATCCGGCTTACTTTCCCTCCTTTATTATAAGTCCTTTTCTCCTTTCCAGTGCTCATAGTTACACCTTCTTTGCTATCTTTGAAAAAATAAGGTAGGGAAACAAGGGATTGTCAACGTTGGATGAACGGAGGGATATGAAAGGGGAATTTTTGGTAAAATTTGAGGGAGTATGGAGGGATATTAGGAAGATTATGGAAGTGGAAGGGATGAAAAAGGATGATGGGAAGGGATAGAGAAAGCCAAAACACAAGCTTGGTCTCTAAAACGGAGCGAGGGTTTGGGGAAAAATGGGAAAAATGGCAAAGATGTGGGAAAAACGTTTTGAAATGGATGGGAAAGGTAATGAAAGGATTTTATAATGTATTTTTATCAAATTTTGAGGAGTTTTGCTGAAACTTGAGAAAAAATATTTAAAACAAGCAAAATTATGCCATGAAATCCTAGCACGTTGTTGAATTCAGCATTTTCGAGCATTTAGGAGGAAACCATTTTAAATATTGATGAGAATACCTGTTAAAAGCTGTAAAAATCTTGAATATTTTTGATTTGAAGATGTTGAGCTCCTGGTTTTTCCCTTGAATGAAAATACTGAGTTTTGCTGAAAACGTAGCGATTCTGGGCTGAAAACGTAGCGTGGGAGAAGCTCCGCTACCTTCGAGGTGTCCTAGGGAAAATTGAAAGATGTGGTTGTCTTTGAAATCTTCATGTGCAACTTCAGTGTTCAAAAAAACAGCAAAGAAGAGGGTTTAAATGATGATTTCAACAAAATAGTAGCAACACGCTACCTTTTTGCCCACAAAACAATGATTTGGCCAAAACGTTGTTGCTGAGGAGCAAGAAGGGCTTATGAGAGGGAAAATTAGTTTGATTCATCGGAATTGAGGCGAATTTAACCTTTGCTGAGCTTTTTGAGGGTGGATGAAATGAAATTGTAGCATAATGGTGAAAACGTAGTGAGTTGGCTCACCAATTCACCTTTAATAATTTGCTCTGAGTGGCTTTAGGAACCTTTGGAGCAGCTTACATTTAAAATTTTAGAAATTGTTGCACATGATTTGAAATGATTTAGTACTAATTCTTTTGAGAAAATACTTCTTCCACTCATGATGACCATCATGACATGACCTTAATTATGATTTGACTCCATCATGACACATTACAGACTTTGAAACCATGAACTTAACCATAAAATCTTGAAATGACAATTTGACCATATAAAAATTGTTGTAAAATGTAACTAGGTTGGTCTATATGATGACTATGGAATTATGAAAAGAAGAAGACAATGATAATAAAAATTTATTTTTGTCTCATGGGTTTCATGAGCAATATTTTATGTAGATAGACTTATTCTTGATGTCTATTAGGTTCATGTCTTCTAAGTATAAATAGGATTAAGTGTCAAAGTCATGAAGGATCCAGTTCAGATGGATATTCTTGAAGACCTTATAAAGAAGCTCTCAATAGCCCTCCAAAAGTGTCAAAAGACAAGCTCAAAATATGGCGGAAACAACCTTCAAACAATCTTGGAATATATGTGAAGTAATACCTCATAAAAAGTCGGAGAAGATAAACTTCAAGTCAGCCAAAATTGAAGTTATAATGTCAGCCTAAGTAACAAGATGAATGGTCGGCCTAATAGTTGATCTGTCTCCTATATATATGTATATACTGTGGCTCATTTGGTAAATAGAATTGCAGTCAAGTCTGAGGTGGAAAGCGTTGGAGAAAGAACAGAATTTGTGGACAATTTTGAGGTTGGACAACATGGAAGGAGGAGCAACTAATGTGGATTGGTCTGAGGTTGGATAATGTTTAAGAGAGTAGATCTAAGGAGAGAATTGATTACGGATTAGTCTGAGTTTGTACAACATTAAAAGGAGCATATCTAAGGAGAAGAATAGAATGTGGATTGAAGGAATAAGACTGCGGAAGTAATTGAAGGCTACAGTTTGCGAAATCAATTGAAGGTATAGATTGTGGAAGTGATTAAAGGCTACAGACTGCAGAAGTGATTAAGGATACAAATTTTTGAAGGTATTGTTTGCGGATAGGTGCAATAAGATATAGAATTGGTGTCGCAGATTAAATTATTTGAGGAAATAATTCAAAGTACAGTGATCTAAAGGTAATAGAAAGTTAGGAAGGAAAATCAGAGATTTACCTTCCTAACCACATTGTAAGATATTCAGTTACAAATCATTTATGTCTCTACATTTGAATAAGTACTTTGATAATTGACTTGATGAAGGATTAACTAAGAGAATACATAAGAAAGCTCACAAGTAATTATCAAGAAGAGAATTTTTGTATTAATCACAAACCCTACAAATTCTTAACATGGTATCAGAGCTAAGGTACTAAACATAAGGGTTGCTTGTCAACAGAGTCACTCAAAGAAGCAAGGATCAAATTTTGGATTGAAAAGACAAACCAGTTTTCAAGGAAGACTGTCCAACTAGTTTAGATGAAAAGATTAACTCATTAACCCTTGCACTCAAAACATTGTTTGAAGGAGAATCACATCTTCTGAAGATATTCATTTTAGTCAAGGGTTCAAGAACAACAACTTTGAAGAAAAGAAACTCTTGACTTCATCAACATAAAGGGAGCTACAAGCAAGACCACTCAAGTAAGTATTCATGACCTTATCTATCAAGATGCCTTTTTGTAAAGAAAGGAACAAGCTGGTTGGATCATCAAACTTCAGTGCATGGAAGAAGAGAATAGACTTGTATTTAATTGAAGACAAAGTAATGGACTATATTGAAGGATCTATTGTTCAACCTCCAACAGAAGATACTTCAGCCCATGCCAAGTACATGAAGGGAGAAATTAGAGCCTAAAGGATTCTCATAGAATCCATCAAAGGCTCTCTCATTCCATATGTATCAAAACTAAAGACTAAAAAATAAATATATGAGAAATTTGTGGAGCTATTCTTTGTGAGTACTGTTGGAGAAGTAATCTCTCTGAGAGAAGAACCCTACAAAATGAAATTATCAAAGGAAGCAGGAATTGTCCCATACTTCTGAGGATTTCTGAAATAAGAGATCAATACAAGAACTAGGAGAAGTGATGTCTGACACTGAGATGACAACAATGATGTTGAATGATCTACCGGAGGAATGGGGAAGCTTCACTTCTAGTCTATATGGGAAGAAATAAGCCACTCCATTCCATGATTTATGGTCGCTATGTAAAATAGAGGAAACAATACTAAAGGCCAAAGCTGATACAAGATCAAGTGAAGAGAATCATGCCTTTGCAGCCTCATACAGGAAGAAAGGAAGATTCAGAAAATTTGGCCCTCAAAATAAAAGAAGAAATATGGACAACGTGTGATGCTTTGGATCTGATGAACTTGGACATTATAAAATAGATTGTCCTAAATCTATAAATGTCAAAAGGAAAAAGGAAGAAGCTCATGTTACGTATGAAAGAGAAGAACCTGACACTAAAATATATAAAAAGGTGGAAGCAAGAGATCTCTATTATGATTGAGATCATCTTTCTCTTTAAAGTGATCTCTGATTGTTTGTAAAAATTGTATGATAGTAATGTACATTAAGAAGTATGGAAGAAGCTCTCAGTGTAACAGCTTATGGAAAAACTCCCTACTCAAGTAAATCAGTCATCAAATCAAGGATACAAAGCTTTGAGATGTGTTGACATATTGATGAAGCAGATCAATGGAATGAAGCTCTTCATTCAAGAGAAACCCCTACAGGATGACTCAAGGAAAAATAGGTATGAGGTATGCAGACTTATATGCTAACATTGATGCTGTGAAGTCATATCATATGGTTGCAGGTAATGAAATTTTGTATTTAGAAGTATGATCCGTAAAAGAGTATCTCTTAGTGCACTGACAGATGAAATCAATATAATATGTCCTCATGGTATATGAGGTGGTTGTTGAAAGTTCCTGGGAATGGAAAATGTGAAGAAAAGGAAGAGATCATGAAATGCAACCATGTCTTGAGGCAGGTATCGTTCAGAAGCCAAGTAGATGTGACTAGAAGATCTCCTGGGAAGATATGTAGACTCTGACATAAGTCTGGAAACCCTTAGCAAAAACATATCATTAGGAGATGTGTCAATCTGTGTGAAGGATACCAATGTCTACAGGAAGATGTCATGGTGAAATATCATCACTAAGGTAACTTTCGTTCTAAAAAGTTAATATGAATATGTTTATCTGGATGAATCTATGTAGGGCTGCTAATCATGAGAAATGATGCATTATCCTTGGAAATGATTCGAAGGAAAGCAGCTTGGCATAACAATGGACCAGATCAAGGAATTCTGGTGAATCACTCTCTGATAGCTTACATGACTCAGGATGAAAGTGATGAATGATCTGTTCCCTATGAAGCTAAAAGTTGGAGATTCCTCAATATCGAAATCCATGACATCGAGATCAGGAATTCTTCATGAGCAGCTAGGTGTCTCACCATTGCTATTGGAGGTCCCTGGTTAAGAGGGAGTCTGATGGTAAGTTTCTTACTTGGAAGAAACTTGTTAATTCCTAAGGATGAGCTTAGGTACATTCTTTGTATAAGAATGAGTACATTCCCTTGCAGAATAGGTCCTCCCTGGTTGAGGGGGAGAGATAGACACATCATTCTAGTCTTGGGAAGACAGAATGGAGGATTGGGTAATCATCTGGCATTCGATACTCTTTGAGAATGTGTTAGGGCATTCAAGATAAGAGTTGTCGGGGACCGATATTCTTTGAGGGCTAGCTACCCAAGATAAGAATAGTCCAAGAGGGTCATACTTTGGGAACACCTGGGTGGAGTATGTACCTTGGAGAGATGATGACGAAGGTGTCTATAAGTCATGTGTCTTGCCAGCATTGAAGCCCATTGTCTCATTGAAGAGATGGGGTTGTTAGTCAAGGCCTTGCACTAGTACAATGCTGGTTGATATGATGCTATATAGATGCGATTACCAATCTGATTTTTCTTATGAAATTCTTTAGTTTTAAAATGATCATGTAACTATATGAATACCTCCCTAGTTAAAAGGGAGTGTTGTGAAATGTAACTAGGTCAGTCTTCATGATGACTATGTAATTATGAAAAGAAGAAGACATTGATGATAAAAATGTATTTTTGTCTCATGGGTTTCATGAGCAATATTTTATGTAGATAGACTTCTTCTTGATCTCTATTAGGTTCATATCTTCTAAGTATAAATAGGATTAAGTGTCAAAGTCATGAAGGATCCAGTTCAGATGGATATGCTCGAAGAACTTATAAATAAGCTCTCAACAACCCTCCAAAAGTGTTGGAAGACAAGTTCAAAATATGGCGGAAACAACCTTCAAACAATCTTGGAATATATGTGAAGTAATACCTCATAAAAATTCAGAGAAGATAAACTTCAAGTCAACGTAAATTGAAGTTATAATGTCGGCTAAGTAACAAGATGAATGGTCGGCCTAATAGCTAATTGTCTCCTATATATCTGTGTATATATTGCAGCTCATTTGGTAAATAGAATTGTGGTCAAGCCTGAGGTGGACAACATTGGAGAAAGAACAGAATTTGCGGACAAGTTTGAGGTTGGACAGTGTGGAAGGAGGAGCAACTAATGTGGATCGGTCTACAGTTGGATAACGTTTAAGAGAGAAGATCTAAGGAGAGAATTGATTGCGGATTAGTCTGAGTTTGTACAGCGTTAAAGGGAGAAGATCTAAGGAGAATAATAGAATGTGAATTGAAGGAATAAGACTGCGAAAGTAATTGAAGGCTACAGTTTGCGGAATCAATTGAAGGTATAGATTGTGGAAGTGATTAAAGGCTACAGACTGTGGAAGTGATTAAGGATAGAGATTTTTGAAGGTACTGTTTGCGGATAGGTGCAATAAGATATAGAATTGGTACAACATATTACATTATTTGAGGAAAGAATTCAAAGTACAGTGATCTAAAGGTAATAGAAAGTTAGGAAGGAAAATCAGAGATTTACCTTCCTAACCACATTGTAAGATATTCAGTTACAAATCAATTCTATCTCTACATTTGAATAAGTACTTTGATGATTGACTTGATGAAGGATTAACTAAGAGAATACATAAGCAAGCTCACAAGTAATTATCCAGAAGAGAATTTTTGTATTAATCACAAACCCTACAAATTCTCAACAAAAATGATTGTCATGACAATTACATCAATGACTCATAACTTATAACCTTTCATGATGGCAATAAAAACTAACCTTTTTATAACCCTAGTCGTAGTGGAAGAAGAAAATACCTGACAATCTACACTAGTCAACAAATTTTTATTTTGAGACTCGATGAAAAACTAAAAATTTGAAAAAGACTCAAACAAATTTAGAAAGAGCATACCTATTTGATCACTGGTGACAGGAAAACTTGACTGGCACTAACATTGGCCTTATTGGGGATGATAACTCTGAAAGAGGTGTAAAAAACACCGTAGACCAAAAAGCCTTATCTAGAGGCCCAATATGGTCAAAAACTAAAAACTAAACTGTATACTGAAAATTTGACTCAAAAATGACTAGAATAAAACACTTACTAAACTTGTTTGATGGCAGCATATCACCAAGACTTGAAGGCTTCAAATCTTGATGACAACCACCTGCTTGCTGAAGACATATGTCAATCAGGCGATATCAATGCCAGTGTAACCAATCAAGCAAATGCGTCCTTGATTGGTTCTCCCAATCAGATTCTCTAGACAAAAATAAATATTTACAATTTGGCAGCCAAAAACATAGCTAACAATGATCTCCATCATCACTGAATACTGCAATAATTATCTTTAGTGTTGACTGCAATAAACTTGTAACTGGATCTTGAAAAACATGAAAATTTACCTCTCGCTAATCTAAAAGAAACAAGGTACCTTTTTCTCTTGATTCTGATCTCTCTTCATAATGTACCTCAGCAAGAGTGTGTTCCTGATCTTCAAAAAATTCTAAACAAGTAGGTGAGCAGATTTATTCTTGAAATAAAAATTCAAAACATCAAACATGAGAAGAAAAATATGAATGATAGTCCTCAATGCCCTGGTCCTCTGCAATTTGAATACATTGTTGATCATTTTCATATGCTAGAGTGGAAAAAACTTTCTTTTCACCAACTGATGGCTGATTGGAATTCTCTTCAATCAAGGCAAACATGGTTTGCTGGAAATTTTCCTAAACTGGATGGCAGCTAGGATCTAATTCTTTCTCATGCTATTGGAAGGGAATTTCAAGTAAGACCTCTTGAAGTTACTCATATGACATGGCAACCAGATTGTCATGTTTCTTATCACACTCATCATTCATAAGAGGGAAAACTTCAGATTGTTCTTGAAACTCAAAACTAAGATTCCTATCATTTACCACATAATCATCCAAAGAAGATTTTTCACTTACTTGAACAAAGATCTCATCTTGTTTTTCAGAAAAGGACTGGATTACCTCCTCCTGAAGACTTTGTTCTAATGGGATGAGAACACTTAGGTCAATAACTATGTTTTCTTCTTTCGAGGTGATCTCAACAATAGAGCTCTCCTTCATGGGATCCGAAACAACATACTCTTCATCATCACAATCTGAATCTAGATCTGGATCAGCCAACTTGACTTTACCACAATCTGAAATTGGAACTTGATTTTCCTGCATACCATCTTCTGTTGCAAGCAGATCTAAAATAAGACCTTGTCTTCCATCATTTTCAACTGTACAAAGACCTTCAACTTGCTGCGAAATTTCCTGAGCATCTTGATAAGTATCCTCTAAGCTTTATATATGTTACAGAAATGGATTTTCATACAAGGCTTCCATGATCTCATCGTCCATGAATTCATCATCTCCATAAAAATCCTCAAGATTTTAAATAAAACTATAACAATGTTTACAGTAGTTCTGAACTAATATTAAGGATGAACAATATTATTTATACTTTTCAAAGAACGTGATATGAAAATCCTTTAAGCAGTAAATACAAGCAGGCGGAAAAAATTCATACCAAGATCGGGCTTCACCTTCTAGAGTGGCCATGAATATATTCATCAAGCAGTCTTCAGGAAAATAAATCTTTAGTCTATGCACATGCATGTGAAATCTCACCAGATGAAGAGCAACATCATTACCTTTCACATCTTTGAACTTTGGAAGATATGTCATCCAATCAACCAGAGGTATGCGATTCAGAAAACTTGGTATGTGATCTCGGCTCATGGGAGCATACCTTCGAGCAATTGAATCAATTTTGATAACAATAAAGTCCCCAGGAAGTTCTTCAGGCTACCAGTTCTTGAAGAGTAGAGTCGCCATGAATGTCTTGATTTCTGGATTCTTTTGGCAGTGGAGTCCTTAAATTAACTTGAACTGTGTAGAGTCGCCAGGTGGATGATTCGGCCATTCTTGTGTCTGACTGATATCCACCATCAACAATCAAATCTAGGTCATTTTCGTTCTTTCCCATGGAAGATAGAGCTTTCGCTTCCCCAGCAACGGCGCCAGTATGTTATTACTCCGCCAGATTCCTAAGTTTGAAGAAGGAATCCCAACAGAGGTAACCACAAACCAACCTTTTAACTTGGTATCTAGCCCTACCAAGTCAAAGAGGGATATATCCACAAAAATCACAGCCAAGAGGGCTGGATGAAAAGGTTTTAGGCTAGCTATGAAATGCAGAAGGGTTTGATTTTGATTTTGATTGGTTTTGCTGGATGATGTTTTCAGGAGGGTGAAAACTAGGAGCTAGGTTTAGAATTTCAGATGATAAGTTACAGAGATAATTAGGAGCAAGGTAGGTATGCATAAGAGGTATTTTAGAGTTTTTGTCTTTGATGATATAGGATGAAATTGCAGAAATTCAAAATGAGCACAAGAGATTAATTCATTTTGATAGAAGAATAAAACAAATACATGAAAATCTCTTTTGAAACAGAGCACGTGTTCATGAATTATGTTTACAGACTAGAGATATTATCATTATAAATAAAATATGATGATAAAATTTATAAATATTAACACAAGGAAGCAACATTACCAAATTTACACACCACAGTAATTCCTAAGAAATAGCTATAACTTCTGGTTTTATTATTGTCAAAACAGTACACCAGATCCAAATCTCTTCACCCCCTCCTGTCCAACATTCCAACTTCTGATTCGTATCAAAACATAGACATATATAGACTCAAAACTACAAATCCCCACCTTTACGGGTCGAATTCACCTATTTAGGACTTAGAAACACCTTTTTCTCTAACAAAAACCCAAATCAAGGGAGGTTCTAACCATTCCCTGATTTTTCTCCAACTAGATACATTTGACTTTACATCATTATAACTAATGAATTTCAAGCTATTAGAAATTAAACATACTTAATACATCATATTACATCATCATCCATCATTGGAAAATTGAATTTCATCGTAATATTACAAAAAATGACTTTTTGTTGAAAAGATAGTGTGAAATTGTGTTTGCATAGCGTGTGCGCAGCAAATGCGTAGCATGGACTTCTTGAGTTGATTTGATGATGATGCTTTGGTGAATTTTGCCTTCAAAAAATGTTGGAGGTTGATGAGAGTGTCTTATATGCCTCTGAAGTGGTTTTGTATCACAAAACATCCAATTAGGTACTCAAAAGATGCATTTACCAAAACTGGTCTGTGAGTGCTAAAATAAGGGCAAAGAGCTATTTTTTAGGCACTCATTTGTATTCCTGTGTAAAACTGACTGCTGGTGAAGAAAATTGAGTGAAAATAATTAACATATAAGTTAAGGCCTTTCCAAAAATGCAACCTATTTTTATTTTGGATGCCTCCATCGACAAAGGTAGCGTGGGCACGCTACCTTTTTGCCCTTGCAGCAGATTTCAGAAAAATGGGCAGTTTTCAAAAGTTCTCCAAGTGCCTTCAAAATTGGTTTATGATGTTACATTATTTCATGACAAATTTCTCTTCAATCCTCTAGTTAAAGGTCTCCTTGGCTCTTTGTCTACCATTTTTCCCTTCTTAACCTTTTCTGCCACATCAGCGACCACACTCTTTCCTTTGTCAAGTGATACCACTGTGCTTGATTTGATATTTCCAGCCTCTGCTTGACTTTGCAAGAGTTTTCTATTTTTTTGTTATAAAAGAGCCACCATGTAGTTGGCTTTAAAAATCCTCTCCTTTAACTCAACAATTTTAGCATCCTTCTCTTGGAGGAGCTCTTCAGCTGATTTAGGTGCATGAGATCCTTGTTCATGTTCAAACTGTGCTTGATCACCTTGTTCTTCTTGACTTTCTTCTTGACCTTTTTGTTCTATTGCCTGTAAGGATACCTCTTTTTCCATTGAAAGAGAAGGATCATTTTCCCTTTCACCCAAAACATAGGTTAGCTTCTTAGCCATGCTCCTAGTATTTTCCCTTTGACTCCTTTCAACAGTAAGGGTAGCTTTTACTTTTTTAGATGAAACAACCTCCTGAAGCATGGAGGATGAAGGTGATGAAATATAAATTTTCTTTACAAATGCCTCCCAAGGCATGCTAATAGCTAACAAATGATGGAGGATGATCATTTTAGTCAAACAATGATGGAATAAACTAGTGTAGTGATCCCCTACCTTGCTTCTCACCTTGTCAGACATTTTAACAAGAATCTTATACAAATAATGTGGCAGGTTCATCTTCTTGGCAGAGGTGAAATGCATCAAGAGGCGGATATGATACTGATATTAAAAATAATATATGCCTTCACAAGTAAAGTGTGACATTATCACCCTCATCAAATGTGTGTACTTGTCTCGCAAGTGTGTCATAGGAAAGGTGGTTGTAGGAGATTCTTTATATGGTGTTTTCAGGAAAGTCTTGTAACATTCTAAGTCAAGATCAACCCTTTTAAACCAAATCTCTCCCTGAAGAGATATCTCGATGGCAGAAGCAATGGTTTGAGGAGATATTATGAACTTAACCCCAATAATGATGATTTCATTCTCTTTAAACAAGGTAGCAAATACACTAGTCAACTTCACATTGAATCCTACCTCTTGGATTTTCTAGCAAAAAGAGAAGCAACCAGCTTATTCAAATAACATTTAGATGTAAGAGGATTGCATGATCTTTTTTGTTTGTTGTGGCTCAATCCGGCTTACATTTCCTCCTTTATTATAAGTCCTTTTCTCCTTTTCAGTGCTCATAGTTACACCTTCTTTGCTATCTTTGACAAAACAAGGTCGAGAAACAAAGGATTGTCAACGTTGGATGAATGGAGGGATATGAAAGGGGAATTTTTGATAAAATTTGAGGGAGTATGGAGGGATATTAGGAAGATTATGGAAGTGGAAGGGATGAAAAAGGGTGATGGGAAGGGATAGAGAAAGCCAAAACACAGGCTTGGTGTCTAAAATGGAGTGAGGGTTTGGGGAAAAATGGGAAAAACGACAAATATGTGGGAAAAAAGTTTTGAAATGGATGGGAAAGCTAATGAAAGGATTTTATAATGTATTTTTATCAAATTTTGAAGAGTTTTGTTGAAACTTGAGCAAAAATATTTAAAACAAGAAAAATTGTGCCATGAAATCCTAGCACGCTGTTGAATTTGGAATTTTCATGCATTTAGGAGGAAACCATTTTAAATTTTGATGAGAATACCTGTTAAAGCTATAAAAATATTTAATATTGTTGATTTGAATATTTTGAGCTCCTATTTTTTCCCTTGAACGCAAATGAATGAACCATGGTGGAAGAATGAACAAATTTTTATTTTGAGACTCGATGAAATACTAAAAATTTGAAAAGAGGATACCTATTTGATCACTGGTGATAGGAAAACTTGACTGGCACTAACATTGGCCTTATTGGGGATGGCAGCTCCTTGGAGGTGTCAAGAACCACAAAAATTTGTATTTTGCAGACCAGTTTCTTATCCATTGGGCCAATATGGTCAAAACTCAAACTGAAAAACATGACTAAATGCTGACAACTCAAATGACACAAACTGACTTTGAATTGTCTTGTAATTGACTGAAAAAATGGCTCAAGACTTGACTTACTTGACTAAAAACTGAACTTGAAAATGGCATAAAGTCAATGAAGCTCCATGCACTACAAGGAAAAGACCCTCTAGCGGAGGTTATAAAGGAGGTTTTTAGTGTTATAAAATTGGCCAAAATGTTCAAAAAAACATATGCTACCACATCCGTTTCTGGTAACGGAGGTTTTGGCGGAGCTTTTAACGGAAATTCAACACATAAAAAAAAAATGGGCGGTCGGAGGTTATTACGGATGTTTTTTCATTGGTGCTCTTATCAAGTTTTCAGGCACCGCTGCGTATAGGTAGACAACGCACCGGGGCGGTTGAAGGAGTATGCACCGGGCCGTCAAGGAAAATAACAGCACCGGGCCTGGTGTTGGTGATACAACGCACGGGGCCATTCTAATTGGTCTTGGGATTTGAGTGGTGCCCATAGTTCGTATCAACGCGCCGGTGCATATGCTTATATAAACACCCCGGTGCATCGTATCACACAAGTGCACCGAGGTTTACAATTGATATCCGTATTCCTGTGGTGCAAATATGTCATACAAATGCACTAGTGCTTATCGACACATAAACGCCCCTGTGTGTACTATCACACAAATGCACCGAGATTTATAATTGGTATCAGTATTCATGCAGTGCCTATTGGTCATCCAAATTCACCGGTGTGTATAGACAGAAAAATGCCCTGATGCATAGTATCACACAGACGCACCGCAATTTATAATTGGTATCGGTATTTGTGCAGTGCTCATAGGCGGTGAAACGACGCCGGTGCATATAGATACATAAACGCACCGAAGCGCCGTACAACACAAACGCCTTGATATTTTTTACTAGTTTTGGTATTTGTGTGGTCCCAATAGGTAGTAAAAACGCACCGATGCGCTTAATAATACAAGCGCACTGGTTTTGATTTTGTATTTTTTAGAAACATCGACCTGTGGCAGTGCAATTATTGTGATTGTTTTAAATTCATTATTCATCAAAAGTCGACACATATTATAACAATATTCATATTAATTAATTTTTTATTAATGGATTTGAATGTGATGTTTAGATTAATTTGTTATATCATATCATAATTATTGTGGTTTTTTAAAATTCATTATTCATCAAAAGTTGACACATATATATGTTATAACAATATTCATGTGAATTAAATTTTTATTACTGCATTTGAGACGACAATGGAGAACGCAATAGCGACAATAGAGAATGCAATAGAATAAATTAAAACATTTTTTATTATTATATATATATATATATATATATATATATGAATAAGACATTCTTTGTCATACAAAATGGGTCAGTTATTGGTATCCCTTTATCTTTCAATTGGGACACTATGTCCATTAAATTAAAGAAAATGTTTGATTTCACAGACATTTTTCCAAAAATAGTACAACGCCTTGCTTTTATATCCTAACATAGTGATCATCATTCTTCGCTTGAACTACCATCAGTGCTAGAGCTACTTCCATGACTTGGGTTATTTTCAAAAATGTTTTATTCACGACGTTGATTGTTTTCTTCTTCTTCACCTTCTTCCATCTACAAACATAAAAATAAACTATAATGAGTGTGTATACATTGGTGAGAATAATGAAATTGCAATATTAAATAATATACATCAATGTAAATCGAAAAGAAATGATGTGCCAATGCAACAATTGACTCATAAACTATACACATTCTTTCAAAACTATGTAACATGCCATCTTTCAAGATTTGACCTGTTGGCGCAGTGCCATACTTTGTTTCCTGCAAGTTTTATACCCCATAAAAAATCATATATTTAATATAAAAGATTTATTTTTTCTATTAATTATAGACGAAGCTAAGTAAAACAAGATCGATAGATGCTTACAAATTCCACAATTAAGTTCTGATATGCCAACATATACGCACAACCCATATTTAAACCAATTTCAATCAATTCCTCTGATGGTTATTCTTTGTATGTTAGCACCTATTTGGAGACATTCAATGATGATTTTTGTAAAACAACTTAAAAATACAAAAATTAAATCTATTTAAGTTGTTATAAGGAAGTAGCAATTACTCACAAACTTAGATATCAATCCTTTTCTTCCGTGTCATCCTGTTTTATGTGCTGAATGGGTTCCACTTTCTTTTCTTTTCTGCAAGAAAATACTTGAAAAATAATATTTAATGCTAAATTGTTTATTTATTGTACCTAATGATCAAAAAATTCAATTATTACATATTACATTTGAAGCACGTTGTTGTTGAGATGGCTCCTCCCGCTTTGCAATTTTGTCCATTTCTTTGACCATCTCCTTGTACACCTTTTTGGAGATTCCTACTGGCATATTTCTGATATCATCTCGTTCATCTTTTGATATTTTCATAATCTTCCTGAAAATGTAACATGACAATAAAATATTTAATTTTTATATTGATATATGAAAAGTAAGTATAAGAAAAGTGATATTTATAAATAATTATAGACAAACATCTAAAGGAATACTACTTTTTCATTCCTTTTTTTTTTGTACGTTTTTGCTATTAAAAGTCTGACATGTCTCATTGATCAATTCTCTGGAAACTCTTCCTGTAGTTTACATAAAATCTGGTTCTTGGAATCATTGGATTGGTTTTTGTATTGTAAGTGGAAAGAAAGTCTATACATTCGTTCCACTAGATCCCTCAAACATTTGTAAAAGTTTTCCCCCCTTTCGTTAACCTCCAACACCACTCTAGATGAGCTAAGGAGAAATTCATTTTCATTTGCATGTTCTATTATTTTTCTTTGCTTAGAACAACATTCCTTTTCTAAATTGTTGGTCCCTGTAGAACATTAAACAGAGGTGAATTAATAGATTTTTTCACACATGTTATCTAATAATTTTAATTATATTATTAATGAAAACTAAAAAAAGAAAGTCATATTGGATCGATAGTATTTTTTCATTCACCTAATTCTTCCTTTTGCAATTTTTCCATCAAGCTTATACGTTCTTCTGGTCCTAGATCAAAAATAATCGATAGTATTTTTTCATTCACCTTATTCATCCTTTTGCAATTTTTCCATCAAGCTTCGTCATTTTGTGGCTCTGCATGATACACATTAAACAATACATATTATTTAAACTTACGTATATTTCAGAAATAAAATTTTTGTAAAAAAATTACAAAGAACTTACCTTTTTTGCTTTTGACCTTGATGTGTTATCAATATTTTTGTTACTTGATCTCTTGTTAGTCATTTATTTAACAATATCAAACCTGTATCATATCATTCAATAATATATTTTTAAATAAACTATCAACTTCTCAATTAAAAAAAAATCTAACAAAACCAGTGCGCCATTCATGGTAAACGCACTGACGTCGGTGCGTGTTTGTCTTTACTATGCACCGCAAAATAGGTATAATACACCGTACAGTGCTCTATGTCAACAAGAAGCCCCAATGCATTACATGTCAATGACTGCACTGGTTAACCATCATAAAAATAATAAAAATCGTCCAGTGTTAGTTGTTTTAGCATAAATCGGTGCTATATTTTACATATGGTGCACCGTTAAAAAAACTTTATTTTTTCACATTACTTATCCGATGCCCTTGTAAACAACAGAGCACCGGTGCGCTACCTTACATAGGGCGCACCGGTAAAAAATCTTTTTTTTTAATTATATTCAAGGCCGACATGGATTAGGATTTGACTATGCTAATTTTCCCGTCGGTTGCATGTCTTATGTCTATATTTAGCAATACAAACCCTATAAATATAAATTGAAAATTCCTAATTCTAAATCACAAAAGGAAGAAGAAGAAAGGGGAGAAACAAAAAGAAAGTAAGGTTTGTATTTTTTGAAAGTTTTTTTTTTTCGAAACTGAACATTCGTGGTGCGTCATAACGAAATAGCACACAGGCTGCATATTTTTCTTATTTTTTTATGACAGTACTTTCGCGGTGCGATGTGATAACAGAATGCCCCAGTGCTCTCCTTCAGACAGGGCGCACCTTCCTTTTTTTCTTTTTCTTTTTTACGCAAGGGCCGACATGGATTGGGATCCGACTATGTAGGTCAACCCATTCGTTGGATGTTTTAGGTTTATATTTAGAAATATAAACCCTATAAATATAAATTGAAAAGCCCTAATTTTGAAATCACAGCAAGTGGGAGAAGACAGGGCAGAAACAAAAATAATGCGGGGTATGTTTGTAAAATGGTTTTTTTCAAAACAACACGTTGTACGGTGCAACATAATGTATTAGTGCACCGGTGCCATATGTTACATATGGCGCACTGATAAAAACATAATTTGTTTTTTTAATTTTTTATCATTGTACTGCGCAGTGAGCTGGTATAACCAAGCGCACCGGTGCGCAACGTTACGCAGGGCGCACTAGCGAAAAAAATCTGTATTTTTTTTAACATTGACGCAAAGGCCAACATGGATTGAGATCCGACTATGCAAATCGTCATGTGGGTTGGATTTCTTATGAGTACAGAAACCCTGCAAATCTAAATTGAAAAGAAAGAGGGAGAAAAAATGGGAGAAACAAAAAGAATCTAGGGTTTTGTTTCTAAAAATTGATTTCTTTTTTTATTTTTGTTTCTGAAAACTGCAGAAAAAGGTAAAAAACTGCATAAACAAAAAGTTAAAAAAACAATAAGATTTGATTTTGTATTTTACTTCATAAAAAACTAGAGAAAAAAAAAAAAAAAAAACAATAGACTTTAATTTCTTATTTCACTGCATAAAAAAAAAATTGCAGAAAAAAGTACAAAAAAACAATAAACTTTACTCACTTTGTTTAAAATTCTATGGTATAGGGTTTGAATTACCAGAGGTTTGGAATTCGGATTGTCTGAATACTTCTGTTCAAACGTATTTCCCTGCTCCACAATGCTCTCGTGCTCTATTTGCTCCAGGTATGTATCCTGCAAATCTCTCGCTGAATTTTTTTGCAAAAATAGTGAAATAATGAAAAGTGTTTAGTATTTAAAGAAATGTTTTATGAAATTAGATTTTCGAAAATATTTTGCCGCCCAATTTTCAATTTACCGTTTTTTTTTTCACTTAGAGAAAATAGGGTTGCGCTTTTTTTATTGCGGTTATTCGTTTACCGGTGCGTCGTTTAATTAATCCGCACCGATGCTACTTGGTAAAAAAGCGCAAAGGTGCGCAAAATAGAGAACTTACTGGTGTGGTTATTTGAACAGTACACACCGGAATTACATTTAGGTTTGTGCACCAAATTTTATTTTTGTTTTGCTCAAATGCAGGGAGAAAATATCATATATTATATGAAATGGACAATTCTTCAAAATCCAGCTCGTTCTATAATATTTCTCAAAATCCATCGTGGAGTTCTCCCTATCCATGTGGAGACGTAATATTTACTTCAGATTTGTTTTATTTTTTCCCTATCTAATTGAGTTTATGTATGTTTTTTATCCATGTATTCAATCATGCACAACTTAATTAAATTTATAATGTATACAAATTTGCAGGTTCATGCAGATTCATCATCAAGTTCAGATGCAAAAAATTATATTCCAAGTACTGCTCCAAAACATCGAAAGTTCTTTTCAGGAGCTGCATACCGTAAGACGTATTTGGTAGATGAAAATGGACAGCCGCTTCACCCTGCCAATTGTAACAATATTTCATCTTCTAGCCACAATCCCGGGACAATGATGGTAATTATAATTATAATTGTTTGGTATATGTATTGATTAATATGTACGTAATTATTTCAACGTCAAACCAATTTATAATCTTGCAATATTGTCAACGTGGTTACAAATTGATATCATAATATTTTGTACTAATCATGTTCAATTTTTTTTTTAATTACTAAGATTCTAGTGATTCTAGTGATGATGGTGATGATGGTGATGATGAACGACCATCTTCCATTGCACCCCACGACAATTTCAAATCGAGAGAAGATTGAATTAAGAGAAAAAATCGGAGAGGAACGATACCAAGAATGGTTGAATCAACCACTGATTCAATTCCCGCTACATCCAAATTCACCAATTAGGAATGACTACATCAATAGTAGTTTTTCACAAGCTGGCAATGGAGACAATCAAATAGAGGTTGGTATGGATGATTACTTAAGGGATACGACTGCCATGGAGATAATGTTGTTAGATGCATTCCAAAATGATGGTCAGCTAGGGGATAATGCTCATATCACTGACACCTTTTTCGAAAGCCTTAAATTTGCTTCCAACACCCCTCTCTTTGGACCCGGCGGTCAGTCAAATTCTACCCAGTTGGGGACAACGATGTTACTGTACAACTTGAAAGCAAATTTTGGCTTGTCAAATGCATGTTTCTCGGAACTTTTGAGGTAAACTACCATAAATTACTTCCCTTATATATAAATTTGAAATATAATCAGTACACTGCAATGAAAATTACAAATGTTAAATTTTATGAACGTTAATAATTATATCGAAATTAATGTACATTTATTAATATATTTTTCCATGACCACCAACTACAGGTTATTCAAATATAAGGTTCTTCCGAGTGATAATGTCTTGCCCGGTAGCTGCGAAGAGGCAAAAAAATTGTTGAAAATGTTGGATGTTGAGTACATATCATATCATGCATGTCCAAATGATTGTATTCTATATAGAGGAGATTATGCAGACAAAGAGATGTGTCCGAAATGTGGGCATGACAGGTATGATAAGTCTAAAAATAAGGGTAAATCACGTATTGGTCCTCCTTTTCAGATATTGAGGCACATGCCTACAATCCCAAGGATTAAAAGGATCTTTTGTTGCAAAGAATTAGCTATGTTGAAGGGATGGCATGCCTCACACAGAAGTGAGTTGGGAGTTATGCGAATACCAACTGATTCAATAGCCATGAAGCATATAGAGGATACATGGCCCGAAAAATTCAAGAATGAAGTACGAAGTCTACGACTCAGCATAGCCATGGATGGCGTCAACCCATATTCCCTCCAGAACACCAACTATTATGTTTAGCCTGTAGTAGTGATCAATAACAATATCTCCCCATGGTTGTCTGTGAAGAATGAACATCTTATGTTGGCTCTCATAGTCCCTGGTAGAAGACAAGTGAAGAATATGGATGTCTACTTACAACCACTGGTAGATGAATTAAAGGAATTATGGGATGGGATAAATTTATAGATTGTATCAAGACCCATCGCAGCAGAGAGGAGGTTTACGTTGTATGACGCGAGTCTATGAATTATCATGAGATGTCGATGGTACGCTGCACCTCGCAGACTATCCATCATGTGCTGCGTCTCGCTTGTAATGTGCGACAGTCCTCGTTAGTCGCGTAAAATATGTCGTAACTCCTACGACATGCCGCATCAGGCTATACTTGTCACACGGCATGCCTCTCCACATCTGTAAGAGCCTATCATCAGCCTATATTTATGTGAAATCAGTGGGGCGGATGCCTGCCTCAACAAGAAATGCAATGATTTGGTCACCCAACTCCATCCTGTATCTAGCATTTCTCATATGTCGACCACAGTCTGGTGCACCAGCAGGAGCAGGTCTGTAATGTTCCAAATGGGGAAATTTCTGCAATGCCGGGAATATCTTGATATTCCTATTTTCCAACTCCGGGAGTATTAACAATCAACACTGAACTATTTCAGAGCTTGAATGCAGGGGAATTTATTGGATATGTCACCTCCACAAGGAAGGATGAGATCCATAGGCTACCTGGCCCTCTAGCAGACTCTGCCAATAGAACTTTTCAAGAGCTAATAATTCCCTTCAGGTAATTTCTGCAACAACTGTCCATGACGACGCTGTATAAGGAAGCCCATGTGAAAAGAAGGCAATCCAATGCTGGGATGCCTTGGAACATAGTTGATACAAACTCCTTGCAGAATATAAGCTCAAAGAAATAACCCTAAGAAGGTTATTCAAATCTCCCACCAACAAATACATTGAAATAATGATCAATGAGAGAATCCTTAACAATATTAAAACTCCAACATGTAACAGTAGTGAAATAATGACTCATACAATATGAAAAGAGTACAAATCTGATCCATAATTTGTAGCATCAAATGTAATACAAATTCCTTGAGGAAAATACCTCTCAAGGTGAGCTCAAATCAGCCTCAATAGGAAATGTACATGAAACAAGAGAATACACTGCTACATGACCCAGCTATTCTATAACTGCGCAGTCTATGAGGGAAAATGACTGCAAACTGATATACATGAGATGATATGACAATAGAGCTCAAATAAAGATGGGGGAGAAAGATCTCAACCCCAGAAAACATTATTACCTCAATCCTCCAAGGGATTGGCTAGAATACATGAAAGACAAAAATTCCAGAGTAGCTAGGCAGATACTGTAGCTCAAATATAATACAACATGGAAGAGGATGGGAAATGATGTAATAGATGTGCAAACCTCCTCCAATGATCTCCAAAAGGAAGGGGCTGATCCCCTTACTGAAATCTGCACTCACTAGTGCACAAAATGAAACCCTTGTGCAAGCCACCTCTTAAGATAACATTGTAAGGGAAGGAGACTGCGCTAGGCATGAGAGAAAACATATGGCCCAATGCCAAAATCTACAATATAAGCTCTGAAATCTCCTTTGCTGATCTCCTAAAGAAAGAGATGGCCTCTCCTCTACAGAACAGCTCCAGAAGTGAGATGATGATGGTCCCTCACTGCAACACCAACAACTCCAGCGTTCTCTTGCTACAAGAATAACGCAGTAGATGCAAATGATTGCTTTGGCCTCAAGCCATGATGTGAGGAAGATGAAGAAAAATATCTCCATGGCCTCCCATGGAAGAGAAGGCATTCCTAAATAGGAATCCCTCTTGTGCTAAGCAGCACAAAGTTGAAGAGAGTTTCAACTTCAAATTCTATCTCCAAGAATGATCTCCACAATGGCTCTCCTTCATCTTTTATGCAAAGCATGCATGGACCCCACTCACATTAGGGTTTCTCTCATTTCAATTTTCCCTCCACTCCAACTACGCAATCTTCTTGTGCAAGCTTCCCCTCTTAGGGTACGTTGTTGACTTGGTCAACCATGGTCTAGCTCACTTGCCTTTGGCCCTTTTCACACTTGGGGTTGCTATAAGCCACTTAAGTGACTTTTTCACCTTAGGAGTGTTTATTAAGTTGCTACAATGGGTTCCCTCACCCATTTTATTCCTTTTATTAAAATAAAAGCAAAATTAATGTTCCAAATACTTTATTGCAAAATTTGGAACATTACAGTCCTCCCCTCCCAAAACTTACTTGTCCTCAAGCAAGAGCAAGGATGAGCTACAAAAAGTCTTCTACTCAAGGCATGGAATCTGAAATAGCCTCATGTAAATCCTCCATCCCTCAAGCAATCAACCAAGAAAAATGAGTCACCTTCCAACTAGGAAACTCCTAAAAGTAATCCTCCACCTTATGCTCATGAGAAATAGGTGGGCTGAATTTCTGAACTTGGTAAGCTTCATAGCCTACCCCACACTGTCCTCTTCTCCACTTATGATGAATGTGGAGTGAAAGTTGAACTTGGGTTGCAATAGCGTTGCCTTCAAGAGGCAAGATGAAGCCTAGATCCCCAAGGATCTCTCCTCCAACGCTGCAAATCAAGCTGGCCCAAATCATCTCATATGTGATGAGTTGGAATTAATCAACATATGGTATCCAAACAATCATATGGTTCACCTCATGGAAAAACACATGGCTGCACATGGTGACCATATCATCTTCCATACTCCCCTTGGAGCATGTGCTGCAAAAAGAATGGAGGTCTTCTCTCCCAAAGGGCACATCCACCCAATGAGTCTCTCCCTCCTCATGATACATAGGGGTTGCTGCTGATATATGGCTGAAATAAAGTGGTCTTCATGAGAGACTCAAGCCACCCCATCAATCATACAATCCATGAAATGCTTCCTCCAAAATTTTGAGCTCTCCAAATAACTCCTCCCACATGAAGGAAAGAGATGAAGCTTGGCAATCATGGGTTGCCCATTGCTTCTCCTGAAAAATACAACATGAAAAGTGGGGAGAATCACACTCCCAATGGGCATCTTCAATTTATTTCCCTCCTTCCGAAACAATGCTTCCTCTTAACAGCATTCCACCAGCAACATATGGAAGCATAAACTTATAAAAGCAAGGAGGTGAAATATAGTTCCATGCATGGAACCAGCGCAGGGCATCATTGGCCTACCTAAAAATAGAAAGTAACAAGTGTCTTTTCAACCACTTGTTTGCTGCCACATTCATCCTGCAAGATGTGATCATGAAAACAAAATTTGGTGCCAAAGGTGCACACCAAAAATATGTGGCTTTCCCCCATAAACCACCCATAAGATGGCCATCATTCTTGCTGAAATAGACCATAAGTATAGCCAGAGATAATGTGCAATAAGGAAGGATCCTCCTTGATATAACATGTTGATCATAGAAATAAGAGAGTATAAGTCATAAAACAAATGGTTACCTCCCTCATCATGCACTTTGGTCTTTGAGCTGAAAGTGGCTCAAGTGAAAGTTCTCCCTTACTGCAACATAGTAGGGAAGTGGTTGTGCCAATCCTCTGTTCATCTCTTGGGCTATGCATATGCTCATAAGCTGATATACCTCCATTAGGATTCCCTCCCAAGTGGATTCCTCCATCACTAAATAATATGCAGTAGCATGCATGAAAAGAGAACCCAAAATTTCTGCATGTAGACCTTTCTTCTTGTGCTTGTGCAACCAAGCCAAGAGAGTAAAAATGTGGTAAGGAGTTCTCTCATCCATTACTCCTTCATGCTCATCACCTACATGCCTCCAAAGTACATTACTTTTGAAGTGGTTTGAAATTCACTTCAACAAGTAACTCAAGCTCTCAAGTGACAGCGCTGCTGGCCTTTGGAGTAGGGCCACTGTCAACTCAAAGCTTCCCTCTTTGACAAGAATCTTGCCAAAGACTCTGTTATAGCCTAAATCTACCTCAGGCTGAAAAAGGCAGAATCTAAGGTAACATCAAACCATGCTCAGCCTTGTAGCTAGCCCTACAAGGACAGGAGAGGGCTCTCTCCGTGAAATAATATT
The DNA here is from genome assembly GCA_034641835.2 of Pinus albicaulis. NCBI lineage: Eukaryota > Viridiplantae > Streptophyta > Pinopsida > Pinales > Pinaceae > Pinus > Pinus albicaulis. Next base: position 158,590,249 of record CM076580.1, read on the forward strand.
CAAATAAACACCATAATGATCTGATATTAGGCTAGGTAAAATGATGGGGAAAGGGCTTTTAATAAAATAAATGAATTTTCAGGGATGTGTGGGACAAAAATGGGACAGCTAAAACTGGGAATTAAATCAGGATACAGGGTATTTCATGGGGCAATATAGGTAGGAAACTTAGCAAATAAAGCTAAATAGGGATGGGATGGATAGACTGGTGAGGAGCTGAAAATGGCACAATAAATGGATCATTTTCAAATAGAAGAAAAACACAGAACATGAATGATTTCCCAAGGCAGGGCATATAAAATGGATGCTACCTTTCTATCTTGAAAGCATTCAAAAGGAAATGTTTATGAATGAGAGGTGAAACATAACAATTTACATATGAAACCAAAGAGAGAAAAAATGCTAAATCTCATACCACATGGATCGCACAAATCAGAGCTGCATCTTTTATTAATCCCTGTCAAACTGTACAATGGAGCACAAAATGTTCTTCCACACTTTTCCCCTACTGTTGAGTTACAGATTCTCAGACGTCAGAACTCTCAGACTGTTTTTAAATGATTTACAATTACAATAAATAAACTGAACTGTGGAACCATAGATCCATGAAAAGAGGAGTTGTTCTAACAGCTGAAGAACAGAAAACTTATAAATACAGAAGTTTATAATGCAATTTTATAATCGGAAAGGGGAAAAAGGGATTATTTGAAGGAATATTAAACTTTAATAATACAAATTTTAAGGGAAAAATGGGAAAAGGGGAAGGGTTAGGATATAGAGGGCTTTTTACTTCACTTAGGCATAAAATTCAATCCAGAAGTCAGCTTTAAGAGTGTAATATACCGTTGGAAAGCTCTTTTCAGGCTCTTTCTAACGGATCTTCTTGGAAGATGACTTGGCACTAAACATGCTGCGGAAAACTTCTCTGAAAGGTAGGGTGCTGACTTTGTGAATATGGTAGCTTCTGAAATGTGACTTATTACATATGATGATATAAAATTACATAATGAATGATAATAAAGGCAAAATATCATGTTTTCACCTCAAAACATAGTTTTAAGGTGAAAATCACATCAAACTGAACAAAATATCTCTCTGATCTTCCAGGTGCTGTGACTTTGAGCTTATTGGCTTCCTCATGACCTTGCTGATATTTATTGACATTCGTCCCACTAATTTGACCATGGTGAGACCCTAGAAACTAATGAGACCCAGAAGTTTATGTTATATAAACCCCGCCACTTTAATCCAGAATTTTTGCCATTTTTCCCTTAAACTTTGTGTTATGGTTTATATAACATAAACTTCTGGAGTTGGAAAATAGGAATATCTCAAGATAAAATTCAATCCATAAGTCAGTTTTAAGAGTGTAATATACCGTTGGAAAGCTCTTTTCGGGCTCTTTCTGATGGATCTTCTTGGAAGATGACTTGGTGCTGAACATGCTATGGAAAACTTCTATGAAAGGCAGGGTGATAACTTTGTGAATATGGTAGCTTCTGAAATGTGACTTATTACATATGATGATATAAAATTACATAATGAATGATAATAAAGGCAAAATATCATGTTTTCACCTCAAAACATAGTTTTAAGGTGAAAATCACATCAAACTGAACAAAATATCTCTCTGATCTTCTAGGTGTTGTGACTTTGAGCTTATTGGCTTCCTCATGACCTTGCTGATATTTATTGACATTCGTCCCATTAATTTGACCATCATGAGACCCTAGAAACTAATGAGACCCATCCTATGACCTACTGATATGATTTTGAGAATGAAAGTGACTAATGACTGAAGACCATAGAAAATAAAATTAGCAAGTACCTCATGAGGGAAAACTGATAAAAAATTACTACCATCAATGAATCCATGACCTAGCGGAATGGTGAAATTTATTTGGTATGATACACCTAATATGCAAATGCAAAAGAGAAGTTTTGATCACTAATGGCAGTATGAATAGACTGACACTAAGAGACTCTTCCTGTCATGTTTCTGCAAATGTAGAGCTCCTCCCATGAAGAGGTGCTACTTGGCATCCAAGATCAAAGAGCAATCCTCTTGCACTATGCTAGTGCCTCCTCTTGTTCCCGCAACATCCAATTAAAATTTGAGCAACAAGAATGTTTGTTGCTCCCCTATACTTCCACCATACCCAATCTAAAATGGGGACATAATGAGTGGTAAGAAAAATTCCACCCCGTCATGATGCACCCATACTCTCCCCTTTGTTCATCAAGTGCAATGAGTGTGAAAAGATCCTGGTACCTATGGGTTATGGACCCTCCACATTTCCGCTGGGCACATATAATCCACAAAGCTCTGCTCTTTGGTGTAAGTATCCTACCACTTGGTACCTTTTTCATAAGAGCTGCCATTGTCCCAAAACAGATTTCTCCTTTTTTATTTCATGGGACATTGAAATGCAATCTCCTCCATCACAAATTTCAAAACCCCACCCTCACATGTGATGCATGGCTCATCAATAGTGCATGAGGATGATGAGGGTTTCTTTCCTCCAAAATGGCACAGTGCAGTGAAAGTTCCCTCCTCAAGACAATCAACATGCAATAAAGTACAGTCCCCCATGATAGAAGCAAACTCATGCATACCTTGGAGAGATTTTGGAAGAATCTTGTGTTGCTGCAAGAGTCTCTTCCTCAAGTGTGTTGTTTGCCTCAATAGCTGAAGGTGGAGGCTGCTCCTCCATGAATGTGTCAGCGCTAGCATGTGCGTCTGGTGGTGAGGGCTCCTCCCTCCTTTGGCTAAATCTTCTGATCAATATCTGAGACAAATAAGTAAGATTAGAAACCCTTGCATGCCTCCCATGGCTGAACCACCAAGTTCTTTCTTCTTCCTGCTGAACAAGTGTGAAAAAGATAGAGTCTTTTGGAAGACTCTAGGGTTTTCTCCATATTCAGCAAGACTCACTTAGAATTTGAATTCCAAGTGTTCTCCATGCTTTTTCTCTGCTCCTCTGTGAGAATAGGAAGTGCATGGTCCTTCCTCTTCTCCTTCTTCTATCTCCTCAAGCTCCTTGGAGAGGTTCTTGCTGGACCCAAAACTGATGAGATTAATCTCATATTTCGCATCATCTTCACCTCTTCTTCTCTGAAATTTGAACTTCACAGGTTGAGCCAATTTCGAAGCTCTGATACCACTGTAATGTTCCAAATGGGGAAATTTCTGCAATGCCGGGAATATCTTGAGATATTCCTATTTTCCAACTCTGGGAGTATTAAAAATAAACACTGAACTATTTCAGAGCTTGAATGAAGGGGCATTTACTGGATATGTCACCTCCACAAGGAAGGATGAGATCCAGAGGCTACCTAACCCTCTAGCAGACTCTGCCAATAGAACTTGTCAAGAGCTAATAATTCCCTTCAAGGAATTTTTGCAACAGTTGTCCATGAGGACGTTGTATAAGGAAGCCCATGTGAAAATAATGAAATCCAATGCTTGGATGCCTTGGAACATAGTTGATACAAACTCCCTGCAGAATATAAGCTCAAAGAAATAACCCTAAGCAGGTTATTCAGATCTCCCACCAACAAGTACATTGAAATAATGATCAATGAGAGAATCCTCAGCAGTATTAAAACTCCAACATGTAACAGTAGTGAAATAATGACTCATACAATATGAGAAGAGTACAAATCTGATCCATAATCTGTAGCATCAAATATAATACAAATTCCTTGAGGAAAATACCTCTCAAGGTGAGTTCAAATCAGCCTCAATAGGAAATGTACATGAAACAAGAGAATACACTGCTACATGACCCAACTATTCTATAACTGCGCAGTCTATGAGGGAAAATGACTAAAAACTGATATACATGAGATGATATGACAATAGAGCTCAAATAAAGATGGGGGAGCAAGATATCAACCCCGGAAAACATTATTACCTCAATCCTCCAAGGGATTGGCTAGAATACATGAAAGACAAAAATGCCGGAGTAGCTGGGAAGCTACTGCAGCTCAAATATAATACAACATGGAAGAGGATGGGAAATGCTGCAATAGATGTGCAAACATCCTCCTAAAATCTCCAAAAGGAAGGGGCTGATCCCCTTACTGAAATCTGCACTCACTAGTGCACAAAATGAAACCCTTGTGCAAGCCACCTCTAAAGATAATGTTGTAAGGGAAGGAGACTATGCTTGGCATGAGAGAAAACATATGAACCAATGCAAAATTTTGCAATAGAATCTTTGGAATATTCTTTGTTGATATCCTAGAGAAAGAGATGGCCTCTCCTCTACAGAACAGCTCCAGAAGTGAGATGATGATGGTCCCTCACTGCAACACCAGCAACTCCAGCGTTCTCTTGCTGCAAGAATAACACAGTAGCTGCAAACGACTGCTTTAGCCTCAAGCCATGATGTGAGGAAGATGAAGAAAAATCTCTCCATGGCCTCCCATGGAAGAGAAGGCATTCCTAAACAGAAATCCCTCTTGTGCTAAGCAGCACAAAGTTGAAGAGAGCTTCAACTTTGAATTCTATCTCCAAGAATGATCTCCACAATGGCTTTCCTTCATCTTTTATGCAAAGCATGCATGGACCCCACTCACATTAGGGTTTCTCTCATTTCAATTTTCCCTCCACTCCAACTACACAATATTCTTGTGCAAGCTTCCCCTCTTAGGGTATGTTGTTGACTTGGTCAAACATGGTCTAGCTCACTTGCCTTTGGCCCTTTTCACACTTGGGGCTACTATCTTAAGCCACTTAAGTGATTTTTTCACCTTAGGAGTGTTTATTAAGTTGCTACAATGGGTTCCCTCACCCATTTTATTCCTTTTATTAAAATAAAAGCAAAATTAATGTTCCAAATACTTTATTGTAAAATTTGGAACATTACAAGGTCTTTGATCATCTGCACCGGCCTCCTGTTGATCCTCGGCATCAAGATCATCAAGATCCACAACTGTATCAACAGGTGGTGGTGGTGGCATCTCATCGCCATCATAAGAGCCAATGTCTGCAAAATATATACAAGAACACAACAATAATTACACAATTTCATTACAAAATTTAATAAAAACAAGTTAAAGAAAATGTTAGAATAAATTTAAATAAAACAATAATATTACCTCTATCATCTAGCGGCTCATCATCTGTGAAGAGGATGTTGGCACACCCTCACCAATCCAACCCCGCATAAGGACAGGGGACCATAATGAAGGGATGCTAAAAAAAACTAGCTAGCAACCCCAGTGCATCATCTGATATCCTCGCTGGAAATAGACTCTCCTCCCTCTTGGGCATCATCTACCCCCACATATGCATACGTGCCTCAGTCATCAGCCTACGAGGCTGCCGAAGAAAAGAAGGCCTCGTCTCTGGAAACCTCTCAAAAAATAAACAAAAAATCTCTGAAGCAAAAGGGAAGTTGACCCTCCCTTGTGCACAAGCACGACATCTATCTAATGTTGTACAGAACTGTCGTAAAAAAACGACAGACCACCTGACAAGTCATGGCTGATGTAGTAAAGAATCAACATAATATAAAAGCTGTAAACTAATTCATTTCCCATCACTGGTGTTGTGTGAAATGGTCAAAATGATAAGTGAGAGACACTGAACCTCCTCACCACCAAACGCACCAATACGTAACTGTCCTCTAGAGACCTAAAAATCTGAAGGCGACAATATGTCTGCTCTAATGTATCTCTGGGAGTAAACTAACTGACTCCCTACCACACAGCCAGCTGGAACCTCGGGGAACGAGGGAAAATCCACCCATCTCCTCGAAAGCCCTGTAATAAAATAAACATCCTCCTCAGTGGGCATGTACCACTGGTCGATACCAACTCAGAAAGCCTGTCGCTGGGCATTCCACCTTCGGATAAGATGTCTCAAAAGACCACTATGGGACTTTAGGGAAGTAGCCTCCTCATAGAACTTGAGGAGGCCTACCTGCCTTAGGAGCCCCTGTGTCGCTACTGTAATAGGGCAAGGGTACGTGTCTCTCTCCCTCTCTCTTGCCTCCCACAGGCAAACCATGTTATATTGTTCCGCCTGTTGTTGTTGTTGTTTCTCCTCTTCTCTCCTTTCACATCTCTAAATGATTGACATATTAAACACAATATTTAATTAAATAACACATGTATTTAAAAATATACGTATATAAATATTTTTTGAAAAATAAATAAAACAAGATACGGTGCGCCAAAAACACAGTCATGCACCGGTAACGGTGCGTCCCTACCCAGAGACGCATCGTCTACGATGCACATAATGATATAAAAAGCACCGGGAGTGGTGCTCGAGAAAATATTTTTAGGGCGTCGTTCACTAAGTTCAGTGTCAGGAGGCCGGTGCGGTGAATTCACTATACGCCCCGGGGCTTATAGCTAAGTCAGCACATCGCCCTCCTACCACTGTACATAGTTTTACGGTGCAGCCAAGTATCCAAGTGCACTGCTCTTTGTCGTAAAATTTAGAATTACATGGTGCACCTTTGGAATCCGCCCTGGAACCGGTGCGGATACACTTAGCACCGGTTTACCAACCCGAACCATTGCTAATGTCAATTGGCAGTTTCAGTGCGCCGAAAAACTAAAGTGCCTCGTGGCAGATAAGTTTGTCAACGCACTAGGTGGCCATGATTCAACATTGTCAACGGTGCGGCCTGGTAAATGACCGCACCGCACTTTTTAAAAATTTTAAAATTACACCGTGCGCCTCGCGGTACTACCCCCGAACCGGTGCGGACGCCTTCAGCACCGGCTATGGTGCGGCATGTAAATTCACAAGCAGCACCGCAAACCGATGCCGCCTGTAAATTTACAGGCAGCACTGCAACTAGTGCAAGCCGAATGGCTTGAGCACACCGCGCGACAATTTTTTTTTTTTTTTTAACGGTTAATTTTAAGGTTTTTTCAAATTCTAATCTGCTAAAAGGTTTAATTATGGAAAAACTAGAAAAATACCTTTACATTTACCCATCAAGGAGGCATATTGGCTGTACAATTTAAAAAAGAAAATTTTTCCACTATTTTATAAAATTCAAGCTGGAGATTAGTGGCAATGTACAGCAGCAGTGCATGCAATAAGTGCAATGGGAGCACGGATGTCAGTGCGGCTCAAGCAAGGATAAATTGCACCGGTGCTTGAGAGCTCTATAACACTAACAAAAGTGAAAAATGTGGTTTTTTGGTTGTAATTTTTTTTTATTTATTTAACCCTGTTTCGGTGCACCAGGTTTTTACTGGAGTACCGGTGCGTTTTATCAATGTCGCACCGGGCTCTTTTTGTTTTCCCGCGCTTTTAGGAAGCACCGGAGCAACGTAAATGTCACACACCGGTGCGCTACAGTAACATGATGCACCGGTAATGACGTCTGGTGAACCAATCATTTTAACCCTATTCCGGTGCGCGGGATTTTTACAGCAGTACCGGTGTGTTTCCTGTATGCCGCATCAGGCTCTTTCTGTTTCGTGCGCTTTTAGGAGGCACCGAGGCAGCGTATTTTTAATGCACCAGTGCTCTACATTAATATGATGCACTGGTAATTTTTTTTTATTTAACCCTATTCTGGTGCGCGGGATGTTTTATGGAGTACCGGTGCGTTGTATATATGCCGCACCGGGATCTTTATGTTTTCGTGCGCTTTTAGGAGGCTCCGGGGTGGATTATTTTTAAAGCACCAGTGCTCTACATTATCATGACACACCGGTAACAGTGTCCAGTGAACCAATGATTTCTGCAGTTTTTTTGCTGTAGTTTTTTTTTATTTAACCCTATTCTGGTGCATAGCATTTATGGGAACCCCGGTGCGTTTCCATCATTCCACCCCGGGATGTTTATGTTCCGCTTGCTTTTATGACGCACAGGGGTGTGGAGAGGTGATGCACCAGGGTTGTACAGTAACATGATGCACCAGTAACGGTGCCCAGTGAACCAATGATTTTTGCGGTTTTTTGGCCGTAATTTTGTTTGTTTTAAACCCTTTTCTAGTGCGTGGAATTTACGGGGATCCCGGTGCGTTTCAGTCATTCGGAACCAGGTCATTTATGTTCCATGAACTTTTTATGAGGCATCGAGGCTGAAGATATTTCACGCACCAGCACGGTTACTGAATTAAAAGCACCGGGAGGGTGTGTACAGAGCGCACTGTTTTCGGTGTGCCAATATTTTATGCGATTTTTTACCGTAATTTTTTTTATTTAACCATCCACCGGTGGGTGCATTTTTTGGGTGTCCCAATGTGTTTCATTTATTCCACACCGGGCGGTATCTATGCGGTTGACATGTAAATCATCGGTGCTCTACAAAAATAAAATGCACCAGGCCTGTGTGTACGAAGTGCACGATGTCCGGTGTGCCAATTTTTGTAATGCAATGGTGCTTTGTCATATTGAACGCATCGGTGCATTTTAGGTTGATAAGAGCACCGGAAGAAATACATCCACAAAAACCTCTGCCCGCCAACCTCCTCTAGGATCCTCCACTAGAAATGAACGTCTAGGGTATTTTTCTGTGGGGTTCCTCAAAAACATCTGCTAGAGGGTCTTTTCCTTGTAGTGGTGGGTAGCCTGATGTATGCAATGGTCTGTACTAGACCAAAAATTGCACATGCAGTGGGAGTATTGAGCAGGTTTATGTCAAACCCAGGAAAGGAGCATTGGACAACAGTGAAGCGGGTTTTCAGATATTTGCGTGGCACTAGTGATTATGGCTTATGCTACCAAGGAAGACCAAGATTGGAAAGAATTTTGGACATTCGTGGTTTTTTTTATCCAGACTGGGTTGGAGATCTGGACCAAAGAAGATCTACAAGTGGGTATGTGTTTAGCCTATTTGGAGGTGCAATCAGTTGGATGAGTAAAATACAATTTGTAGTGGCTCTTTCAACTACAGAGGCAGAATACATAGCAGCCACTCATGCAAGCAAGGAAGCAGTTTGGTTGCAGATATTGTGTTCAAGTATGGGTTTGGTACAACAAGCTATAAGGATAGACTATGATAGCCAAAGTGAAATTTTCTTAGCTAAGAACCCTGCTTATCACTCAAAGACAAAGCACATTGATGTTCAATATCACTTTGTGAGAGATATGGTTGAGGCTAAAAGGGTGTTGCTAGTAAAGGTGGACACCTTGAAGAATGTTGCAGATGCATTGACGAAGTCTATGAGCACTCATAAGTTCTCTTGGTGTAGAGAAACAATGGGTGTTGCAGAACTGGGCTAATGACTAAGCTCTCCTGTGGCCCCTTGCGGAAAGAAAATAACAAGTGGGAGAATGTTGGGTATGTGTTATATTATTTCCACGACTAGTCATGCACGGTGGGGTCACAGGGGGGGCAACAACCCCCCATGTCGAGGTCCGGGGCAGGGCCCCGAGAAAATTTTTTTGGACCTTATTTTCTGGTGGGTGAACCCGCCCATGGTTTTTTGCATGGGATTGCACATGGTTTTTGGGGTACGATGGTTTTCGACCCTTGGTATTTTGTAGATCCGGTCAAGGGAAATATGGTTATGTTCTAATCCAAGGTTAATGGATTGGGGTTTATGTATGCTTCAGCATGTATATATGTGTGTTGTAACACTAAAATGAATATAATGAAAAATCAAGTTGGTCGTCCCGATTTGGGATCCAGGGGAAAATCTCTATATCTGTTTTATGTTTTGTGCTCTCGCTATTGTTTATTTTCTGTTTTTAAGATTCGTTTGCAGATAATTTCTGTACAGGGTTAAAACCTACACACATCAGGCTACTTATGCATTTTACTAGAGTGAGGATGCTGCACATACCTTATTACCTCTTCAGAAGCATTGAAAAAATGTCCTAAATAGTGCAAAAGAGAACTACCCTCAGCATATGCAAAGCCTTTTCCATCACTCACTTATCAAAATGGTTGTTATGCACCAGCTGCAACAAAAAGGCATTCCATGGGAGACCTTCATTGCCAATGAGGTTTTTAATACTCCACAAGGCCATCCTCAGCAAGACATTCATTCATCCTCTAACCCTCCCATCCCTATTTCTCCATCACTTCTAGCGGTTCCCACATCCCCACTCACTCACATTCATTCACCCCATGATAACCCTCCCACATCACCATCCACTCACATTACCTCGCCTCATGATGATCCTCCTTCATCACCTTCCCACATCCCTTCACCCTCATCTCATGACACCACAGCATCAAACAATGAAGAGAGTAATGAGGCATATGGCAGTGAGACAAATGGTAGTGAGGAAGATGGTAGTGAGGAAAATAGCAGTGATTAGGGTAGTGAGACATATGACACTGAGATGGTTGACATAAAGCCTTTTCCTATGACTTTTCAAAGAGGTCATAGGTAGGTGTTTGATCCATATATTGTGGAAAGGGCCCTGCCTTCATCATCAACAAAATAGCTTGACAAAGGTATGGAGAAGGTTGTAGAGCAAGACGTTGTTGAAGAGGAGGAAGACAAGCATGAAACTGAGCAAGAGTTTCAGCTAATCCACCTTGATGGTGAGAATGAGGATGAGGAGAGGATCACAAACAAGTTGCTCAAAAGCAAGGATTCCTAGATTAGGGAGCTACAAGACAATCTTGGTAGGGCTAAGAATGTAATAAACTTCCTTGAGGTAGAAAACTAGCGGTTAGAGACAGAGAAAGCCATCTGTGAGATCAGAGCTATCAGAGCTCAGAAAGAAATTGGAAAAGCCAAGGCTAAGCTAGATGAGACCTTGGGAACTTTTGATGATAATGAAGAAGAGGAAGAACAACTTCCTAGGAGGAGGCCAAGGACAATTGGTTTGAAGAATGCTCTAGCCCGGGAAAGAGAGCAAGAGACAGCATTGGCAGAGTAGCTCACTCCAAGTGAGTTGCATGCCATGGCAATAGATTATGATAGGGAATCTTGGCTAGAGAGGGCCAATGAACATGTAGAGGATCAACTTAAGAAGGCACAAAGGAACATTAACATACAGAAGAAGATGGAAAATCATTATGCCATGAGGAACAAAATTGCAAGGGCCAAGCTCAAAAGAGCCCTTGCAAAGATTCAAGTCATAAAAGAGGAAAAGGAGAAATACAAGCTGGATATCCTTGCTGATGTATCCCTTCAAGCTTCCCAAACATGATCAGCAAGTTAAAATCCAATTTTGACACATTTTTGTACTTTTTGAAATTTTGACAGTTAGCCAGCAGAAAAAGGGCCAAGCGCGCAATGCCACTAGCATTGTGCTCTTTTTTGGGGCACCCAATTGAGGATAGGTTTAATTTTTCATGTTCATCGGTCCAAGGAAATCACCCTCATAAAGTTTCAAGTCATTTGGAGCATAACTGGTCCCTCAAAAGGGCCAAAAACAAGAAAAAAAACACCTTTCTGCGCTTTTTTCAGCACTGGTGTTGTGCCCTGAGTAGTCTTGGGAGAATGGATTTTTGAATAAGCAAATGGAAACCAAACTAGAAATTAAAGGCAAATATGGAAACTCGACTTTGTGCCCTTGCCAGAAAGTCAACAAAATACACTTGGAGATATTTTGAAACTTATTGAGAGGCCTTAAAGGTCAAATGATTCCCAAATTAGCTCATAGGTTAGCTTAGAAGTTATTTTTGCATTTATGAGTTTGGGATATTTGTGCCTTGGGCCTTGCATGGTTTCATAGGAAAAAATGACTTAAATGTGTAATTAATGACATTTTGGAACCCTAGATAGGGTTTTTCTCCTCCTTTTCAAGTTAAATATTGCATGGATGCTTCATGTTTATTTTGAGATGAATACATATACTTGGAGTTGTGAAGAAATTGGCTTTGGAGTTGTGTGATTGTTTTTGGATTGAGCATCAATGGAGCAAGCACCTTCATAGGATTCATGAACCTGGTTAATGGTGATGTTGCTCTAATCTAGTTATTTTTTCCTTATGTTTTCACATTGTTCCATATTTTCTCTTGCATTAGAACATAAATTTTAGGCTAAGATATGCTGTTAGAGGCACCTTAGCTATGTCTGCTTCTATTGCTCAAATGTTTTCCTCTGCTAAGTCTGATTGAAGAATTATTCATTTCTCTTTAATTCCACTTAGCTTGTTTGTCTTCAAAATGATTAAATAGAGTCAATCCAAAGAGGTTTATGTTATGCCTTGTCCTTTGGTGTAGCTTGAATCATTGTTTTCTAGGCCTTTCTTTGAAGTTTTCTTATTAAGGTTTAGGCTAAAGAAGTTTATGGTATGACCTGTCCTTTAGTATATCTTTAAATGGTTACTTTAAAGGTATTTACAGTTTGATTAAGTAATTTAGGAGTTCCCTACTCTTTAATTATTATTTATGCACTATCTTGAATGTTTTCTTTCTCTGAAGGTAGATAGCTAGAGAAGTTAGGAGTTCCCTGCTCTCTAGGGTTTGTTGGATAGTTGTTCTAAATTTTACTTGATAGAGCTAGGTCAAAGAATTTTATGGTGCGCCCTGTCCTTTGATTCTTTCTTAATGCATAGTACTCTTATAGACTCTTCTTGTTATAGTTTATGTTAAAGGATTCTTAACTTTGCTTTAAACCTACTACATTCACAACTTAATATTCATTTCAAACCCATTAAACCTATTTAGATCCATTTGGCCTTGTTAACTTTCCCTATGAAACACCCTTGACCTATTGTTGTACTTTTCAAGACCTTCTCCAGACCCCATAGCTCAATGGTTTAAACCTCTCTTACTCTATCTGTTCTATTTGACAACCTACCCAACCAAAAAAACAAAACAAACAAACCCTATCATTTTAACTAACCTAAAATAAATACCCTAAAAACATACAAGTCATACCTTTTGTCAAAAATAGAGAGAGCCTTCTCTGAATCTAGGAAGGCTAGGACCTAGGACTCCAGAGATTGGTTTGATGTTACCCTTGTCTATTTGGTCATTGCCAATCTTCCAAATTACAGGGACCTAACATACCACACCATGAGGCACATTCATGTATGCCAAAATTACCTTTGGTCTAATGAATGCAAGAGTGGCCTTTCAAAGAGAAATGGACATTGCCTTTGCTGAGGAGAAGGAGAAGGTGGTGGTTGTCTATTTGGATGACATAACAGTTTTCTCAAGGAGAGAAGTAGACCATTTGAAGCATCAAGAAAAGATTCTGTTGAGGTGTAGAAGGCTTGGAATTTCTCTCAATCCCACTAAAATCATTTTTTTTCTGACTTTAGGGAAGTTACTAGGGCTTATTATTTCTAAATATGGGATAAATATTGATCCAAGGAGGGTCAATTCCATTCAGAAAGTGGATCTGCCTAGAAGCAGGAAGGAAATTCATTCTTTCCTTGGAAGGGTGAATTTTGTGAGAATTTTTATTCCTAACTTTGTTGAGATTGTTAAAGACATAACCAAGATGCTGAAGAAAGGAGCTAACATCAAGTGGACAGTAGAGTCAAAGCAGTCATTTGAGAAAATCAAGAAGGCACGCACTCAAGCACCAATGTTGATCAGCTCGGATTTTTCAAAGGAATTTTTGGTTTTTACATTTGCATCAGAAAATACAATTGTTGGAGTTTTGCTGCAGAAAGGATAGCAAGGTACTGAGCATCCCATTTTAGTTTTTAGCAGGACCTTAGCTAATTCATAACTGAAGTAAAATATCCTAGAGAAATAGGCCTATGCTTTGGTCAAATCCATCAAAGATTTTATAATTTACATTCTCATGTCATAGCATTTGTTCCTAATGTTGTTGTGAAAGACATCTTTACTCAAGATGATCCTGATGGTAAGAGAGGTAAATGGATAGCTAACTTGCTAGAATATGATATAGATATCAGACCTACAAAATTGGTGAAAGGTCAGGGGCTAGCAAAGTTGATGGCACGGTCCAATTTTGACTGTCTTGATATGAATTTAATTGCAGAAATCTCAGAGCTATCAGATGAAGATGAAGAGAAGATTCCCATTAAAGAGAAGTACATCCTTTATGACTGGTACAAAGACATTTTGTTTTTCTTACATCATCATAGGGTTCCTGCTGAATTGACAAAGTCTAAAGCAAGGTTTGTGAAGCTAAAATCCATGAGGTACTACATCATTGATAAAAATTTGTATTGGAAAGATACTAGTGGTATTATTTTTAATTTTTTGCTGGAAGAGGAGGCTGAAAAAGTGATTGAGGAGTTTCACAAAGGATATTGTGGACGTCATCATTATTGTAAGGCCACAGAAAATAAGATTCTCATAGCAGGGTACTACTAGCCTGCTATTTTCAAAGATGTCTACAAAAAGATTGTTTCCTTGCATGAATGCCAGATTTTTTATGGTAAGAAAAATATTTTTCCTTTACCCTTGATGCCTATCTATGAGGTTCCATTTCAGCAGTGGGGGCTAGATTTTATTGGTGAGATACATCCATCATCTTTAGGTCAGAATCGCTAGATCCTGACAGCAATTAATTATTTCACCAAGTAGATTGAGGCAATCCGAACTAGGCAAGCAAATTATTCAGTTATCGTTTCATTTTTGGAAAATAATATATTGTCTAGGTTTGGCTGCCCTATGAAGATCATCACTGACAATGCACCGGAATTCAAATCCAAGAGGTTGATTAGTTTTTGTCATCAATATAAAATTACACTTGGACACTCTACTGCATATTATCCACAAGGTAATGGTCTTGCTGAATCTACTAAAAAAAGCATTGTGAGGATTATTAAGAAGGTGTTGGAGGAAAATAAGAAGTCGTGGCATTTGAGGTTGAAGTATGCTCTGTGGGCTGATAGAGTTTGCACAAAATGGTCAATTGGAACATCACCTTATGAGTTGGTATATGGAACTGAAGCCATTTTTCCTACATCCTTGGGAGTGCCTGTCATGAACCTGCTGCAAGGATTAGAGGAGGAGACGAATGCAATTTAGAGGATAATAAACCAGTTGATAGCTCTGCAGAAAAAAAAGGGAGGAAGTCTATAACAGAAATCAGCAATCTCAAAACAGAATTAAGAAGACATTTGATAGGAACTTCAAAGAAGAAAACTTTCAGATTCAAGATGTGGTATTGAAGTGGGAGGTCAGAATTGAAAAAAATGGGAAGCATGGTAAGTTTGAGAATAGTTGGAAAGGTACATTCATAGTAGTTTCATTTCATGGAAACAACACCTACATATTGTAGGAGATGGATGGACAACCTTGTGCTGGAGGACCTATCAATGGAAGGTTTTTGAAGCACTATTCCTCTTAAGTTATTATGATCATTCATTCCATTGTACATTTCCATTTTTATATATTTTTATGCTAATAAAGACAAGTTGATCATCAAGCTTGAGCCTGAGGTGAAGGCCATTAGAATTTGAAGGAAATCTTGGCAAATTTCTGAGTTTTTATTTCCAATAATATGGATAGCACTGGAACTACAGGTTATTTGGTGTACCTCAGGGGAACACCATCCCAAGTGGAGCCACTGTTATCACTCAAAAAAATTGAAACATTATTTGACATGGTCTTAGGTTTCATTTGTCAAAGGTATGGTCATAAAGTTCATTTGTCACAAGTTGGTATAGGAAAATTTTAAAAATTTTCATATTAACCTATCCTAAGGTCCAAACCCACCTTCATTCAAGTCATATCATGCCCCATCAGTCATCATTTGCTGAATTTTTTCATTTCCCAAGATTTTAATTAAAAAAGGTCACTTTAGCCAGTTTTTCTTGTTTTCGTAGCGATTTTTCTGTGAAAGGGCAGTTTTCACTATGAAACTGTTAATATTTTCGTAGCAAAAATTCCAGGAAATAAACTAACTACACTACGAAAAGGGGTTTTTTTGTCTGTCTTTTTAAATTCGGTGCAAGGTGTCAATCCATGATTAGAACTGTTAGGGTGGATGTCATTCGAGTATGTTAGGGTTAGATCAAGGTACAAAGGTCATGGCTGAGGTAATTATTACTTTTTTTAGCATGTATGAGGCATGATTAAGCCATGAGTTGTCATAAAAACTTCAAAACATTACCCAATTGAGTATTTTTCATTATGTGCTTCATCTTTGCATGCTACTGAGTTCTGGAGAGATGTTTCACCAAGCTAAGCTAGTTGCTAGCATTTTCAAAAGTTGTAGGTGTCATTAATAAAGAGAGGCAGAGAAGCTATAAAATCACCATGGTTGCAAATAGGAAGACCAAAAAAGGTGGCCACTGCCTCAGATATGAGCCATTAAACATTAATTTATTAAATGATGACCCAAATTCCTTAGAGGTTTTCATAAGAATAGTGTGTTTGCAGTTTTTCAAAATATTTCAAGGGTGCCATGTGCAGGTTTATAAGGAGTTTTCTATCAGTTTCAATGGGACAGCTTCAAAGGTGGGGATGTTATACCTCACACTAACACCAGAGACCATTGCAGTAGCAACAAGAATCCCTAGAGGAGGAGAACAATGGTTCAAAGGTTTCAAGTTCACCATGCAGGATTGTAAAGAATGTATCAAGCTAGAGGATAGTGAGATTGATCTCACAAATTCCATCCCAAGGGGATACATGAAAGACAACTTCTCAAAGTTACTGCTAATTATTCAGAAGTACTTCACCTGTGAAGGGAGATATCACATGGTCTATTCCTACCACCTTAGGCTTCTGCTACATTTTTTTGGTAAGAGGTCTCTTGATTTACCTTTTTAATTATACAAAAGCTTAGCTAAAATGTCAGATAAGGTCCAAGTTAAAAAATAGGGAAATGAAATATCACTCTTTCATCATGGTTTGATCAAGTTGATGGTATTAGAAGAGTTAAAGAGATTAGGCAGAGACTGGTCATATTTTATGTTCATTAGTGGTTTTGAAGTAGATTCCATCACTCCTAAAATGACTCCCAAACCTAGAGATATCCCATCACCTTTAGTGGCAGAGCAAGTTGAGCCAGTGATCATGGAGACAGAGTCTTTGCAGAAGGTTGATACACCCAAAGCTACACTTGCAAAGCAAAAGCCAATAGAGAGCAAACAGGGCGGCAAAAGGGTTACAAGAAGCCAAACAGTGGCTAAGGGTAACTTAGAGGACATTTTTCATGCTATTGATATTGAAGAAACTCCCATAGTCCAATATGAAGACATAGATGAGGGAGGAAGGAAGCTCAAGAAATCCAAAACAACTAAAAAGTTGGAGTTTTCAGGTGAATATGCAAGATTCATGTTTCAATCTAGAAAACCAATGAAAATGCATAAAAGAAAGGTCTTAGAAAGAAGTAAATAGGCTTAGAAGGTCACTGAAACTGTACAGCCACCACTAAGCATAATAGACCTTTCCTCACCTGTAAAAGAAGAATTGGTCATTAAACAAAGGAAAGGTAAAGAGAAAATCATTGAGAAAACAGAGATTGAAGTCCTTAAGGAGTAGTTGAAGCTGGAAAATGATGAAATATCAGTCTTGAAGAAAGAGGCAAGGAAGCATAAGGTTCAGAAGGTACAGTTTGAGAAAATGAAAGAAATTTGGGAAGAGCAGGTCATAAGTGTGTCAAAGACCTTGGACAACACACGGAAATTGATCAAATGGACTCAGTCATTGAGAGGAGAGGTGAAACATATCAAAAAAATGAACCTGCATTTTCAATCTAAGAATAGGACACTAAAGGACCAAGTCAAAGATCTTCAAGAATAACTGGAACTGATTCATGAATATTTGGAGAAGAAAGGTTTGAAGATGACTGTGGTTGAGGAGCCCATAGCTCAACTAATCATTAATGAAGAGGAAACACCACAAGGGTCCTAATTTGAGATTGAATATGTTTTAGAAGGTTCATGGCATGCTGAAGATCAAGTTTTTACAACTAGAGGTCACTTTTGCAGTTAGTCTTGAAATCTGGAATTTTTGCACTTTTACACAGTTTCAGAGCGTTTCCTAGGCTTAAAGCTAGGAAAACGCTATGAAAAACCCTGTAGCAGCTTTTTTGCCTCTAGGAGGGAAAATGATGGTGTTGATGTGTGATGACTAGGTTGACATCTTGGAATAGAAAAAGAGCAAAGTTTTTTGGTGCATAAGCTTCTTTTTCAATGCTATGAAAGCTTGCTACGAAACCGTCATGTTTTCATAGCAGGCTACTTTTGAAGGTTTTGGAGCATCCTAATGGTATTTTTGGACAGATGGACTCCTAAAACAGGTCAAGGGACCTTAACATCAAACATTTATGACTCGAAGGAAGTGTTGTGGAGATAGGTCATCAACCAAAGATCTTGTTGAATATGAGGACGATGCATTCCTGAAAAATAGGGTTTTATTCCACATGTCTAGGAGAGTTTTTAATATGTAAAGGTGGTAATGAACCTATCATCTATCCTTCGAGCATGTGACGCTTATTTGTAACTGACATACTATTTCAAAGATAAGGTAAAGTGATTTAATAAATAGGATTTTGAGTCATATTAGGAAATTTCTTCTTTAAGGTGTAGTTGTCAGTGTCTTGTTAGAAGTCATGTTTTTTCAGTTATGTGATGTGTCATAGGAAGAATTCGATGAATCTAGCCATCAGGAAAATGATCCTTGCTGTAAGAATTTCTATTTAAATACAAAGCATCGAAGTAATCAGGGGTTGGAGATTTTTTGCACCAAACTACTGCTTTATGTGTTTTGACTTATATCAGTAATACATAAGTATTTTCTTCTTGACCGACCTCATATTCTCATGGGGTTTTTAATGTCTTATTGATCTACATATTATGTTTTACCACTTGCAGTAGATTTCATTTATATCACTCAAAATTCATAACTCTATGCTCTGACTTCCTTTAGTAATGAAATGATTGTGTTTTCCTATGTTTTATGAGTGAATTACCTTTGTTAAAGACCCCTATCTGCCTCAGCTTCCATGTCAAGAAACCTTGCCACTGAAAATACTGATTGTTGACTCTATAAGCCTAATGGTAGCAAGCCTGCATTCTTTCAACATAAAAACATAAAAAAAATAAGATACAAATCCTATAGAGTTAGCCATCTAGCACTATCATTAACCAATATCATTAAATCCCTTTTAGAGAGCCCTCTCAGACTGAAGAGGCTAAACTTAAGTCAAAATCTGGTTTGAAACAGTTACATAGATTTGTCTGATCAGCAGCCAATCAAGTACAATTTTTTGATAACACAGATGATAAGCCTAAGTAATTGTGCAATTATATTTGAGGAATTTCCTAAATAATAGGGTCTTAATTTCTCAGGGAACATCACAAGTAAATAGGAGCTCAAGCAGAGAAATTTTTTGATTAGTTATGGGTCAGAGGCCTTTAGTGAGTAGAGATATGTGTTATGCACTTGCAGCTATGCTCAGTTGAGCAAATAAATTGTAATACATGTCTATTCATTTGATTAATGCAAGTAGGCATTGGAGTTTTTATCAAAATTCTTTCCCTAGATAAAAATGTTGGTTGCATGTGTGTTATTTCTTCTTGCATGTCTGAGATTTTTGTTCTAAATTGTGAATTAATGGTCATGGAGTACTAGAGTAGGTTTATGTCTTGTTATTTCGATTAAAACTTCATGAGTAGTTACAAATCTACAACCTAATTTCTACATGGTATCAAAGCAGGATTCAAATTAGAGTATTAAATTTGAAGTTGTTTCTCAAAGGTTTTAATTTGAATATCGGTGTAGTAGGATTTCTTCATAGTTGAGAAGATGGCCTTCAATGGAATAAGGCTAGTGTATTCCTTGGAAGGCACCTAAAATTTTGTTGCATGGAAGGACCGCATAGAGGTTGTAATGGATGACAATGGATTTCTTGAATATGTCAAGACATATATTCCAAGACCACCAATAGTTGATGTCTAGGACCTTGCACATTGGAAGAAATATGTAGCCAAGGCAAGGAGAATAATTGGAGGGAGTATCGGATCATATTGTCTCAAATCTCCATGGAAAATAAACTTCATTCATGATGTGGAAAGCACTAACATAATTGTTCAAGAATAGTAGTGACCATAGGAAGTTGGTTCTCGAGGATAAAATTTGAAGTATCAATATGTATACCGCAGTATCTAAGTAGTTTCACACAATGTTGAGATGAAATAGGTGGGTTCAGTGTTACTTTCCCTGAAGATGTCTTGGTATGACAAGCCCTTCTAGGACTTCCCAAGATCTATCATAGCTATTAAGATTTAGTAAACAGGGGGGGGTTGGCGAGAAACTACCGAATTGGGAACGCTTATGGTATGTTTTGGTATAGGAGGAAATAAGGCAGAATACCAGCGATGGGATTCATCTAAGGGAAAGGATGAAGAAAAATTTGCATTGGCTAGAAATTCAGAGAAGGGAAAAGGGAAGAAATTGTAATACAAACCAAAATCCAATCAAGGGAACAAGAAGAAATATTTGTCAAAAATTAAATGCTTCCATTTTCATGAATTCGTGAACTACACCATGAAGTGTCCGCACAAGAAGACAAGCAAGAAGACCTTGAGAGAATCAGTAGGTGAAGCTTTGGCTTCATGGTTCGAGATTTAATTTACCCTCATTGCATGCATGTCTGGCACAGTGATGGGGAGCGTGTGGTACTTGGATTCAGGTGCATTGTTCTACATGACATGGTGCAGATACTTTTTTAGTGACTTGGAGGAGAAATATTTGAAAATATGCATTGATATGGGGGATGACGGAAGGTATAACGTGATCAGGGTTGGTACAGTCATGTTTTAGAGGGATTCGTACCCCCCTCAGGCTCAAGGATGTCATGTTCATTTTGGGCCTACAGAAAATTACCATAGCTATTGTAGTTTTGGAAGACCATGGTTATAATGTGATCTTCAGCAAAGGAAAGAAATTCCTGAGACACATAGTGATGGGACATGTGAATCATTTCGGGGTTCGTGTGAAGAACTTGTACAAGCTATATGTGGAGGATTGGGTTGTATTAAGCACTAAGGTAGAGAAGGTGCAGAGCTGCAATGTCGGTGAACTTCCACAAAGAAAACTTAATTATTTGCATGCCCTGAAGATTATGCAGCAGATAAACATAGGCCTCGTCAAAGGAGCACTTGAGCAGTAGGATGTATGCAAAGGATGTACTTCAGGCTAGTACACAAAATCCACATTCCATAATTGGAATAGAGAATCACATGCATTCTAGGGAAGGATCCACTCTGATATATGTGTACCTTTCTCAACAACCCCCACTACCAGGCACAAATATTTTTTCATTTTTATTGATGACTTATCACAGAAGCGTTGGATCTTATTCATGCAGAAGAAGGATGATACATTCTCCAAGTTCATATAATTCAAGGAATTGATTAAGAAAGAAACAGGCAATAAGAAGGCTCTCGGGAGCGATAATGGAGGTGAGTACATGTCGAATAAATTTAAAAAAAAATATTGCAAAATAAGGCATTCGACGAGAGTTAACAGCATCCCACAACCTACAACAGAATGGGGTGGATGAGATAAAGAATCATAGCATTCTGGGAGAAATGAGGGTGATGTTGCATAACCAAGGCTTACCTTTGCACTTGTGGGTTGAGGCATGCAACATAGTATTATATTTACAGAACCATATTCCTCATTGAATTGTTGGCATGATTACACCGAAGGAGGCTTTCTCAGGGAGAAATTAAAATGTGTCACACTTCAGGATTTTTGAAGCCTCTATTTACTTCCATGTCTCCAAAGAATCAAGGAAGAATCTGGAGCGGATAGCAGAATTGGGGGTATTTGTGGGTTACACATAAATTCCCCACAACTATCATGTGTACTTTGCATCCCTCAGAATGATAGTTGTGCGAAGGGATGTAAAATTTAATGAAGATAAAAAAATGTAGTGCTCTCTTGAGAGGGAGCTTCAAATCCCACCAGAAGAGGAGATTTTATCTCCAAAGGAGGAGCCTCGGGAATTTTTGGAGCAGCCAAAAATTTTGTAGTAGAGAGTGGAGACAGCCACTCAAGCAGAACCATCCAAAGAAGGTGAGCAAAGGACCAGGGAAGCTGGGAAACTTGTGCAGGATGTGAGGGAGAATGTGGATGCTCCTTCAAATCAACGAAGGTAGAGAAGGTTACCATATCGATACACTGGCTGCATGGCTCTAATGACTGAGCTTGTAGTTATGATATATCAATATTTTTTAATTTTTATCAATAAAGGTCATTTATCTAAGGTTTTTTTCAGTTAAAATAGATCCAATTGTTGGAGGAAGTGGTGGAGTGTTAAGTTGTGTAGTGGGACTTCAATCGAACTCAATGATCATCCAGTTAACTGATCAATCATCCCAAAGTATCTAATGCACGTAGAGAATTAGAGTTCCCTAGGCTTGGTGGATATTCCAAGGAAGTGTAACATTAGTTGTAGACAAGTCTTGAGTGTACAAGTGTTACATGCAGTCATATGATCAACTTAAGGAATTGGTCAATTCAATTTGATGAATTTCCTAAATAATAAGGGCTTAATTCGTCAAGGAACAACGCAAGGAAATAAGAGCTCGAGTAGAGGAAAATTTTGACTAAGTCTGGGTTAGAGGCCTTCAGTGAGCAGAGAGATAGGTTATGCACTAGCAGGGTGTGCTCAGTTGAGCAAAGCAATTGTAATACATCTCTATTCATTTGATTAATGCAAGCAGGCATTGGAGTTTTTGGAAAATTGTTTTCCCCATATAAAAACACTTGTTGCATGTGTGTTATTTATGCTTGCATGTATGATAATTTTGTTCTAAATTGTGAATTAATGTCTTCATAGTAGTAGATTAGGCTTGTGTCTTGTGATTTTGAATAAAACTTCATTAGGAGTTGCAAATATACATCTTAATTTCTACAAAGGACCTTTTAGATTTATGATACTTCTATGTGATTCTATTTTTGTTTATATTTATTCATTTTTTTATTGATTCTTGCATGAATATTTGAGTATCTAATGCTTCTAATCTCTAGATGAGATGTGATAAGAAGATCCTTCTTCGGGATCATCTAAAGGGCAGGAAAAGAAAGCTAGTGCTATAAAAGGAAAGAGGCACCTTATGAAAAGTTGACAAAGTGCTACAAAGGTATCTGAATATTACAAGTACATGATTGGATGAAAAGATAAGTCCTGAGGATAGAAACATTGATTTTGACATATGGTAACTTGATACTATTTTTTATTCTTGTGATAAGCATGATGAAAGTGTGACAATAATATTGATACTCTTGTTGACCTTGGTAAGTTATTGTTAAGCTTAGTAAATCCGACAAGTGGTAAAAATGGATGCCTTGACTTGATGTTGTGATTATGATCCTTGAAGTATGAAGATATGCTTATATGACACTAACCCTTCATGAATGTTTGATGGCATGTTCATATGTGATTATGAAGCATTTGATGATGACTTGTTATGATATATGTCTGAGAACCTGATATAGTTTGTGATCTAACAGTTTTGAAAAAAGTTACTGATCAAACGAGAAAATGTTTGATTACCCATTTTTTTGAGATAGAAAAAAAAGCACCCGATTTTGAAAAGTGATGTTGCAGAATTGCACTTTTTTTTTTTCGGAGCATATTTTCGGCACTTCAATTATTTATTTATTTATTTTAATATCATGATTTTCATGTCAATTTTGAAAAGTGGTGATGCAAAATCACCCCCGTTTTTTTAGAGGGTTGATTTTGATATTTTACATTTTCTAATGTCTTCTTATTCCTTGAGATGTTTATTTTTAAGTGTATTTACGTACCCTTTTTTTTTTGCAATGACATCTTCATTTTTTGGCATAGTTAAAATAATATAAAAGGTGAAATATTTTAAAGTTATGATTTTCTATATGTTTATGTATTTGTAATTAATATTTCAATGCACATCAAATAATTGTCGCTAAAAAACCAATATTTTTAACCATATGACAAAAAAATACACATTTTCAATATACATTTTGAGACTTTTTACTAAAAATAACATGTTAAATAAACGATTTTTTGGGGAAAATCTTAACAAAAAAACTTTCAAAAATGAATAGTAATCACAGTTTTTTTTCAAAAAATAATGATTCTTCTCATAAAATCTCAAATTCTAAATATTACAAGTAAAAATGATGAATAAATCTCAAAATTGGGCTTTATTTACAAGCATCACTTAAAGCTAATCAATAATATCAACTAATCCTTGTTCAACTAGACCATCGTTAAGGTCTTCTTCCACAACATTTTCTGTTTCATTTTGTTCATTGTCCTCTTCTATTGGATCTTTGATGTCTGGAAATATTCCAAAGTGTCATTTTCCATTCATTCCATATAACGGCGGCTGAGGTTCATTTGTCTTTTTTGCCACACATGATTCATTAAAATCCCCTTTCCTCAAACCAACTTCTTGCACTGCATTTGGAAAAAATTGAAGAGCATTAATTCTTTCTTTTTTTAAATTAGCATAGCACTGAGTCTTTCTCAATGGAAATGAAATTTCTCCCTTTTTGTAAACAACATGCTATTTTTGTACCTAATCATCAAGCACAAAATACATAATTAAGAAATTAGTATAAACAAATAAAAAATAAAAAATAAATATTTAAATTCAATTTTATATAATAAAACTTACCTGAACCTGAGAATAAATCCAAAACACAATCTCCTTCATTTGAACATACGTTTATAAGATAGTTAATTAATGTTTGTGGTTTTTTATAAATGTTAACTATCTCTCCTTTTGCATCTTTATCCTCATATGTTAGTTTTCTTACAACAGCATCATGAACCAGTACTTGACTATGACTCTTCCCATCTACCCAATTCAGAAGAATAGGCTTATAGGTATCCTCTTTTGTCCAACATTCAACATGGATGAACTCCCAATAATTTATAATAGGCTGATCTTCGAAAGAAACAAGATTTGACTTTTGCCTTTAACATGACATAGTAAAATTTCAATTAAATTGTACATAAATAAAAATCGAACACAATTTCAATGTCTTACCATGTAAGTTGCATCCTTGAGTTTGATTTTCCCTTGAAGCTTGTTAATAAAATTTCAAATCTCTAAAGTGGTGATCTTGTGACTTCTTTAAAGCCCGTAACCAATTTAATAAAATCTCAATAAGTATATGGTTCACTATCATATTCAATGTCTGGGAAATTGAAACCATGAGGAATATCTGCAATAACTAGGGCATATTCCCTTTTAGGTATGAGTTTTGCAATGTCTTCACAATCACCTGGTATTATTTGATATTGGATAGTTTTGAGCCCATTCCAATCGAAATGATTAAGATTAGGATCAATTTCAACATTCATAAGACATTTATTTCTCATCTTTTCTAACTTAACTTTTTCAATAAAGATTTTGAAAGTATTTGGTACTCCATTTGAATTCTTCTTCGACATATTTAATTACATAAAAATATCTATGTATATGTATAATTAATAAAATTAAAATAGTTTACATATGAATAAAATGAATGTATAAATCAACATACCTTATTGAATGCAAGACAAAAATATAAGTGTTGTTGTAGAACTTGATTCTAGGTATTTGAGCACAACATTATCCCAATTGTCTTCATTCAACATTTTAACCATATCTTCTTGTATTTTTATATAAAAATTCTGAATGAATAAATGAAGTAAAATTTGTTAATATAGTGATATTTATAACAAATTATACCAACAACAATATGTTATATTTAAAATAAAATTATGATCAAAGAAAAAGTAAAAATAATTCAACAAACTTACTTTTGAAATTATGCACACATTTCATCCATTGATAATTCACTTGACTTCACAGTGCATAGTATTGATTTGACTAGTTTCTAATCCTTCACTCCTTGCATTGTTCTCCAAGGTGTGATAGTCATATCCTCTAGAATTTGCTTCATTTCAGAACCTGTCTTACTATTGGTACATATTATGGGTGTACTCAAGTTATCACTCCAAAATCGTACAGGAAAAAGACATCAGGAAATGTCAAGCAGAAGTATTTACAGGGAAGAAAGACATTATAGAATCTAAAATTTTAACTTTTCCTTAGGTCAAGCAGGCAAATTTATCAAATAGCACACAGAAAACACTGACCCTAAGCAATCTGCAAGGCCTTTTCTTCTATAGTAGCGAAGATCTTCGTGGCTATACCTCAAATAGTCACATGATCCTAGGTATGGAGGAATGTCGCCATCTAGGACCACTTCGCATAATTAAGGAAGAATATTCTCCACTCAAGGCCACCAAGTACAGTTGCCTTGGAGCCACCTTGAGGCCTCAAGTGTAGCACACAATAGAATAAACCTCCCACTCTTGTGTCACCATCCACAATTGTACCAAGAGAGGAGGGAAATTTGAATTTTTCCTATAAAATACCACCATGGGGAGAACAATTTAGAAGACATTGTTATGTTGGACAGGTTACCCAAGAGAAAACCAGCATCGTGTTTTTCAAGTAGCAAGGAGTGGAAGGATTCATTTGTTGGCCATCCAAAATCTCAATCAAAGAGAAGAAGTGCATCAACTATCTGTTACTCTACCACCCGTTGAGGAGAGAGAGAGGCTTGCAAGAAGCTTAAGTGAAGAGCCCTCCTTACTTTGAATATTAGAGCTCTATAGCTCTAAGGATTCATTGCAAGTGTTTTAGCATCCTACCTCTTTTTACCACCAGCAACTTGTTAGTGTCCCGTAATTTGGCAGATTGGTTAACCAAATGATAGGGTAACATCAGACCAGTCTTTGGAGTCCTAGGACCTAGCCTTCCTAGACTTAGAGAGGGCTCTCTCTATTGTGCGAAGGATGTGAGCTTATTCACTTTAGATGATTGTTTTTAGGCTAATTGTTAAGTGTAGGTTTGTTTGTTTGTTTTGGGTTGGGGTAAGATGATCAAGTAGAAAAGGTGGAATGAGAGAATATTGAATCAATAGGGCTATGGGGTTAGATGAAGTCAAGAGTGTCTAAATGATGAAGCAGAGTGTGTTGCAGGGCCTATTTAGCAAGGTTAATGGATCCTTAGGTGATGATGAGGCGTAATGAACATTAAGTTTTGTGAAAAGACTAAGAGGTCTTATACATCTATAATTTTAAGCAATAACTCATGAGATAGGGCAAACCATTAATATCTTTGAACAATACTCAAACTGATAAACATACAAGATGAACAATCTAGTGGTACATATAAGCATTAGAACTCCTAACTTTAGAAATCCACCTTCAACTTTTTGAGAAAATACATAAGATAAAAAAACAATTCAATATATGGAGAGGGAACTCCTAAACAACATATATCAAACTATCAGGAACACTGAAACAAGTTGATGAGCATGGGCAAAGGGCAAGATCAAAACAAGACCTCTTTGTATTAACCTAATCAATCAGTATTCCATAGAAAAGCTTCACACTAAGTTTTTGAAAATTTTAAATAAGCAGGGCATACCATGAATCATATTTATAAGCTAACATACTAACCATGCATGAAACAGAAACAAGTTTTAGTGGGCCTAAGGAGCAATCAAGAATTCCTTAAGATGACTAAAAGAAGAAAACATCAAGACTATAGAAAATAGGAGGTTTGAGGTGCTTCCATGAGCATATCTCAACCTATACTTTTCTGATCTATAGTAACCAAGAAGACTGAAACAAAATGAGGAAAATAAAACATTAACAAGTTAGGAAAACATCACCATTCATCAAGCTATGCAATCCTGCAAGAAAGCTTCTCCAACATCAAGCCATACAAGCCATTCATTCACTTCATAAAACCAATATCTTTTCCAAGCTCACAAAACCATGTATTGCACTTAAACACATCAAGTCCCAACTATTTACAATGAATCCTCATGGCTTATATAACAACAAAGGAGGAAGAGAGCTCACTAGAGCATCTAGAAGCCTATTGGCCAAAAACAAATATCCTAACCTGTCCTTGAGGCCCTACAAGGTCCAAGGCACAAAATATGTTCCAAAATATATTTTTCAGACTAAAATAGCAAAAATATTGATTTTTAGGCTTTGACATACATGATGAAACTTTCCTAATGCACATTTTCTCAGTTACACACAGGAATGCAACATACTGTCTCAAAAACTTGAAAATTTTCCAGGAACGCAGCACCAAAAAAAGGTATTTTTTCAACAGAGTTTTCAACGCCTTCCCGATGTCGGAAAAGGCTCCGTGATGGCCTGTTGGAAAGCTGTGGATGTCTAATTTCAAAATCTAACTTTTTTTCCTCAATATGACCTCTAAAATTTTCCCAAAAAGTGGAAAAGGACAAGGCTTACAGGAGCGCAGCACCTGTTCAGAAAAGAGGGCAGAAAGGTGAAAAATTGAGTGTTTTTTACCCTTTTGGGGGATCAAAACAACTCCAATTGAGCTAAAATTTGGTGAGAATACTCCTCTCATATTGGGGAATCCAAAAATGTAAGCTTTTCCCTCTGAGTATGCCATAGGAAAAAGCGCAGCATAGGGGGTGTTGCGTTCCTAGGCTCAAAACTTTGCAAAAAACAACAATTTGTTCAATTTTGCTCAAATTTGGTAGGTAGGTGCCTCAAGGGTCCTTAGAGACCTGTAGAGAAACTTGGGCCAAAATACCAAGCCTAGCTTGGTATTTTTCATCATTTCTTGATGGGCCCTCATTTTGGGCAGTTTTGAGCTTCTTCCTTGCAAAATGATTTCTCCGTTTGTAGTGCTTAGTCATCTTTCTCTGTAACCTCAAATATTTGTTGTCCTTCTCTAATTTTGCCTCTAAATGTATATTTTCCCTTTCAAGCCATGACTCTTTGTCATGCTCAATCTCCCTGGCAAGGAGCTCATTGAGGGGAAATTGTTGTGCTTGGGTTAATTCTTCCTCTCTCTGTTTTTCCAAAGCTTTCCTAAGACCCATAGTCCTAGGTCTCCTTCATTGGTTTTTTATCTTTGTTCTTCACTGGTTTTTTACCTTTGTCCTTCATTGATTTTGAGGAGGAGAGCATGGCCCCTTGCCTTTTGGAGGAAATAAACATATGTCTCTTTCCTCTCTGATAAGTGATGGTGAAAGGTGCTATAAATTTTGCTTGCAAAATTTGATCATTGACAACCTTAGGACTGTCCTTCTTCATTGATGTTTTCTATGAGTATATACTCCCTAATTTGCTGTTGGTTGTCCTTTAGATCAACATTTTCAACATCCTTCATGCTTTTATCACTAACGGGACCTTTAAAACTACCATGCTCTGTTTTTGCAGTGTCAGAGGCGCCTATGTTTGGCATATCTTCACTTTCATGAATATCCTCCTCCTCACCCTTTTCATTACTGTTTTCACTGCCAACTTCATTTTCTACATCACTGCCTTCATTCTTGGGACCTTTGTAATCATCTCCTTGCTTATTGAAAATAATTTTAAAATATGTTTCTTGGCTACCTTAACCATTATTGTCACTGTCATGGTTTTCTATTGCTTCCTCGCCATTGTCTGCTATAGTGTTCTCACTGTCATTCCCATCCTCACAAGACCCACTGACTGGACTTGTTAGCTCATCATGGGACTCAGTGATCAGAACTCCGTTTTCTTGCTCACTATCCTCTTCTTGAAAGGCTGCCTCTGTTTCTGTGTTTCTAGATTATTCTTCTTCATTATGAGACTCATTGCTTTGACTCCCTTACCCATCATCTGTATCATTTCTTTCACCTCTGTTTTCTTATTTATCCACATCCTCATCCCTGCTACTCCCTTGATTGTTTTCCTCTTGTCCATTGCTGCTTTCTTCATGGCCACCTCCCTCTTCTTCATTTTCTTCTTCATCTTCATTTTCTCCCTTACTGCTTTCTTCATGATCATCTCTGCTTTCTTCATGATCATCATTGCTTTCTTTGACACAAATTTGGAATTTACTTGGTGCCCTTATCCTTCATAAAATCATCAAGAGGTGATAACAATGAAAATACCTCTTTAAAATTTCCTTCACATCAAGAAAAAGGCTTCATCGAGCTCTTCGGGAAATTTGGGCACCTCTGAATGCCTTTTTAGGAAATGTTGCGCTTTTGTGGCAATGTTGTGCTTTTGTGGCAGGACCGCAGCGTCTGGGAAGAGGGGTGAAACTCGTGGTAGGAGTGCAGCACCTGGGCGCCCGGGTGGCTTGGGTCACTGAACGCAGAGTCGTGCAATGTTTGGATAGTGGCCAGAGCGCAGCACCATGGGCAGCTCTGCATGCGGCGTTGGGCGGAAAAATATATGGCAGGAGCGCAGTGCCCATGGGCAAAGCTGCACATAGCTCGGACTGTCACTATGCATGTTGGGCAAGCCTGAAAGAGCATAGCGCCCACCTACAGGCACACAGCACTCAAAAAAAAATTACACTGTAAGCCGCTACAGGAGCACAGCACCCTTTTACAAGAGCTAAACTTTAAAAACCCCACTTTTCTAAGGTTCATTTTGCACCTTTTTTCTTTTGACAATGCTTTTTGGAGTTGTCTTAAAAATTCTTTTAAAACCCCTTTTGACCATTGTCTCTTTTTAATTTAGACAATTGGTTAGATCCATGGTGATCCTTTGCTGGCCAGAATCATTTGTTAGGGCGATTTAGAAATCATGTTTGCCTCCTTTAGATATTTTGAATATGCCTTTGACTGTTTGTTTGTAAGAAAACATATTTTTTAGGTGGTGTTTTATCTCCTTCAGTGAAGTGGCATATAGTGCCCATAATATGTCTCCCTAGATATTTTTAGAATACTGATATTACCCTTGATGTAGTGGAGTTAATGCTTGTTTTCCAAACTTAGAAGATAGTTGGAAAAATCTTGAAACCATCTGTTGTTGATGAAGGAGGTTTCTTTGTCGATGTCTATGACAATTTTGTTCAATTTCCCAACCTCTAAGACTTTAGGGATGTTCAGACAAGAAAACAAGGCTGCCTTCAAAGTCCTCAAATAAAAAATTCATTTAAACTCTTTACTTATGCCTAAAAAGTCTCCAATGATCATTTGGAGGTTTGGAGGAGTTCTTTAACCTTTGTAACCCAATTATTTTTCCACTGCTTGGTAAAAACAGTCCCACATTTTGATCCCTAATAAAAAACATACATGTTGCTTTTCTTATTGTTATGAATGGGTTCCTTGTGTTGATCCTTCTTTTTACCTCACCTTATGGCTTATCTGATGGCTTTTTAGTCTCTTTGCAGGAATGTGGGAAAAGGGCAGTTGTCCCTATACCAGCTTCATGCTTGAGGCCAAAAATCCTTTCAATGATCTCTTTGACTGTTTGAGCAATTTTTCTTATGTGCCACTATCTTTTTGGAATCTGCACAGACCTTTTGATGGGCAGCACTTGACAATATTTTATCATGAGATCATGATTTTCCCTGTAGACTTCAGCCTGTTATACCTATTTACCTGCTTGTGGATGTCTTCCTTAGCTCTTTAGGTCTCCCTCTATGCCTCTGTTCTACTATTAACAACTTACTAAGAATTCCTGCAGAAATTCTTGGACATGGTATGTTGTTCTTTTGCAGACTTACTGTTGGATCAAGAGGGTACCTTTGGAGGTCCCTTAATTTCCCTTGGATAATGATAAGCCTCAACTTATTTTCATTTGATTTCACCTATATCAGATCTTTAAAAAACCTTGGAGGAAAATTGAAAGGGATCTGAAGTGGTCTAAGGGGTTACTTTGCTTAGGAATACCTCCTAGCCAAGGGCGCAACACCATTTCCCAGGAGCGCAACGCCATGTGTAATTTATATGGGAAAAACTTTCCAGGAGCGCAGCACCATTTTGCAGAGGGAATTTGGAGGCCTTCCCGATGTCGGAATTGGGCCCGTGATAGCACGTTGGAAATCGTAACCTATATACTTTCCAAATATATCATTTTTTCCTTATTGAATTTGTTTTCCTTTTCAAAAGTTTATTTTCCTAGGACTGGTCAAAAAGTGCTAAGTGATGGTGCAGAAATGCAGAGTGCTGGTGCAGAAAAATTTTGGAGGCCTTCCACAACTCCAAATTGAGCTCATAATAGCTCATTGGAAAGATATTTAAGTCTAGTTGGCATTGGACTCATCAAGAAAGTCATTTGGACAATCCAGCTATGAGAAAACCTGATTTTACCAAGGTCACTCCAGCAGTGCAAAAATTCTCCCGCGACACCTGTAGTTTTGACATTTCTCCAAAAACATGATACCTGTGTAAAAAATGAAGGATGGTTTTCTTCTTGGCCCTATTATGGACAAAAAAATCTCTCACTTTTGAAAAATTCATCTCTTTTTGTCAAGAAACATATTTTTAAGCAAAACTGGCCCTAGGTGTGGCAAATGACTTGGCCCTCGAAATGAATTCTTGGAAAATGATGGAGGCATGATTTTTATGAGTTGGCATGGCTTCATTATTGCTGATATGACCTACCATATGGATATTCTTCTCTTATGCCTCTTTTCCATAGCAAAACCTAGCTTATTTGTAAGTGGAAAATAGGGTTTGGTGTAGGGGATTTAGGACTGCCTTGTAGAGGGAATGGAATGAAGGGGTTAAGGGTTGTCTAAATTCTTGGGGAAATTTTTGGAGATAGGGACAGATTTTAGGAAGTAGGGGAAAGTGTAATTTCAAGGATTGAGTGAGGGGAAGGGGTCCAAAAGGGAAAAACACAGGCGTAGTCTTAAAAAGTATCAAATTGCGGCCATAAACTAGGTTTTGGTAGGAAAAAGATGAATTTGATGGATAGGAGTTATGGGGAGTGTTTATGAAGGTATATTAAGGATAGGAGGAGTTGTAAGAGCATCAAGATACAAGCCTTGTTGATGTTTAACCATGGAGGTCATGAAACCAAGAAAAAATGCCTTTAAAAGCTCTAGATGGACAATGGAGGAGTTAGGAAAAACAAAATAGAGGGCTGAGGCCAAAGGTGACACAAAAAAGACAAACTAAGTGACATGAGCCCATGATGGGTCTTCTGGGATGGGTGAGCTGAGCATTGACATGATGGGATGATGAAATAGTGAAAAAATTATCTTAAGGATAATGAAGGTAGTGAGATTTCTAGAACTCACAATGTTCATGAACTTTGTTTCTAGAAATATAGAACTGATACTTAGTCATCTTCAGATAGTGAAAATTATGGATGACTAACAATGGCTCCACTTGGGGAGGGTAGCTCCTTTTCAGGAGCTGTCTAGAACTTTCAAATATCTGGCTTAATGGATACCAGTGCCTCATCCATTGAGCATATTTTTACCTCTTTTCTCTTGTTGATGCTTGCTTTGAAGCAATGATCTCAACAATCTGAAAGACATGATTAGCTCAAATCCATCTCTACCTACCCAACCTAATTGCCTAAAATTTTTTCTTCTTTAGGTGCATTTGGACTAGCAACCTTGACATCTTGTTTTTTGAAAGAAAAATAAACTATCTATTTCTACCTTATTTCTTCCCGGAGCTTAGATTATGCTGATGAACTCCTTTGATTCTCTACCTATTCTATTTGACTGTCAAGATTAAGCAATATGACAGACTTCATTCTCTAAGATATTTGACAAGAAATTTAAAGCATGAATTGAACCAGGATTAGAGAATCTGATTCATCATGAGTTGTGGCTTTTGAGACAAGTTGCACACAAACATTATTTTTGTATAATGAAAAACTGGAAAATATAAGGGCTATGATTCAGAATTTGTTAGGTATCCCTATTTTTTTCTTTGGTTCAAATTTAAGCATGTGGAACCAGTATCTTTCTACCTAATCTACCTTTTGACAAGTCAATCTTGAATAATTTGACCAGCATTCTTTCACTAACTTATCAACAATAAATTGAAAACATGTTCAGCCATGATTAGGCTAGATGACTAAACAAGACCTTCTTTCAGAACAAGTAGTGGCATTTAGGATTGCACACTTTTAGTATCACTATTTTTTGGGTATGAGGTTGTACCTCTTTTTCAAATATGCCCTCTTTTTCTACTTTTCTTTGTTTTTTGTTTTTTCATTTTTTCAAAACAATCTAGAACTAAAAATATACTCAGAAGGCTGATCTTATTTCGCATACCTATCTATCCTAATCTAAACTATACATGATAGACATTTATTTGGTGAAATCTCTTTTCCAATATAACCAGTCAAGTAGATGATTGAATGGGTGATCTTGGTTCAACTCTTTGAGGATGCTGAAGAAATCAAAAGGCCACTTGCACCTCACTTGTGCTTGAACAGTAGTGCCTAAAATTTTCTTTAAACCTTGCATCAAACTGCTCTTGACATGTTTTACTCCCTCTTCAAAAGTCTCTAACAAATCAGTAAAGGGATCATGAAACAATACCTAGAGATTTGGAAAATAAGCTTGACCCAGGACTGCTTCTTCCTCCACTTGGCTGAGCTTAGGACTCTTTTGGGAAAGAAACTCTTCCTCTTCCTCATGATCATCTGAACTGGTAGACTCATCATAGATTGCAATGTTGTCTTCTAGCATACCTGATATGCTCTGATTGAGTGGGATGAATTCAGTGTGAAGGCCATCATGTTGATTAGTAGGAGTATTTTTTGGTAGTAATTCCTCTTGAGAAGGTAGCTGAACAACTCTCCTGTGATTATCAACTTCCAAGCCTTCATCTGCAATTGGAAATTCAATGGGACTTGGTGGCTTCTCATCTGGAGCTAAGGAAATTTCTATGTCATAAATGATTTCCTCAACCATTTCCGAAGAAGGCTTCTCATCTACAACTTTATTAAGGAGTTCATCATCCTCCTCAACCTCAACATTAAAGCTGAAATATTGTTGATTTAAAATTATGTGAAAGTTATTTCTGATGGGCTGAAGTGAAGCAGAGCAAAGAGTCAGAGACTCTTCACTTACTTCTAAACCTTCAAGGCTTTCCTCATCAGTGTCATAGGTGACCTATCTTATTTGATTACTACTTTTAATCTGATGATAGTGAAATTCATGCCACAAAACAACAGTTGATGGCTCTGCAAGGTTAGCTTCTATTTGGAGAACATCATCATCATCAGATTTATCAAAATTTGGAGAATCATCAACATAAATAATTTCACCAATCAAACATATTGGGTTACTAGTTTGTTCTTCTTTGAACTGATCTACAAGTTTACTTTCTAATTTATGGTAGATGGCATTAGCAAGAGGAGGAACAGAAATTTTTTGTTCACATGAAGGTTTAGAGGTTGGTTGAATGTTTAGCATCTGATTTATTTCCTTTCCATTCAAAAGAGGAGTAATTTTTCTCTTTCTTTGGATAGAAGTACAACAGTTCTCTTTCTCTTGTGAAGGTTGATTTTGAGGCTGAATGTTTTCTTGAGCCTCACCTAGAAGAGATGGTGAATCATCACTTGTGCTTTCAGAGAGATCCTATGGATTTTCTTCTATTTCTTGATGGTTTCTTCCTCAACTAAATCCCTTAGGCTGTCATGATAGCTACCTTGAGAATGAAATGCATGGAGTTCTTCTAATAAATCTTCAGGATGCCAATTTCCTAAATCTTTATCAATGTTCACAAGGTATTGTATGATGTCTTCAGATTGATCATAGCAATTTTTAGCTAATGATAGAGATGGAAAATACCCTATATAGTGTTTATAAAATACCTTGTGGAAATCCTTCAAAGAAAACAAGATGCCAGGTTCTATCCATTCATACCAATTTCTTGCCTTACCTTCTAATGTTGCCATAAACATTTTCATGAGGCAGTCCTCGTGCCATTCAACCTTTAACCTGCATATGTGTATATGAAATTTGATGAGATGTAACAAGGGGTCATCAAATTTTCATCTTGAAATATAGGTAAGTTTTTTATCCAATTTATTTCAGACATTTTTTGTGGGAATCCAAGGATATTATCTCTACTCATTGGAGCACATCTCCTTTGTATCCTTGGATCCATGTTGTAAATCAAAAAGGGCCACTGAATATTTTTAACTAGTGTAGAGTTCTCTACCATTGGATTATTTTGGTCTATTGATGGTTATGGAGTCACCAGGTGGAAGATTTGAATTTAGATGTCCACCATCAGCATGATTGGGATTGCTCAATGCATTCCCAAGGAGGTCTGTGAGAACTTAGTGGAGTAGTAGACCTACTGGAGGCTAGTGGAGTCACCAGGTGGATATTTTTTGTTGTTTTAAGGATGTATGTTTATGGTCCACCATCGATAACTGAAAAAACCAAATCTAGGGATTTTTTTGGGGTTTTCTGAGTTTCCTTTATGTAGCCCTAATGTTTTTATGAGTTTCCTGCAGCTGAGTCATCATTTTGCTAGGATGGTGAAACAACCAGATTCTACTCTTTGGCTGACAATTTGAGTTTTCTATGATTTGACTGAGATTTTAGAGTTCCTAAGGGATACCTAGGATTTTTTGACTCAAGGTTCCACCGTGATCACCATTATGTTAGTGAGCGGTGGGATAAATTGATAAGATAGTCTTCTTAAGGGCTGCTGAAATGTTTAGGGAAGTTTAAGTTTGTTTATTACTCAGGGTCCCACCGTGATTTCCATTATGTTAGTGTCCCGTGATTTGGCATATTGGCTAACCAAATGACAGGGTAACATCAGACCAGTCTTTGGAGTCCTAGGACCTAGCCTTCCTAGACTCAGAGAGGGCTTTCTCTATTGTGCGAAGGATGTGAGCTTGTTCGCTTTAGATGATTGTTTTTAGGCTAGTTGTTAAGTGTAGGTTTGTTTGTTTGTTTTGGGTTGGGGTAAGATGATCAAGTAGGATAGGTGGAATGGGAGAATATCGAATCAATGGGGCTATGGGGTCAGATGAAGTCAACGGTGTCTAAATGATGAAGCAGTGTGTGCTGCAGGGTCGATTTAGCAAGGTTAATGGATCCTTAGGTGATGATGAGGTGTAGTGAACAATAAGTTTTGTGAAAAGACTAAGAGGTATTATAAATCTATAATTTGAAGCAATAACTCATGAGGTAGGGAAAACCATTAATCTCTAAGAACAATACTTAAACTGATAAACATAAAATATGAACAATCCAGTGGTACATAGAAGTATTAGAACTCCTAACTTTAGAAATCGGCCTTCAGCTTTTTGAGAAAACACATAGGATAAACAAACAATTAAATATATGGAGAAGGAACTCCTAAACAACATATATCATACTATCGGGAACTCTAAAACAAGTTGATGAGCATGGGAAAAGGGCAAGATCGAAACAAGACCTCTTTGTATTAACCTAATCAATCATTATTCCATAAAAATATTCACACTAAGTTTTTGAAAACTTTAAATAAGAAAGGCATACCATGAATCATATTTATAAGCTAACATACTAACCATTCATGAAACAAAAACAATTTTAGTGGGCCTAAGGAGCAATCAAGAATTCCTTAAGATGACTAAAAGAAGAAAACATCAAGACTATAGAAAACATGAGGTTTGAGGTGCTTCCATGAGCATATCTCAACCTATACTTTTCTGATCTATAGTAACCAAGCAGAATGAAACAAAATGAGGACAAGAAAACATTAACAAGTTAGGAAAACATCACCATTCACCAAGCTATGGAATCCTGCCAAGCAAGCTTCTCCAACATCAAGCCACACAAACCATTCATTCACTTCATAAAACCAATATCTTGTCCAAGCTCATAAAACCATGTATTTCTCTTAAACACATAAAGTCCCAAATGTTTACAATGAATCCTCGTGGCTTATATAACAAGCAAGGAGGAAGAGAGCTCACTAGAGCATCTAGAAGCTTATTGGCCAAAAACAAATATCCTAACTTGTCCTTGAGGCCCTATAAGGTCCAAGGCACAAAATATCTTTTCCGGACTAAAATAGAAAAAATATTGACTTTTAGGCTCTAACATACATGATGAAACTTTCCTAACGCACATTTTCTCAGTTACACACAGGAACGCAGCATACTGTCTCAAAAACTTGAAAATTTTCCAGGAGCGCAGCACCAAAAAAGGTCTTTTTGCAACAGAGTTTTGGAGGCCTTCCTGATGTTGGAAAAGGCTCTATGATGGCCCGTTGGAAAGATTTGGATGTCTAATTTACAAATATACCTTTTTTTCCTCAATATGAACTCTAAAATTTGTCCAAAAAGTGGAAAAATCCAAGGCTTCCAGGAGCATAGCACCTGTTCAGAAAAGAGGGCAGAAAGGTGAAAATTTGAGTGTTTTTTACCCTTTTGGGGGATCAAAACAACTCTAATTGAGCTGAAATTTGGTGAGAATACTCCTATCATGATGAGGAATCCAAAAATGTAAGCTTCTCCCTCTGAATATTCCCTAGGAAAGTTCCTAGGCTCAAAAATTTGCAAAAAACAAAAACTTGTTCAATTTTGCTCAAATTTGGTAGGTAGGTGCCTCAAGGGTCCTTAGAGACCTGTAGAGAAACTTGGGTCAAAATACCAAGCCTATATTGGTATTTTTCATCTTTTGGTGCGGGGCCCTCAATTTGGGCAGTTTTGAGCTTCTTCCTAGCAAAGTGATTTCTCCATTTGTAGTGCTTAGTCATCTTTCTCTGTAACCTCAAATCTTTGTTGGCCTTCTCTAATTTGGCCTCTAAATGTATATTTTCCCTTTCAAGCCATGAATCTTTTTCATGCTCAATCTCCATGGGAAGGAGCTCAGTGAGGGGAAATTTTTGTGGGTTGATTCTTCCTCTCTCTATTTTTCCAAAGCTTTCATAAGACCCATAGTCCTAGGTCTCCTTCATTGGTTTTGTATCTTTGTTCTTCACTAGTTTTTTACCTTTTTCCTTCATTGATTTTGAGGAGGAGAGCATGGCCCCTTGCCTTTTGTAGGCAGTAAACATATGTCTCCTTCCTCTCTGATAAGTGATGGTGAAAGGCGCTATAAATGTTTCTTGCAAAATTTTATCATTGACAACCTCAAGATTGTCTCCTTCTTCATGGATGTTTTTTGTGAGTATATCCTCCCTACTTTGTTTTTTGTTGTCCTTTCGATCAACATTTTCAACATCCTTCATGCTTTTATCACTAACAAGACCTTTAAAACTGCCATGCTTTGTTTCTGCAATGTCAGAGGCGCCTATGTTTGGCATATCTTCACTTTCATGAATATCCTCCTCCTCACCCTTTGCATTACTGTTTTCACTGCCAAATTCATTTTATGCATCACTTCCTTCATTCTTGGGACCTTTGTAATCATCTCCTTGCTTATTGAAAATAATTTTAAAATCTTTTTTTGGGTTGCCTTTTCCATTCTCGTCACTATCATGGCTTTCTATTGCTTCCTCGCCACTATCTGTTGTAGTATTCTCAGTGTCATTCCCATCCTCATAAGACCCACTGATTGGACTTGTTAGCTCATCATGGGACTCGGTGATCATAACTCTGTTTTCTTGCTCACTGTCCTCTTCTTGAAAGGTTGCCTTTGTTTTTGTGTTTCTAGAGTCTTCTTCTTCATTATGAGACCCATTGCTTTGACTCCCTTGCCCATCATCTGTATCACTGCTTTCACCTGTTTTTTCTTCTTTATCGACATCCTCATCCCTGCTACTACCTTGACTATTTTCCTCTTGGCCATTGCTGCTTTCTTCATGGCCACCTCCCTCTTCTTCATTTTCTCCCTTACTTCTTTCTTCATGATCATCTCTGCTTTCTTCATGATCATCACTTCTTTCTTTGACACAAATTTGGAATTTAATTGGCACCCTTATCCTTCATAAAATCATGAAGAGGTGATAACAGTGAAAATACCTCATTAAAATTTCCTTCATAGCAAGAAAAAGGCTTCACCGAGCTCTCTGGGAAATTTGGGCGTCTCTAAACGCCTTTTTAGGAAATGTTGTGATTTTGTGGCAGTGCTACTCTTTTGTGGCAGGAGCGCAACGTCTGGGCGGAGAGGTGAAACCCATGGCAGGTGCGCAGTGTCTGGGCGGAGGGGTGAAACCCGTGGCAGGAGCACAGCACCTGGGCGCCCAGGCGGTTTGGGTCACTGAACGCAAATTCGTGCAGTGTTTGGACAGTGGTCGGAGCGCAGCACCATGGGCAGCTCTGCACGCGGCATCGAGCAGAAAAACATATGGCAGGAGTGCAGCGCCCGTGGGAAAATCTGCACGCAGCTCGGGCCGTCACTCTGCACTCTGGGAAAGCCTGAAAGAGTGTAGCGCCCACCTACAAGCGCACAACACTCAGAAAAAAATTACACTAGAATCCGCTATAGGAGCACAGCACCCTGGATTTTTTTCCCGAGGACTTCCGCAGAAAACTGGAAACCTCACTGCATCTTTCAAATGAGCAAATGAGCGGGGAGTTGTTGTGTTGTAGTTTTTTATACCCTCTTTTGAAGGAATTAAACTTTAAAAAACCCACTTTTCCAAGGTTCATTTTGCACCTTTTTTCTTTTGATAATGCTTTTTGGAGTTGTCTTAAAAATTCTTTTAAAACCCCTTTTGACCACTGTCTCTTTTGAATTTAGACAATTGGTTAGATCCATGATGATCCTTTGTTGGTCAAAATCATTTGTTAGAGCGATTTAGAAATCATGTTTGCCTCCTTTAGTTATTTTGAATATGCCTTTGACTGTTTTTTTGTGAGAAAACAGATTTTTGAGGTGGTGTTTTATCTCCTTCAGTGAAGTGGCATATAGTGCCCATAATCTGTCTCCCTAGATATTTTTAGAATACCAATCTTACCCTTGATGCAGTGAAGTTGATGCTTGTTTTCCAAACTTAGAAGATAGTTGGAAAACTCTTGAAACCATCTGTTGTTGATGAAGGAGGTTTCTTTGTCACTATCTATGACCATTTTGTTTAGTTTTCCAACATCTGAGCCTTTAGGGATGTTCAAAAAATAAAAAAAGGCTACCTTCAAATTCCTCAAAGAAAAAATTCATTTAAACTCTTTACTTATGCCTAAAAAGTCTCCAATGATCATTTGGAGGTTTGGAGGATTTCTTTAACCTTTTTAACCCAAGTATTTTTCCACTTCTTGGTAAAAACAGTCCCACATTTTGATCCCTAATAAAAAACATACCTGCTACTTTTCTTATTGTTATGAATGGGCTCCTTGTGTCGATCCTTATTTTTACCTCACCTTATGGCTTATCTGATGGCTTTTTAGTCTCTTTGCAGGAATGTGGGCAAAGGGAAGTTGTCCCCATACCAGCTTCATGCTTGAGGCCTAAAATCATTTCAATGATCTCTTTAACTATTTGAGAAATGTTTCTTATGTGCCACTATCTTTTTGGAATCTGCACAGACCTTTTGATGGGCAGCACTTGACAATATTTTATCATGAGATCATGATTTTCCTTGTAGACTTCAGCCTGTTGTACCTATTTACCTGCTTGTGGATGTCTTCCTTAGCTCTTTAGGTCTGCTTCTATGCCTCTATTCTACTATTGACCAATTAATAAGAATTCCTAAAGAAATTCTTGGTCATGGTATGTTTTTCTTTTGCAGACTTACTGTTGGATCAAGAGGGTACCTTTGGAGGTCCTTTAATGTTCCTTAGATAATGATAAGCCTCAACTTCTTTTCATTTGATTTCACCTATATCAAAGCTTTAGAAAACCTTGGAGGAAAATTCAAAGGGATCTGAAGTGGTCTTAGGGGTTAATTTTCTTAGGAAGACCTCCTGGCCAATGGCGTAGCACCATTTTTCAGGAGCGCAGCACCATGTGTAATTTATATGGGAAAAACTTTCTAGGAGCGCAACACCATTTTGCAGAGGGAGTTTGGAGGCATTCCTGATGTTGAAATTGGGCATGTGATAGCTCGTTGGAAATATTAACCTGTCTAATTTCCAAATATATCATTTTTTTCCTGATTGAAGTTGATTTTCCTTGTCAAAAGTCTATTTTCCCATGACTGGTCAAAAAGTGCTAAGTGATGGTGCAAAAATGAAGAGTGTTGGTGTAGACAACGTTTGGAGGACTTCCACAACTCCAAATAGAGCTCATGATAGCTCATTGGAAATATATTTAAGTCTATTTGTCATTGGAATCATCAATAAAGTCATTTGGACACTCTAGCTATGAGAAAAACTGATTTTACCAAGGTCACTCCAGCAGTGCATAAATTATCCCATGACACCTGTATTTTTGGCATTTCTCTGAAACCATGATACCTGTGTAAAAACAAAAGGAGGTTTATCTTCTTGGTCCTATTATGGAAAAAAAACTCTCTCATGTTTTCCAAATTCATCTTTTTTTTTTCCAGAAACATATTTTTAAGAAAAACTGGCCCTAGGTGTGGAAAATGACTTGGCCCTCGGAATGAATTCTTGGAAAATGGTGGAGGCATGATTTTTATGAGTTGGCGTGGCTTCATGATTGCTTATATGACCTACCATATGGATATTATTCTCTTATGCCTCTTTTCCATAGCAAACCCTAGCTTAGTTGGAAGAGGAAAATAGGGTTTGGTGTAGGGGATTTAGGACTGCCTTGTAGAGGGAATGGAATGAAGGGGTTAAGGTTTGTCTAAATTCTTGGGGAAATTTTGGGGGATAGGGAAAAATGTTAGGGAGTAGGGGAAAGTTTAATTTCAAGGATTGAGTGAGGGGAAGGGGTCCAAAAGGGAAAAACACAGGCCTAGTCTTTAAAAGTATCAAATTGCGGCCACAGACTAGGTTTTGGTAGGAAAATGATGAATTTGAGGGATAGGAGTGATGGGAAGTGTTTACAAAGGTATAATAAGGATAGGAGGAGTTGTAAGAGCATAAAGATACAAGCCTTGTTGATTTTTAACCATGGAGGTCATGAAACCAAGAAAAAATGCCTTTAAAAGCCCCAGATGGACAATGGAGGAGTTAGGCAAAACAAAATAGAGGGTTGAGGCCAAAGGTGACACAAAAAAGAAAAAATGAGTGACATGAGCCCATGATGGGTCTTCTGGGATGGGTGAGCTGAGAATTGACATGATGGGATGATGAAATAGTGAAAAAATTATCTTAAGGATAATGAAGGTAGTGAGATTTCTAGAACTCACAATGTTCATGAACTTTGTTTCTAGAAATCTAGAACCGATACTTAGTCATCTTCAGATAGTGATTAGTCATCTTCAGATAGTGAAAATTATGGATGACTAACACAACTAATAAAAGGGGAAGATTTTTTCATTGGTATTATTATTTTTTTTAACTTGATAAGAGCTTGTATTGTATTTGTATTTGTTGTTTCTTGTTTCTCCTCTATCGTAGCATTCTATGTTTTGTAATTAGTTTTCTACATGTTATGATGTTTCACTAACCATCTAACAACTCATTTTGACTTGTTACATTCTTGTAGGAAAACAACCTCCCCTACCAAGCACAGTGCATTTCTTCCACCCATGTGCCAAATGCACTACAACAGGATTGGCGACTCCACTTCCTTCTTCTTATTAAACTAGTGGTTGTTGTTTGCAAGATCTCTCTCCTGCCTAGACTTGTTGTAGGACCATTCCTTATTTCCCTCAGCATCTCTCATTCACCCTCTGTGAAGAGATTCAGTTCAGAGAAGGCATAATTTTCATGCACAACAAATTTGCGCACGTTCGGCCCAAACAGATGTG
Organism: Pinus albicaulis; assembly: GCA_034641835.2. Lineage (NCBI taxonomy): Eukaryota > Viridiplantae > Streptophyta > Pinopsida > Pinales > Pinaceae > Pinus > Pinus albicaulis. The sequence continues at coordinate 158,633,534 of CM076580.1, forward strand.
AAAATCGCGCACATGTGCGAAAATAAGTTGCGTGAAACCCAGTGGGCACTTTTTTCACTGATTTTCTTCATTTTTAGAAATTGTATAGTGATTGGAAACCCATAATATATTTTCCATCACTCTGTTCTGGTGTTTCTTGACTGATTAGGACATGTTTTTGGCCAAACTTTATCTTAGCTATTAAATTGTTTTAATTTTAGTTTATTATCACAAATATCACATAGTTTAATTAGGGGCAAGTAAGTGACCTTTAAATCCACACATGCTATCTGAACGAACTTGTTGTTGATAATAGACACCAAACACATAGGATTAATTAGCGGTAAGTAAGTGGCCCATACATCCACACATCTTTAGCTAGTTTTTGTTTTTCCAATTTTTTTGCATTAGTTTAGTTTAAATTTTTGCATTAGGATTCAAGACTAGGATAAAATTATCGAAAAGTAAGGCAAGTAATATTTTCCACCCTTTCACCTCTTGGTGAGCCTAGCTACACATATGAAAGCCTTTTTGAGATATTTTTCCATCTCCCTATAGTGCAAAACTTAGTCTAACTAGGCAAAAGTGTAAGCAGCCCATTATCCGCACATTGTTTATTTTCTGAAAGGAAAAATCACGCAGTGTGTAATTAGGAAATGAGTGTAAAGGATCATAGCATATCCACATAACATTTTGATTGTACAATTCATTCCACACATGAAGATTCAGTAATTTAGGACCTTGTTCCTCTTCTTACAGTCGCTTCACCAAGGCACACCTTAAGCAAATTAAGACTCTCTAAAACTAACCACTAATTAAACTCACTAAATTCTCCCCATGGGGGCCACAAAAGAAATTATAGTTCAGGTTAGGAACATTTGGGGTAGGCATCCAATAATCCACCATTGTCTTTCTACATTCTTGAAACATAGATGTTGATTGTTTAGGGAGCTTAAAATCTGTCTATCCACCCACATAATAGAATTCTCGAGCACTACAGAGACCTGATTCAGAGGGGGTTAAGCTTAGTTCGAGTGCGTGCAGTACTATTTGGGCCTACCTGACCCATAAATTGCTCGATCCTGGTAGTTTAATACCAAGAATCTTAAGACTTAAACGCTCACATGGGACGATGATACTTTAGTGGCCAAATCTACGGCATACTTCCCTATAGCTGACGGTGCAAGCAGCACCAGATCCTCATACCTTTACCTTGGTCGATTATTCAGCTGTTGAAGGCGTCACCAGTTCTTTCTGAATGTTAGCCCAGTACCTATCAGAAGATATCTTCTCAAGGCCTAATTACATTTGAGAGTGTGAGGACAATTAGGTATTCTATGTTTTTTGAGTATCATACACAAAACAACAAAAACCATATTTTGTGTTTGCTTGATCACATAGCATTAATCTAAAGGAGAAACTTACCTTTTATTTTTCGTTTTGTTTTATGTATGTGATCACATTTTTCTTTGATAATAATCTCTCTACTCACAGAAAACTAAAAAAAAAATCCAAAATTAAACCGAATCAACACCATAATGGACCCAATGCGACCTCGTTGATCTAGACGTTTTTTGGACCTCCCCCCGTTAGAGGGAGGAGTGCCATGTCTTTCGCCATTCAGGCATCAAAGATGAAACACGGCCACCCTTATTGGTTCATACTTTATCGGAGCATCTTTAGTTGGAAACCCCCAAGGCTCACCCAACGCCAAACCTGTGGAAACCCCCACAGGGTCATCTCTGCCATCTGTGCTAGTTTCTGCAACTGTCACGCCTCCTTCTCTCCAGCTCTTCGCAACCGTGACAGCTCGTTTTCTACCGTGGTTGCACTCTACCATCTGTTACTCGCAACTCAAAACCGTTTCATTTCAAAACAAGGGCCCCAACAGGCCCCGACCACATGCTATTGACTTGTCCCGAGTCAATCCTTTTCCCCTGCCTCGGTCTCCATTGGTTCGCTTGCCTCCGTGGCTAGCCCTATCTTATCCATTTCCTCTCCTTGTCAAAACAAGGGCCCCAACTCAGGGAGCTTTTCCAATGTTGATAACTTGAGTTTGGCGAAGTCGAAAATGGCCTGTTTCCATCCCTTCATGAGCAGGTTCGTTTCTGTGGTGACTTGTCCTGCTTCTTTTTCACCTGAGACGGTCGGCAACTTGTTGAATAGTTCCTTAATTTTAATATCGGCCTCAGCGGCCATCCATTGTATTTTTTGGGTAGTAAGCTTGTAGATTTTCATTAATTATCGGAGGACCTGTTTGGTTGCCACTGAATGTTCTTCAATTTTCTATATCTTAGTCTCCAGCTCCTCTACTTGGTTGTACAAGTGGTTAAGCCCATCAAGGTCTGTGGCCTCCTGAATTTCCTTTGATACTTGCTGCAGTTGTTCCAAGATTGGTTGTGCCTTCATAGTCAGCTAGGTTGAATACTCGTGTAGATGTTTTAGAAGGTCATAAGATTCCTTGAACGTGGTGCTCAGAGTTTCTTGCATCTGGTTACTTGTTTCTGCTTTTCCGTGACCTTCTCTGTGTATATGATAGTAGGGTCTGGCAGTGTCGGCCTGGTTGCTAGAGCTGCTTTGAGTTCTTGATTTTCCCGGTTGAGACTCGAACATGTTGTCTTGACATGAATGGACCATTCAACTAGCGTGCTAGCCGATACGTCGCCTGGTGTCTGATCATCCTGAGCCATTATTTTTGGCCAAAGATCCCTTAAAACCTTTTTCCCTTCTCTAGTTGTTCTTACAAGTTATCCTTATCTACTTTCAACTGATCGCGCTCCTCAGTGAGCACACCGATCTGTAGATGTTGTTGTTCAAACCTCTACTGGAGGTTGTTGTGGAGTCCTTTGGCCTGCTATGCTACACGCTGAATGAAACTATATAGTTGTGACATTCACCAATTCTGCATACTCTCAGCCCTGGACATATATTGATTTGGCGATTTCTCCCTGAGCAGTTGACCGCTGGCTATTGACCTGGCTGAGTGTTCCTATGGTGATGTCGTCTATGTCAATTACGGCGGCAGATTTCCCGGGTTACCCATGCTCGGAGTAGGTTGAATCTGTTGTAGTATCAAGTTTTCTTGCTGAAACAGGTTCAGCTCTTTGGGCGAGGGTGTTGTATCTGTAGTAAAGGATCCACCTCAACTTAAAAGGTCTTGAAAAATGCTTTTTTCAACCAGGCATTGGTTAACCTCAGGTACTAATGTTGTACTAGAGTTAACCTCTGCCTCTTGGTCTCCATTTTTTTTCCCTTTTGCTCTGACTGGGTCTGAAATGGTTGTTGAAGTGGATGGAGTTCGGGTGGAATGGTCTTTGGAAGTGAATGATGTGTGAGGCGATGAATGGTGAGTGCGAGGTGGAGATGTACGAATATTTAAAAATGAGTATGGGTTTAACATAGGTAGCTTAGGAGTTACATGGGGGGGGCATCTCTGGCTCCTCCTGAATTGGGGTTCCTGTATACATTGGTTGCGTTTGATCCTCCCCACTGAGATCAATGACCTGGCTAGACACTATAACCTTTTCCTTCTTTGCCTTTGGTGTAGCTACGGGTGGCTTAGGTGTTTTATTCTTTTTGATTGGAACTATGGTGTTTTCCATTGGTAGATTAAACAAGGTGGATGGTAGGGCTGTGACTATGGGTGCAACTATGGAAGAAGATGTGGAATTGGAGGCCTGAAACTCTGAAAAAGTAGGAAATATGGGAGAAGCACTGGTTAGAGTTTTTATTACCTGATTAAAGCCTTGTAACTTCATGTTCAACTCCTCGATTATGGGTTTAAGCTGCAGCCAAGATACTCTGGTCTGTGTTTCATCCGGCGTTTCTCTTGGTAGTGGATTCAGCAACATGCCATCAAATGAATAGTGATAGACCCCTCTTTTGACCTCCATTCCCACCCCTGGCCAAGAACATACTTCGGTGAGGAATGATCGCTCATCAATTTGAAACTTCAACGGTCTTATTTTGAATGTCGTTTCCGCCATGCATGTGGGTCTGATGTAGGTTTGTTTTTGGTTGACTCCAAACCATATCTGCGCAGAATAATTATCCAGCAAACTCTTTGGGATTCTTTGTTGTCTCACCACTATGTCCACCATCTGCCTGTACTAGAATTTGAATGCCTCTTCATTCACCTCCTTGGTGTTGGGGTCTACTGAAAACTTCCAGGGTGTAAATTTCATTTCCAACGACTAACATTTTGTGAGTTCCATTGGCTGTCTGATTCCTGGGAAATTCCATTTCGACATAGCGAACGCCATGATAAGGTAACCGTAAATGAACCCCATGGCTCTTTTATAGTTACCTTCACATGCTTCAAATAGTTCATTCAGCAGAAACAAACACCAATTTAATTGTGTCCCCTAGAGGCAGTGCTCCGCGACTGAAATTGTATCGAGTGTACACTCACCCTTTGTATAATGCCTCATGGTTTTGCTTGCAATCAGATAACAAGAAAATTTGATCGTTGGGTTATTTATAAGGTCTATTTTTTCCCCCTTTCCTCCTCTCTTAGTGTCATATTTCCTATAATAGTCACCATCTCCTGCCTTCTTTGCTCTCTTGGAGACAGTTTGGAATGTTGTGGAGATGTCTCTTCCTTCTTCTGATAGTCCTGTTGGCCTGTGAATGTCTTCCGCGTGTATCGGTATTTCTCTTCCTAGCCACAGTGACATGTTCTGGATCCTGCTCGGTAGGAATTTTGTACACTGCATCGCAGCTCCTGTGGTTCCAAACACTGGAATATTTTTGAGGTTCAATATTGTTGATTGTTGGATACCTCTGAATTCTGGGAGCACTCTTGTCACTTCTTCTCCTGCTTCAGTAGCGTAATTTTCCATATAGACTTGCCTCTTCATTGCCGAGAACTATTAGGAATTTGTAAGCTTTGTGTCGATCAACGGTGCGTTGTCGTATTTCCCCACCAGCGACTCCATTTTCTGGATTCTCTCATCGAGCTCCTGCTCGATGACTGTTGGTGCTACTTTGGTCATTTTTTCTCTTCTTTGGTATACCCGCAAAGCTACTCTTACTCTTTCTTTGTAAATTCCTGCCTCTGGATGCTCTCTCTGGACTTATTCTGATGAATTTTCTCTCGCTGATATTGTTGTTTCTGGTTCTAACTCGGTCTTCTCCAGCATTCTCATGCTTTCTTTCATGCAAGTTATGTAAGTAACCAACACGAATGAGGTTGATAAGACCCCATGACTAATTAATTTTACTGCTTCCCCCGCGGCTATAATCGTGTGATTAGTTACTGCGATGAGGTGGGTTCTGACATAGCTGACTGTGACTTCAGGAATTGGGCAGATGTGATGGGTAATGATTATGGCCTAATATGGAAAATTAATTGCAGTATGGACGATAATAATTATAGAAATTACTTCTCAAATCTCGGTAATCCTACGAACTGACATGGGAATGATGGGTCATGATGATGGAATGATATTCGACATGTTTGAATCTCTGACATGGATGACACGCTGGATAGTATCCCCCCCCCCAACCATACTTGGTTGCGATGTGGTCTCTGCATCACAACTGTGAGTTTCCTCTGTTATGCGGTTTTGCCTTGTTCTATCTATTCTCCTCTCAAGTACGAGAGAGTTATTGACTCTACCTACTCTATTCTACCCTAATGAGTCCTCTCGGTTGCGAGAGTTATTGAAAAAAATAACAGAAGTTACTCGTGATAGGGCTTCAGGTGTGCACCATTCACCCATCCTGGTAATATCTGGCCATCCAATTATGCTAACCAAACTGCTCCTGAATCTCGGATTTCAATCACATGGTACGGTCCCAACCAATGCATTCTTAGTTTACCTGGGAACTTCTAGAACTTGTTATCTTACAGTAAAACTTTTCCTCCGACCGTGAACGTTTTGTGCTTTATATGGCGGTCATGCCAAGCTTTCTGTCTGTCTTTCTGGACAGTATGATGAAACTCCGCTAAAAACCTGTCCTCTTCCAGTTCTTGTAGCTCTCGTAATTTCTCTTTCAGTGAGTATTCCTCTGAAAATGTAGTGATGATGCGATTAGCACGCTCGATATGACAAATTCGGTCGGTACCACTGCTTCCCTTCTATACACCAGTTGGAACGGGGTCTAGTTGTACAATCTTTTGATAGTTGTTATGTATGCCCACAATGTTGCTGGTATACGTTCATCCCAATCGTCTCGGTCAGCGTTGCAAATCTTCGTTAGACCCTTTAACATAGTTACCGACGAAACAGGAACTATTACCTCAAAACGGGAACTCTAACAAAAAAAACATCAAAAACTCATGAAAAAACAACCCGAAGACAAAAAGTTGTATTCTGGAATAACTTTTTTTTTCGGGGTAAATTTTCAACATATTTAAAAAACGTTTTATTCTGGAATAACCTTTCTTTTTTTCGGGGTAAATTTTCAACTTTTTTTAAAAATAGAGGTAAAAACCATTTTTTTTTGTGCAAAAAACATGACGCAAATGGAAAGTGTTGAAACCAAAATTTTATAATAATAAAAATTATATTAAAAATTAAAAATATAAAAATGAAAAAACCATTTTAAATTAACTAAAAAAACAAAATTCATTATATTTTTTTAAGTAAAAAATTCAAAAATTCAAAAAATAAAATAAATAAATAAATAAAATTGAAAAATATATTAAAAATTGAAAAAAAAAAAAACAAACAAACAAAAAATTAAATTTAAAATAAACAAATTTAAGAAGGAAAATTTTACTAAATTAAAACAAAATAATTATTTTTTAAAATAAAAAATTAAATTCAAAAATAAATAAATAAATAAATCTTTATTAAATTCAAAAAATTAAAATGAAAATTAAAAATACAAACTAAAAATTAACCACAAAAACAAAATTAAAAAACATTACTAAAATTCAAATTATTTTTTTTTTAAATTAATTGAAAATTAATAATGAAAAAAAAAATATTAAATTAAAAACCATTATTAAAAAAAAAAAAATTAAATATAAAAAATAAATTAAAAAAATATATACTAAACTTTATTAAATAATAATAAAAAATAATATTAACATTAAAAAATAAAAAAAATAAAGAACTTTAGGATTAATCACATCATTAGGATTAGGTCCTAATCCTAATGATGTGATTAATCTGAAAGTTCTTTTATCTACATTATGGATCACAAAAGTCTTAGATCTAACAAAAAATTACATGTTAAATATATATATATATATATATATATAAAATTTTAATACATAAATAAATTGATAAACAAATTTTAAAATAAAAAAGAAAATTTTAAAAAATAAATAAATAAATAAAATAAAACTAAAAAACATTTTTAAAATTAAAATTAAAATTAAAAAAACATATTACATTTAAATTAATTAAAAAAACTTAATTAAAAAATACAAAAAATTATTATATAAAAATTTAAAATTTTAAAAAAACATTAAAATTTTATTAATGAATTGGCCCCCCGACCCAGGTGGCGGCAGAGGTCGGTCGTTGGGCGGGTGGGGTGGCTGCACTAGCCCCCGGCCCGCCCAGCGGTCGGCCTCCGCCGCCACCTGGGCCGGGAGGCCGATCGCCACCTGGGTCGGGAGACGATTCTCGGAATTGGCCTCCCAGTCCAGGTGGCGACGGAGGCCGACTAATTTTAAAATTTTTATTTTCTTTTTTTTTTTTTAATTTAATATTTGATTTTTTTAATTCAATTTTAAATTTTAGGTTTTTTTTCTTTTCTTTTCTTTTCTTTTCTTTTTTATAAATGGTTTCGAATTTTAATTGAAAAAATGTTTTTTTTTTTTTTAATGGTTTAATTTAGTAAAAGATAAATTTTTGTTTTTTAAGTTATTTTAAAATGTTTTTTTTTTCTTTTTTTCTTTTTCAATATTAATTTTTTTTTCAAACTTTTAATTTAATTTTTATTTTAATTTAAATTTATTTTTGTTTTTTTTTGTTTTTTTTTAATTTAATTTTTTATTATTTTAAAAATTTTATGTTTATTTTCTTATTAATTTTTTTGTTTTTTAAAATTTAAATTTTGAAGTTTTAGTTATTTTTTATTTTTGTATTTTAATTTTTTAATTTTAATTATTTTTAAATTTTGTCTTTAATTTTTTTTTATCATTTTGTTTATTTATTATGTGGTTATTTTTTTAATAACTAGAAAAATTGTTTTTGATTTTTTTTTGTTCAATTTTTATTTTTTCTTTAAATTGTGTGTTTTTTTAAATTTTTCCCCATTTTTTAATTTAAAGTTCAAAATTTTTAGTTTTCTTTTGTATTTTATTTATTTATTTTTGTTTAAAATTTTTAATTTTTACAAGTTAATTTTGTTTCTTTCTTTTTTTTTTACATTTTTATTGGTTTTTTTTATTATTTTTTTATATTTGATTGTTTTTTGTCATGTTTTTTAATTTTAATTTTATGTTTTATTACCAACATGAAAATCACCACTCCAAAAAAATGTGGTTGATGTTGCATCACCACCTTTAAAAAATCACTAACATTTGAAAACAAATATTCATACTTCATAAATAAAAAATTTAAAGTTTCAAAAATATGCAAAAAAAAGGGTGATTCTGCGTCACCACTTTTCAAAATTGGGTGCTTTTTTGCTACCTCGAAAAAGTAGTTACCACTTCGGTTACCTATTTCATCGGTAACCATGTTCTTTTCCAGAATCTTATTAAATGCTTCTACTGTACCATTTGCTTGTGGATGGTATGGACTGCTTTTATGATGTTGTACCATGAAATTTTATAGCAGAGATCTGATCGTTGCATTTATAAAATGTGTACCTTGATCACTAGTCAAACTTCTGAGGCATCCAAATTTGCTGCTGATATTTTCAAATATGAGCCTGGCTATTGTATCTATCGTGCAATCCTTCACTAGCAGTGCTTCTGCCCACCTGGTAAGATAGTCGGTTGCGGTAATGATTACTTGGCCTATGAGTGTCTTGCGACAGGTGTTATCGGTCCTATAAAATCAACGTCCCACTTCTCAAACGGTTGCACTGCTTTTACTGGGTGAAGTGGCAGTTCATCCCTTTGCGATGGATGTCCTGTTCTCTGGCAGACATTGCATTTCTTTGCAAATTCTTTACTGTCTGTGTGTACTGTGGGCCACCATAAGCCTGCTTGTAGTATCTTTCTTGATGTGGGTTTTTCACCGACGTGTCCTCCCGCAACTCCACAATGACATTCCTATAGTATATCTTCCCTTTCATGGTCCAGTACACATCTCCACAACACTTGATCTAATCCCATTTTGTATAGTTGCCCTGCTATTAACTGATAATCTGCTGCTCTGACTACCAAATGTCTTTTCTTTGTTGTTGTATATTCAGTCGGGCATTGTCTCGTCGTCAGATAAGTTGTGATCTGATCTAAGTAGTTTGGGATGGCTTCTATTCTAAAAATATCAGCATCTGGCAGCTGATCATTCAGGGACCCTCCATTTTCTCCATTTTCTAGTCTTGACTAGTAGTCAGGACCCACATTCAGTCTCCCAGGCTTCACTGTCACCTCGAAGGTGAACTTCTGAAACAGTAGGAGCCATCTACAGATCCTTCCTTCTAGGACCGATTTGTTAACTAGGTACTTTAAAGCTGAATGGTCTGTAAAAAATTTAAACATACCTCCTAATAGGTAGTGGCAAAACTTTTTAAGGGAGTACACCATTGCCAAAGCTTCTTCTTCTGTTGTGGTGTAGTTCCTTTCAGTTGTTGATAACTTTCAACTTGCAAAATAAACTGGGTGATCAACTGAAGTATCTCCTGGTTGAGCCAGAACTGCTCCAAGCACGATGCTGGAAGCATCAATGTGGACATGAAATTTCTTATCCCAATTAGGATGAACTAATATGGGCGTGCTCACCAACTTTACCTTCAGGGTATTCAAGGTCATAGTACAGTATTTTGTCCAACTGAATTGCTCTGATTTCCGCAACAACTTCTCCAATGGGGTTGTTATCTTCGCATAGTTGCGGATGAATTGCCTATAGCAGCCTGTGTGGCCTAGCAGTGAATTCAACTGCTTCACGGTTTCTGGTGCCTCAATGTTAATTATAACTGCCACTTTTTCTAGATCAATGCAAACCTGTTTTTTGCAGACAACATGCCTTAGAAGCATCCCAAAGGGTACTGCAAAGATGCATTTCTTGAGGTTTAATGAAATCTGGAGTTGTCTACATCTGTCAAAAATTATTCTTAACAATGTTGCATGGTTCTTTAACAGGCTATAGGTTGTCCAATCATCCATATGTACTTCCAGGAATTTATGGATATATTCCCGAAATTCTGCTATAGCAATTCGTGAAAATATTGTTGGTGTGTTTTTCAACCTGAATGGCATTACATGATATGCAAATGAGCCCCATTCGGTTGTGAAATTTGTCTTCTTCTTATCTTCTTCAGCTATCCTTACCTGATGGTATCCTGAAAATCCATCTATAAATGAATAAGCTTCATTCCCCGCAACATTGTCGAGAACCTCGTCACTGAATGGAGTGGGGAATGGGTCATGTATACATGCATTATTTAGGCTCCTGTAGTCAATAGAGACTCGAATTCAGACTTCTTCTTTCTACTTTGTATGACTATAGGACTTACCCACTCTGCTTCTTCTATTGGGAATATCAACTCTACCTTTAGCATCTTATCAATCTCTGCCTTGACTTTTTCTTTCACTCTTGGATTTAGACTTTATTGTCTGTGCTTTACTAGTCTTATGTCGGGCTTCAAAATTATACGCATTTCCCCCATGTCTCCTTTTATTCATTTCAACTCTGTTACTAAGGACGGGAAAAATTCTTCGCATTCCTATAGCAGATTGAATATCTCCTTAATTTTTTTTGCATCCTAGTCGTCACCAATTGACACAAGTTTGGGCTTTTCCGATGTCCCAATGTTCATCTTCTTGGTCTTCAATGGTAGCAGATGAATTCCTTATGTTGTCGGTTCTTCTTTAATATCCCGCTTCCCTTCTTTTTCTTCGAAATATAGATGTCTAAGATCTTCTAGATCATCATAATCCATCTCACTGTTTATCTTTTTGCATGCTACCGACTGCCTGATGTGTTGGTTTGGGAACGGTTGTTCTTCATCCTCCTGAATCTCTAGAAAGAAAAGTACCCTTTTAATGGCCTGTAATGCTTGTGTGACTGGTTCTGTTTTTCCTTCAAAGGAAAAGCATTACGTAAACCGATCCACAACTGTTTGCCAGGTATTGGTTCCTCTTTTATTTTCTTCGGTTAGATACAAAGCCTGTGGAATCGAATCCAGTGAATGTACAAACTTGTGTACCCATAGCTCCTCCGGGTACCTGGATTTCTTCCATTGATCCTCACAGTATTGTAAATGTTTTCTGGGGTCGGAGTCCCCTTGGTACTTTTCAGTGAATTTTGTTCCTTCCTCTTCCTTGAATTTGGCTCTCAACAAAGTTGCAGCCCCGTCCCACCGCAACAGAGCGTTGCGGTGGCTGCTCCACCACCTTGCGGACGTGGATTGTAAAGCCACATCCATTAGTGGGACCCTATGGTCCACTGGTACTTTATCTTCTATCCTAGAAATAAAGGTATTTAAAGCATTCATATTTGATAAAGTAGGATATTCTCTTACCTCAGTTCTGATCCAATTGATTCTTCTTATATTAGCGCATCTTCTTGTATTTGTCTCATATCCCCCCTACTGCCAATCATCCCAGGCTATTTCTGAGCCTAAGTCTGAGTTGTGAACACTTGTCCAACTCACAGTCCCCCCCCCCCCACCCCCCCCCGTTGTTGGGTTAATATAATATTCTATTTTCCCTACTGTCATTTGATAAATATGATTAATAAGTTGAGCATCTTCTCTATTGTCAACAGACTCTGTATATCGGGGTCCTTGATATGGGTCAAGTGGTTGTGTGACCCTGAATTCCCCGTCTTCAAAGATAATTAGTTCCTTCTTCAAATCTATTATTGCATAGTTCTCGAATGCCCAGCCAATCCCCAATAATGTTGGATATGGGTCCTTATCCCCCATAATGTCTATCACTTCGAAGTCTGTGTATGTCTTAACCCCTGCGACATTGACTTCGACCTCCTCCAGCCTGCCTATGGGCACAATGCAGTACTAGTTTTCCATGTGGAGTTAGATTGGTGAATATATCAGCTTCGATCTTCCCAATGCTTCCCATGTCTTCCTTGGGAAAATGTTGACATCTGACCCTAGGTCAAGCATCGTGTCCTTAATTTTGAATCCCGCGACTTGAGTGTTTACCCAAAATTATTTCCCTGTTCTTCTCTTATTTCTTTTTACTCTTCGTATGTATTTCTGTGTTGCATCATTTGATTCCCATGGTTCTGTGGTCTCTTGCACCACCATCTCCATGTTCTGCTTCAATTGTTATAGCATTGGTGCGTTGGTAACAATTTTTAGAAATAGCTAGAACCATTCTTCAATTGTAGTGCTTGTACTAGCTTGGTTCTCTTTGTCTACCTTGGGTTGTGGTAACTCAATGCCTTTGCTTCCCCCAAGTTGGAAAAATGTTTCCACTGCTTCTTTAAATTATTTCTTCTGTCTTTTTGGCCTGAACATTGGCTTTGTAGATGTTGGCCTTATCAGCTTTATCGGGTCTGTAGTCTGTGCATCTTCCCCAGTTCTCTTTCCTCCTTGTGTCACTATGCATATGTTCTGCATAGCCTAAGCCTCTACTATTCTTGGCTCTACATTTACCAGATTTTCTCCTCTTTGTCTGGCTCTTTCTTCCCATCTTTTAATTAGATCTGGGAAGTCTTCTATTGTGTGCGTATTAACTCTGCACTGAGAGCACCATGGTCTTCTAGGAAGTGGACATTCCCTGGCTACGTGGCCCTCTTGGTCACAATTGTAACATCTTACAGGTCCTCTTCCTCCATCCCGGCCTCCTCTCATGCCTCCTCCTCGTCCCCTGGGAGCCTCATTCACTCTATATGAAGGCCTGTCCAATCGTTCCGTTAATGCATCCAGAGCTCTAAACTTCTCTGTGTTATGCATTGTAGAAGAAAAAATCTCACAGTATATGTTGTTCGGAACGTTAGAGTATTTGTGCAAGATTGGGCATAGGCAGGGCAGATGACCAATGCTTTTGCATATCTCGCAATATTCAGTTGCGGCCTGATTCTGCTGCGTGGGGAACCCTGGGTAATGGGGTTGCAGCAGATATAGTCCTTGTGAGTTTATCTGTGCAACTCCTCCTACTAGTGGATCTCCTTGTGTCCCTACTGCTGATGTCCCCGCATTCTATCCCCTCAACCTTGGACATTCGGTTACCACGTGTCCCTCCATCAGATAGTGCGTACACCATACATTGGGTCTTGCGGGGCGCATTGGTTGAATGTCCTTCAACTTTTCTATCAGACTAGCTATCTGATGTTGTAACCCCAATATGGAAGGGTCTTGAGCTACGACCCCTCCTTTGAACTCCTACGGATATCCTACCATGGCATCTATCTTCATAGCTTGCTCCAATGCATCTTGTAATGTATCAATCTTCTGTTGTGTTAAAGGAGTTCTTGTCAATTGAAGAAGGGCCTTGATGAACCAATCTCTCTGATGATTCGGATCGATTGGGTAACTTAGTTTTCCAACCGCATCCTTGAATCTTCTCATCAGATCCCATGTATTTTCTTCTTCTCGTTGTTTAATCTCCCACGTCTTCGACAAACCTTGTTGGTCTGTCTGAGGTAACTTGAATTCTTTAACAATTTTTTTCTTTACATCATCTATCATTGGATTCAGATGAGCCTCATACCATTTAATAAACCAGCGTAGAGCTCTCTCCCTGAGAGTAGTTTGAAACTCGATCAACTTAACTGCCTCTGGTGTCTGTCGATCCCTCCATATGGCTTCGCAGAGATACCAGTGTTGTTCCACATCATCGTTACCCCTCCCAGAGAACTATTGGTATTGGGTATTGTGGGTGCTACTAAAATAAAACCCCTATTTCCCGGCTATGAAATGGTATTACTAGCACTACTGCAAGTGTGTATTACTGTTGTAGACTGAACACTATTTAACTTACTCAATTCTCGTAACTTAACAAAAATTTCACCTAGTGGCTGATAGAGTACCAAGGGAAGGTCGGGACTAGAGCTACTTAAACTTTGGCGAATAGAGTTACCTTGAGTTATGGGTGTCGGCCCCTCTCAGAATAGCTTCTCCATCGCAATGTGCAACTCCACATTGGACATATCTTTGGGGCAAACGTCCTCCATGTTGGACTTTTCTCCCTTTTCTCTTTAGGTTGGGCTCCTATACACCTGCCTGACTTCCTTCACGGTCCCTCCTATTCCTTGGGATTTCGTCTGACCTTCCATCTCCTTTGTCATATGTGTCGCCTTCTTCTTGTCCTGTCGACTGCTTTCCTATTCCGTCAACTCTTTCATCACTCTTTCCTGCCACTTCTTAGCTATATGTGCCCTCCGATGTGCTCATTTCTCTCTCAACCTACTAGAGGTCTCGGCATCCATATCCCTATTCCCCCTTCCAACTTACTTGTAGCATCTCTCCCTCATCTCCTTCCCCCAGTACTTGAGGTTTAAGTCTCCATCTCAGATTTTTGAAACTCCATCAACCCCTCATCTACCATTAAAGCTTTGATCCACAAAGTAATTTCCTTCAACAACTCTCCTCGTAATCCAGATCTGAACACGTCTTTTGCTTTTGAAAAGGACTAGTAACACTCAGCTGCAAATTCCACTATGTATCCTTCCAAGGTAGATTGCACCCAGAAATCTACAGCTTGGCTCAACTCGGTATCTAACTGATGGAGAGCTACCAGATCCACATGCAACCACTTGTGACAGGTATTCCGCAATTCTCCTTGGACTGTCTTGACTTGTAGTCTCCACAACCAATTATAGAGTTCCTCTAGAAACTTTCCCCAGAATATTTCATAGATATCACTCACAGATTCAGAGAATGGAACCCGATCCTTAACAGCTTTCTCCCTCTGTTGTCTCAACTCAGCTTGTTGTGCTATGAAATAATCTAAGTGGTTATCCCACTAGCTTCATATTTCCCTTTCAAAGATTCGTGATACCATGATCTAGCTCCTAAATGAAATTTTAGGTCCCAGCAACGGAACCATTTGTTGGCAAGAAAGAAGGTCTCTGAGCAAGACCCAGGTTTAGGATAGAGGCCAACAAGGTTTCCGCTGTAGTCTAGCACAACACCAGCATTTTCACTCTACTATGAAGAGCAGAGAGTCTCACCCAAGGCGTTCCGTGACCTTATTAATATTAGGAATAGATCATATATCGACCAAACATGACTATAGAATAAAACAGAAAGAACTAAGTGCTCCGAATAAGTTTAACTACTTTGCACAAGATACTACTCATGAACATATTCAGGATGAAAAATAAAATTTTAACGCGGCCAATACATTCATATTAACCATATACACATCATATAATTCAAGACATCAAACCTAGATAAGAGTATATTTCATTAAAAATAGTGGACAGTTATATTGCTCCTTAGAGCGATCCTAGTAGGACTGATTAAAATATCATCAAATAGAACAGAATAGAATGAAAAGACTGAACAGAATGAATAGAGCTCTCTTACGGCTCCGTTCCTCTGCTCTCCACTACACCAACCTCCTTTCTACGCTGGTCAACTACCTATTTGTTCCTTTACCAATGCGACTGTCAGTTTTCCCTTCTTTTCCTCTTTGTTGTTTGCTGCATCTCCCTGATCACTGGGCGTTTCGATGTTTTCTCTTGTCACTCCTTTCTACCATCTGTGCTAGTTTCCACAAATTTTTCACCACCTGCTCTCCAGCTCTTCGCAAGCGTGACAACTCTCTGTCTACCGTGGTTACGCTCTACCACCTGTTACCTGCGACTCAAAACTGTTTCATTTAAAAACAAGGGCCCCAACATCCCCCCTAGCATCCATATACCAACCACGGATAGGGACTCCAATATTCCCCTTCCCTAACACAAAACCCACCACCGAAAAACAATGCGCCTTCTTACAACCTTATTAGGCTCAACCGTGCCAGTCTTACGACCAAGAGAATCGTAGTAATCCTCCTAACGCTACAAGGAAAAAGCCTAAAAATAAACAAAATGGAGACTCTAGAAAGGGGGGAAATAACCAACAATGCCCTCCGCGACCACAGACTGGGGGCAACCCCAACCGAAATCAAACCCAGCAGTCAAACAACTCCCAAGTGCATAACAAGAGGGCCAGTCTGCGGACAAACCATTCTTGTGCTATTTGTGGTGAGTATGGCCATTACACTCATCATTGTCCCAAACTCCCTGAGCTAAAGAAAATTCAAGGTAATTGTGGAAAATGGGGGCCTACACAGCAAAACACTATAATGCACGAGCCATTCCCCCACCAAGGGGTTGTTAGTACCCTACAGCAACAACCACCCCCATGCAATATTCCTAAATTAGCTTGCAGCTAATTGGAATATTAAAGTTTTGTTTTGTAACTTACATAGGAGAATAAATGGCTAGGGAGACCCATAAATCTCTTTATGAGGAACAAAACCACTTCTCATGTGAAATTGGATCATCTTTTCAGCTTAATAAAGAACCCTAAGGTGTGAACAGGGGCTAAAACATGTGGACTGAGTCAACTTTGACCAAATCAACAACGTTGTCAGGAAGAGTGGACATTAATGGAGGGACAGTGTAGTTTTATATGGAGACACATTGCAAGGAAGTAGTGTCATTAATGGATGGGGCTTAGGGTTTGGAATCTCATATCTTATAGAAGGAAGAGAAGGGTAGCCATATTATTCATCTTGATGCTTTGATATTTTGATATATGGTCTATTTATACATATAAATTTCTTCAATTATTTAGCTATGATTGCATGTGTTGTTTAGCACAGGGTGTTCCTGATCGGGAATCCCACCTCTTCCATGAGAAGCTCTTAGAGGATTTTTTACTATACTTCCAAATTTAGGCATTTTTCCACACTTCAGTCTCATTTACAACGCAATTCTGTTTAGAGTTGGGTTGTGTTGCAGGGGTGTAGCAGTGGAGGAGAGAAACCTCCATTTTCTGAGCTATGTTTCCATTGGAGGGATCATCCTTTCATTCAGAAGCTTGTGAGGAAGTTGTCAGGGCCTCATTACACATTTTGGCACTAGGAAAAGTAGGAGTCATCAGCTACAGTGCAGTTTCCTGCAACGACTGTGTTATTTTAGAGACCAGCTGCAGCAGTGGGTTTATTTCCCTCTTTGGAGTGTTTGGGGTTTCCTGTGTGGGGATCAGCCCTTCATTTAGGATATCTGTTGGAGGAAGATCATCCATCTTATATATTAGATCAGCCATCTCCCATCATTGATTTATCTACAGATATTATTCAGCCCTAGGGCCAAATCTGTTATATTTTGTATAGTGTGTGTTTCTGGAGACCTTTTCTGGGTTGTCCTGGAATTCTGTTTTGGAGCATGGATCTCTAGCCTTGGAATTATTGGAGCATTATATCAGTAGCAATATATTTTTATATCTTTCAGTTTCTATTCTCTCTTAGATAGCGCATTTTTTTACATTCATGTACTTCATGTATTAACAACATTTTAAATCTAGGTGTATGCTTTCATGGGAGGATTGTTTGCCCAACTTGAGTGATCTTTTCCTCAAGATATTGTACCTATTTTGTTGTTATAATCATAATGGAATGGATCTACTATTTTCTCATTCTTTGATCTATTATATTTCTGCATATTTCCAGTTTTATGCAATCCATTCCTGCTTTTCCCATTTGGGAATACTACAGTGGTATCAGAGCATAATCTTGGCTCAGCCTGTGTACTTCATCCATTATGTCATCAGAGGAGGCTTCTCATAGGAAGGAGAAGATCTGCAAAAGAGATGAAGGGAAAACCTCATTTTCAGGAGGGAAGGAGTTCTCAAAACTTCTTCTTCAAACTATGTAGTGCATTAGCAGAGACATCAAAGAAATGAAAATGGAGAGATGTAGAGATTCTCCAAGAGGGCTTGTACAAGAAGAAAGCTCCAAATTTTCACATTATGGGTGTGAAAATTCAGCTACACCATCATATCTACAACGTGGTACCATGCCTAGGGTCATAGCAAGAGAGATGGAGGAAGGAGATGTACCAAAGGGGGAGACTCTTGGTGACTATCTTCAAGAGTATGAATCTCAAACTCAGATATTTATAGATCATCTAAACTTCCATGGGTTTTGCGAGATCAAGGAGGATAGAAGACCTAGAAACCATGATAGAATCATAAGGTGCAAGCAGAATGATGTGGGTAGATTATTTCTATCTACTTTTGATGGGTCACCTAAATGTTCAACTATGGCTTGGGTGGAGGAGCTAGACACCTATTTGCAGCAACACCAAGTTTTAGAGGATGAGGCCATTAGAGTAGCAGCGCTGCACCTTGAAGGTAAGAATTATGCCTGGTGGTTTTATGAATATTCTTCATTAAAGGATGAAAATATATCTACTTATGCAAAGTTCACTAGGAGGTTAGTAAAAAGTTTTAATGAAAAACATTCTGAAACTTCCTTGGTTGAGCTAGCCAAGCATAAACAAACAAAACCTTTGCATGAGTTGGAAGGATCTATAAATTCAACTCCATTTCAGAAAAATATTGAAGGGATTGAAAACTTGTAGAATACCTTGCTAGAGGCAAGATCCCCACTTCAGAAAGAGCTCTCTTCTCAAAGGGAAGACATGGAGATCTCTTTTTCAAAAGAGGAGCTAAACAAAGAGCCTCTTAATCATGATGAGACAACCTCCATTCATGATGAAGGAGAAGATAATATGAGAGGTAGCAGCGATGTCATAGAAGAAGCAAATCTAGTACCTCATGAAGAGGAAGATGGAGCAATTTCTCCAAAGAGAGGAATTCTTGTACCCTTCCAAGGAGTTCCAAATAATATCACATATGGAGATCAGGGCACAATCCATGAGCAGCATGTGCCATCCTTGATAGATTGTGAGATCTGGAAGATGAAAGAAGAATATAGTGAGGAGGACCAACATCATGTGATGAGGAGCACACACCCCTCTCTATTTCAAAGGGTTGATTCACAGAAGAGGTAGGAGGATTTTCACAGTGAGGACAAGGAAAAATCAGTCCACTCACATATACAGCCTACATTAGGCCTTGATGTTTCATTACATGGAGGAATTCCACCAGGGAGACCCCCTGATTGGAAGATGAATAAAGAGTTCTCTCAACATGGTGTAGCATTGATACATGTGGCTAAGGAAGGAGCCTTGGGAGGAGCTAGCATAGCGCAGAGAACCTTTGATGGGTTCAAAGGAGGGGTGAGAAATTTTCTGATATGGACATTGTTATCCCCCACTCAGCTATTTTCACTGAAAGATGGTGATTCAAAAATCTATGATGACATGAGCATGGTGTCAAAGGTCTTGGAGCAGCAAATGATACTTCCATACATGAGGAATATTTCTTAGTATGAAAATAGGTTATTGACACTCTTGTATGCATTGGAAAAACTATGGAAGTTTTGGATGGTAAATACCTTTCAAGAGGAGTTTGACCTCCATGTAATTCAAACTTGTCTTAGGTAAGATCAGCTGCAAGGGAGGCAGCAAAGGTGGGGTAACAACACTCCAACATGTGACTCTGGCATTGATCATGTCAAAGAGTATAATTATGATGAGACGGGTGCTTCAATTCAAATTTCTATAGCCTTTTCATTGTTGGGAAGCCTAGACCCATATTGGGAGTCCCAACTATTGGTGGAATATTCCAAGAACCTCTTCACATGTAAGGTTCTTCAAGGGAAAGTGGTAGATGGGAGGTATATAGTGGTTGATGGATTCATTTATTTCCATGATTAGATCTACTTAACTATAGACTCCAAGCTCAAGGATGGGATTCTACATGCAACATATGAGGTACTATTTTCAGAGCCCGAGGATTCTATTGAGTCTTATCACACCATCATGGAGGGATTCTATTGGGAGGATCTCAAAGAATATGTGCACCAAAATATTAGGAGATATGTATCTTGTTTGATGTATGAGGAGGAAAGCAACCACCTTGCAGGGTTGTTACCATCATTTCCAATTTTAATGGAGAAATGGGAAGGTTCATCTATGGACCTCTTCACCAAATGTAGAAATTTATTAATACTAATAGTATTACCGGATCCTCCTGATCTAACAAATTTATCTTATGTTAAATACAAAATCCTTCCACTTAATTCTTTGCGGAAATTAAATCGCCAATTGCAAAACTCATGAAGAAAATCAATCGTACATAAAAACAGTTGTTTAACGGAAAAGCTTAAAGCTAAAAACCCAAACTATCATATATTATTTATATCAATGGAATCATGTAATAATATCATACAAAGCTTATTACATCAAGCTCTTAGTACAATCAACAATCATTACACACTGTCATGCAGAAATTTGCATATCTATGCACCAATTTCTTGCCTCCTGACAGCCTGCCTCCACTGCGCAATCCCTGCTGAAGAAGACCCCTGAATGAATTTGAATTGGCCTTGCCTTGACTGTGCAAACCTCCTTGGAATATCCAATGTGTGTCATATGCATTGAATGCATCACTATAGTCACAACAGATAGTCCATCTCACCCTTTCACCTATCTCTCCACTAGGTCTCCACTGGAACTGACATGCAAGTAGTTAAATTTTGTATTTGTTCAGTTTCAAGTGAGTCTCTAGTTATGAATTAATTAAATAATTATTTCACTAAATTCTCACTAGTGTCTCTTTCAGTTAGACTAGATAAAACTAGCTCAACTGAGTTAAACTAAATAACAACTCCCATAACTACTCTTCCAACTCTATCATAACTTTTCCACTTCAGTTCTAACTGAGTCCTCCATGCATGAGTCACCAACTACCCTAGGAATTGTGTAATTCCTTCAGCCCACTGATTTTCCAAATCTATTCACTGAAATAAAGTGCTCCAAGAGAATAAGTTGATATTTATTGTCGAATTATTATTAAGGGCTAATAATAATTGACATGCACCTATTTTTAGATTGACGATCTATAAATAGACTTCGCCCAATATTCCAAAAATAGAATTTCATCTATTTTTCACATTTGATCAACCATCTACAAATATCATCATGCAAATTATAGAATATGCTCACCATGTCAAAAAATAGACATACACCTAAAAATAGCCTCTGGGCCCCACTTAGTGAAGGTGCTTCCTTTTCACTAACCTCATCATCTTGTTGAATCTCAACACTCCATCTCAACAAGATAGGGATTATCCTTCACCCCAATCCTGCCTCTATGGTATTCAAATTTGCTCCTGCTGAGCACCTTCGTCGGAATATCTGCATCCTAATCTTCTATAGGAATGTACTGAAGAAAAATGATATTCCGCTGCACACAATCTCTGATATGATGATACCAGATATCAATATTTTTAGATCTATCATGAAACACAGGATTAATTGAGAGTTTAATGCAGCTCTGATTATCACAATGTATCACTGTAGGATCTCAATGAGAACCGAACAAACTGACCAGGATCTTCCTCATTTAGATAGCCTCACATACAGCTTAACTTGCTGCCATGTATTCTGCTTCCACTGAGCTGAGTGCCATGGATATTTTTTTCTTGCTATACCAAGAAACTGTTATAGATCCGATACTGAAAACCCCTCCTGATGTGCTCTTTTTGTCCGTTAGGCTGCCTGCCCAATCTGCATCTGTGAAGCCATGCAACTTCACCTCATCCATCTGTCTGTACCATAAGCCATACTTAGATGTGCCCTTCAGATACCTCAGGACATGCTTTCCTGCCCTTCCAAAAGAGCTTGGTAGGATTAACCATCGCTTGACTAAGTTGGTTCACCGCATAGCATATGTCCGGTCTTGTATTAACTAAATACATGAGTGAACCCACCAACTGTCAATAAACAGTGGCATCCACTACCTATGTCAATGTAGCATCCTCTTTACTCCAATTTCCTGGAAGAGTAGTATCCATGGGCTTGCAGTCCACCATGTGAAACTCACCAATATCTCCCGATCATACTTGCCTTGAGATACAAACAATTCACCTTCTCGCTACCATACTTCCAATCCAAGGAAATAATGAAGGAGGCCCAAATCCTTCATCTCAAACTCCTTTGCAAGATCTGCCTTGCATGAGTGTATCAACTTATCATCACCCGTTAGTATTAAATCATCAACATAAAGAACAATGGTTAAAATATTACCCTCCACTGCAATTTGGTACAGGTTTGTATCCGCCTCACTCTTGGTGAAGCCAAGTCTGGTGAAATAGTTGTTGATCTGTGTGTACCAAGCACATGGTGCTTGCTTCAGCCCATACAGCGCTCTTTTGAGTCTGCACACATGCGACTCGTTGTTGAAGATCTCAAATCCTTCAGGCTGCTCAATGTACACTTATTCCTCAATTATCCCATTAAGGAACGCAATCTTCACATCCATCTGATGAATGTGCCAACCCATCTGCGCTGAGAGAGAAAGGATGGTCCTTATGGAAGAATATCGTGCGATAGGTGCAAATGTTTCTTCATAATCAATCCCCTTGATCTGTGAGAAGCTTCGGGCAACAAATCTTGCCTTATACTTCTCGACGCTCCCATCAGTAGTTTTCTTTACCTTGTAGATCCATCTTGAACCTAACACTGATTTACCCAACGACCTTGGAATAATCTCCCAAGCATTGTTTCTGGAAATGGAGTCATACTCCTCCACCATGGTATCTACCCATGTGGGCTCCTGATACTTCTTCAAAAGAAGATGGCTCTGTCATGATACACTTTCTCATAAGAGCCATGTATCCAGTAAATCATTCAGGTGACTATCTTTGTCTGCGCTGTGATGTAAGGACTCCTACATTCTGTGCCGCATCAAGCTTCAGTCTCTTAGCTTATGTGGTACACTTTCTGCCTGTTCTGATGTTTGGTTCTGTATGAGTGGAATCCTCCACTCCATGAATCTCCTCCTGTGGCTGATCCACATCTATAGGCTCATCTTTGGGAACAAGTAGCTCCTCCTCTTCATGCAAGTGTAGCTCCCTCTCAAGCAACAACTTCATGGCTTTCACCTCATTGAATTTTAAATCCCGTCGCACCACAGTCATACGACTGTTTGGAAAATACACACGATAATTATGGGGTGTTTCTGTGTACCCCACAAATATCCCAACTTCTGTAGTCGGCTCCAGCTTCTTCCTGGCATCCTTTTTCACATGAATGTAAATAGATGAGCCAAAAATCTTCAAATGAAAAATATCAGGCTTCTTGCCAGTAAAATATTCTTCAGGTGTACTCATGCCAAGTACTCTATGAGGACAATGGTTTTTCACATAAACCACAGTGTTGCATGCTTCTGCCCACAAGTGCATCGGTAGGCCCTAGTCATGCAGCATAGCTCGTGCAGCACGCACGATCGTTCTGTTCTTCCTCTCTGCGACCCCATTTTTCTGTGGGTTATGAGGCGCTATGATTTCTCTTCGAATTCCTTCTTTTCTACAAAATTATTTGAATTCGTTAGAGATATATTCACCACCATTATCACTCCGTAGAGCCTTCACTTGCTTCCCCGGCTCCTTCTCCACCAATGCTTTAAACTCACAAAATTTTGAGAATGTTTCGCTCTTCTTCTGCATGAAGAAGATCCAACATCTACGAGAATAGTCATCAACAAATATAACATAATACCTATTTTTTGTTGTTGAAGCAACCGAGAGAGGTCCACACACGTTTGTGTGAATTCTCTCCAGGATCACTGAAGCACGGTTCTCCTTCTCATGAAAGGTGGTCTTCACAAACTTACCCATAGTACATCCCTTGCACTGATTTGACAATGCAAGAGTACCCTTGGGAATTCCAGTAGAAATCTTCTGCAAAATATTCAAGGTGCCATGGTGAAGATGGCCCAATATGTTGTGCCATAATTCTACCTCATCCCAGCTCACCACTTCTTCTGCATTGCCCATAATTGCAGCGCAGCCATATACCTCCAGCTTGTAGAGATTCTTAACTCAAATCCCTATCCTCTTGGTTTGACCCGTTGTTTTATGTCACAGGAAGGCTTTTCCCTCGCTAAAAACAACGTCATGACCTATGTCCTCCAACATGGCGACCAAGACCAAGTTCTTCTTCAGACCTGGAATATGCATAACATCTTTCAACAAAAATGGTTTACCTTACTCCCTCTCAAATTTAATGGTTCCAATTTCGGTCGCATTGTATCTACCATCATCGCCCATCTCTATATGCATTTGGAGATCCTTCTCCTCCAAGTCACTAAACAACTCCTTGTCTCCCGTCATATGGAAGGAAGCACCACTATTAAGATACCACACTGATCCCATTGTGCTTGAAACCAAGCATGTGATCAAGGATAAATCAAGTTCAAATTGCGAGGCTGAGGCCTCACCCGCTGCAGCTCCAACAACCTTCTTGTTCTTCTTTTTCTATGGGTATTTAGTGGCGAGATGCCCATGTTCGTGACAGTGAAAACACTTCACTTTGGACAAATCCAGCTTCTTTCCTTTAGCCTCGGAATTTGGATGGGATTTCTTCCCCTTCCCTCTCCTTTCTTTGGCAGCCAAAGCGCAATTCTCTTCATCATCATTCTTCTATGAAGAGCCATCCCTGGTATTCCACCTTATCTCCTCCTGCACAAGATCTGACCAAAGTCGCTCCCAATTCGGCAGTTTCTCCCGTCCATTGACAGAGTCTTCGTAGCTATGCCAACTCTTCGGAAGCCCAAGGAGAGCCAAGCTCACCAAGTGATCATCTGCAACTGTAATTCCCACACTCCCCAGCTCATCCCTACATTGGACAAACTTCGTGAGATATTTTGGAATATTGTCGCCCTTCTCCATTTTGATTTTTCTGAGCTTATCTTTCAGCGCCAACTTCCTATGGTCGCTGTTGCTTTGGAAAATATCTGTCAAAGCTTTCCACATTGCAAATAGAGTGGATTTCCCGTGAAGGCTTGACGCAATATGGTCTTTCACACCTTCCAACAGAATTCTTCTTGTCTTTTCTACCTTCTTTTTCCATGCGTCAAGTAATGCAGCATCGCCAGAAGTAGGCTTACGAACATCGCTATCGATGAACTCCTTAAATCCATTATCTTCAAGCACCGCCTCCATCTTGTCCTTCTAGGATATGTAATTCGAGCTACCCTCAAGGGCATACTCCAATTTCAACCCATTAAAAGACATTTCAATGAATACTCAACTGTCGCACCAAGAAATTTCTACAGCAAATTCGAATTGTCCACCAGCACAAAACTCAGCACCGCTTCACTATTGCAATCTCTAGTGATTAACACTTCTCTGATACCATGTAGAAATTTATTAATACTGATAGTATTACCGGATCCTCCTGATCTAACAAATTAATCTTATTTTAAATATAGAATCCTTCCACTTAATTCTTTGCGGAAATTAAATCGCCAATTGCAAAACTCATGAAGAAAATCAATCACACATAAACACAGTTGTTTAACGGGAAATATTAAAGCTAAAAACCCCAACTATCATATATTATGTATATCAATGGAATCATGTAATAATATCATACAAATATTAGTACATCAAGATCTCAGTACAATCAACAACCATTACACACTGTCATGCAGAAATTTGCATATCTATGCACCAATTTCTTGCCTCCTGACAGCCTGCCTCCATTGTGCAATCCCTGCTGAAGAATACCCCTGAAATAATTTGAATTAGCCTTTCCTTGACTGCGCAAATCTCATTGGCATCTCCAATGTGTGTCAGATGCAATGAATGCATCACTATAGTCACAACAGATAGTCCATCTCACCCTTTCACCTATCTCTCCACTGGAACTGACATGCAAGTAGTTAAATTTTGTATTTGTTTAGTTGCAAATGAGTCTCTAGTTATGAATTAATTAAATAATTAATTCACTAAACTCTCACTAGTGTATCTTTCATTTAGACTAGAAAAAACTAGCTCAGCTGAGTTTAACTCACTTAACTGAGTTAAACTAAATAACAATTCCCATAACTACTCTTCCAACTTTGTCATAACTTTGCCACTTCAGTTCTAACTGAGTCCTCCATGCATGAGTCACCAACCACCCTAGGAATTTTGTAATTCCTTCAGCCCACTGATTTTCCAAATCTGTTCACTGAAATAAAGTGCTCCAAGAGAATAAGTTGATATTTATTGTCAGATTATTATTATTAAGGGCTAATAATAATCGACATGCACCTATTTTTAGATCGACGATCTATAAATATCCTTCGCCCAATATTCTAAAAATAGAATTTCATCTGTTTTTCACATTTGATGAACCATCTACAAATAGCATCATGCAACTTATAGAATATGCTCACCATGTCTAAAAATAGGCATACACCTAAAAATAGCCTGCGGGCCCCACTTAGTGAAGGTGCTTACTTTTCACTAAGCTCATCATCTTGTTGAATCTCAACAACCAACTTGTCTACAATATATGGTAAATATTGTGTTTTTATGCTTATTTATCAACTAACAATGTATGTGCACTCCTTTCCCATGCATTTGCAGCACATTTCTCCACAAGAGAGAAAACCTCTTTGTGGACTTCATGGTCCTTTTGGGACTACATTCAGTGATAGGGATGACCACTTTATGGGGGAATTTGGGCAATATATGTTTTACTTGGGTCATATTCAGCCAACACATAATGTCCTCTACTATTTTCAAGATTTTTAGAAGCTTATGGTAGTAAGAAAGTGGTTGGATGGCCACTTATCATATCATGTTTTGAGACAGCAAGAAGAAGAACAACGTTGGTCTCAATTGAAGGACTTTTGTCACCATCCAAGATGTCATATGACACTTAGTCCATGTTTATTTTGGAGCCCATATGGTGATGACACTCTATTCACTATATGCATGAAGGATTTGGCAAGAAGGCTTCCTAGAACCACTGAGTGGGATCATGAGATTCCAAGTATATTTTGACTTCATGAGGACTATGTTATTGTAGCCCAAGATCAGCAACTCCAAATTTATCATAAATGGAGAGAGAGATAGCGCAAGTTGAACAATATTATCTCTCACTTTCAGCCATGCATCCCCTACACATTGCATAAGCAGAGGATTGGTGATTGTTTCTATGAGCTACCAAGGATGGCTCACTTTGTTTGGATGATAGAATGGAGAATGGATTTTCTCATGGGGACTGAGGCACCCAAATTTTATCATCTCCCATGACTTGAGGAGGCCAATGGACAGCACATATCTCTTTCCATATATCTCCCACTTTTTCATGATGAGAGCTATTTAGTTTATCCACCAAAAGCAAACTTGTATTCTTGGGAGGAGACATATCCATTGGAGATTTTGCAGTATCCTTGTAGTTTCTTGAGGACAAGAAACATTGTGGAGGGGAGGACTGTAATATTCCTAAATTAGCTTGCAGCTAATTGGAATATTAAAGTTTTGTTTTGTCACTTAGATAGTAGAATAAATGGGTAGGGAGACCCACAAATCTCTTTAAGAGGAATAAAACCACTTCTCATGTGAAAGTGGATCATATTTTCAGCTTAATAAAGCACCCTAAGGTGTGAACAGGGCTAAAACATGTGGAATGAGTCAAATTTGACCAAATCAACAGTGTTGTCATGAAGGAGTGGACATTAATGGAGGGACAACACAGTTTTAGATGGAGACACATTGCAAGGAAGTAGTGTCATTAATGGATGGGGCTTAGGGTTTGGAAGCTCATGTCTTATAAAAGGAAGAGGAGGGCAGCCATATTATTCATCTTGATGCTTTGATATTTTGATATATGGTCTTTTTAGACATATAGCTTTCTTCAGTTGTTTAGCTAAGATTGCATGTGTTGTTTAGCACAGGTTGTTCCTGATCGGGAATCCCACCTCTTCCATTGAGAAGCTCTTGGAGGAGTTTGAACTATACTTCCACATTCAAGAATTTGGCCAAGCTTCAGTCTCATGTACAATGCAATTCTGTTTAGAGTTGGGTTGTGTTGCAAGGGTGTAGCAGTGGAGGAGATAAATCCCCATTTCTGAGCTAGTTTTCCATTGGAGGGATCATCCTTCCATATGGAAGCTTGTGAGGAAGTTCTCAAGGCCTCATTATACATTTTTGTACCAGGCCAAGTAGCAATCATCAGCTACAGTGCAGTTTCCTGCAAGGACTGCGTTATTTTGGAGAGCAGCTGCAGCAGTGGGTTTATTGCCCTATTTGGAGTGTTTGGGGTTTTCTGTGTGGGGATCATCCCTTCATTTATGATATCTGTTGGAGGAATATCATCCATATTATATATCAGATCATCCATCTCCCATCAGTGATTTATCTACAGATATTATTCAGCCCTAGGGCCAAATTTGCTATATTTTGTATAGTGTGTATTTCTAGAAACCTTTTCTGGGTTGCCCTGGAATTTTGTTTTGGAGCATAAATCTCTAGCCTTGGAATTATTGGAGAATTGTATCAACAGAAATATATTTTTATATCTTTCAGCTGCTATTCTCTCTTAGACAGCACAATTTTATGCATTCCTGTACTTCATGTATTAACAACATTTTAGATCTAGGTGTATGCTTTCATGGGAGGCTTGTTTGCCCAACTTGAGTGATATTTTCCTTAAGATATTGTACCTATTTTTCTGTTATAATCATAATGGAATGGAACTATTGTTGTCTCATGCTTTTATCTATTATATTTCTGCATATTTCCAGTTTTATGCACTCTATTCTTGCTTTTCCCATTTGGGAATACTACACCCCAAATGATTCCTGGAACAACAGCCATGAAATCTATATAAATAGCGAGGATATGTTATTTTAGACAAGGAATAAAAGCTATGATGCCCCCTAGACACCAACTCATCAGGGACCATCACGAGTGCACCTACCGCACCATTGACTATATCCAAAATGCCTATTGAACCCCTGCCAAAGATGGCTAAGGTTCTAACAAGACGAGTAGGACACCACTCGAAAGCGGCCCATAACTACAACATCGTGGAAGATTTAGCACAATATCTTGCTACCATGTCAGCTTTAGAGGTCCTGTAGTCTTTCCCAAAGAAACGGAAAGCCTTATTTTCCATATTAGGTTCCATCGACCCTGTTGATTCATGCCTAATGGCTTTTGACTTAGACAAAGCCACCCCCAGGCTTCCTTCACTGGTCTCCTTTCATATACCAATGTCAGTCCAAAACATCACTATTCACTGATGTATAATCGACGAAGGTGCATCAACATGAATCATGTCCAAAAGCGTTTGGCAGAATTTGGGATCTCCTGAACTGAAGCCATCCGACGTCATGCTTAGACCATACGATGGGCACCCTTCTGCTCCTGTCGGTATCTATCATAATTTCCCTATTAGCTTGGCTAGAAAATGGTACTCATAGATATTGAGGTCTTGGACGCTCATCTTAACTTTAATATACTCCTTGGACGGAGTTATATGTATGCCATGTATTCCATAGCATCCTTTGTTTTCTGGGTGATGATGTTCCCCCACGAGGATTGAATCATCATTGTTGACGAATTAACATACCATAAAAAATGACCCATAACAGTCCTCGATGTCGTTCTACGCTATGTAGACACATCTATAAATTTTCTCATTCAGTACCAAGGATATGGCCTCGGCCAATTAAAACCATCATCAATCCTCTAATCATTCCTAGGTAATCCCCCCATCATACTGAAGCACTCTCTGATGTCATAGGGGCCTCGATGTGCATGATGTTATCATCAAACACCGAAAACAGTCAAGAGACGGAGACTAGTAGTAACAAACCTGAGCCCACTGGAATTTATTTTCTACCCTATGCCATCTCCCAAACTCCATTCTTATACCCTCCACCTGGTTTTGTGTCATAGCAAGTCTTGGCAACAGTAACGTTGCCAAACATGTATTTCACGATATCTATCTAGTATTTGGTCCCACCAGCCATTTTGGGAGGCCCTAGCATCACATCTACATGAATAACCCTTATCACTTCTCAGGATGTGACACCAGTTAAAGAGATTCCTGTAGCAATGTTGGTTAAAGCGACCAACAAAACCCAAAAAAAGGGGAAAAAGATAGAAAACCCCAGCATATGAAAGGAACTGCAACCTTGTACATTATGCAATATTTTAGGCCATCTTACCAATATTTTCCCAGAATTAGATGAATTAAAACCTCTTCTAAGCTCTAAAAGAAATGTCGCAGCCCCAAGTTCCCATAAAAAGGAACCAGCCACAAAAAATCAAGGAAAATCATTACGCATCAACAACATGTGTGCTATCTGCAACCATTATCGGCATTACACTCATCATTGCCTAGAAATTTCATGATATAGGGATGCCTTGCATACCCTATAACATTCATACCAAGAGGATCCTTCACATCCCCCCATGCAGACGGATGAGGAAGAACCTCGAGTCATATTATACCTACAAGAGGCAAGGCAGTCACCTGAGAGACTTCACATTATGGGAATTTTGAGGTCTAGAATGGGCCTCCTAAGAAAAATGTACAACCAAAATAAACTTTATAAGAACTAATAGGATTAAATATGAGGATATCAACCATGGGGGATGATTCACCATTTTTTAAGTAAAAGGGTAAAAAGATTAAAAAATAATAAAATAATAAAACTACTTTTTGAACTCGTGTTTTCAACTTTTCTCCCAAATTTTTTACTCAAATTTCGAGTGGGAGCACTTTTTGGATGAAAAATTTAATTCCTCATCCAATAATTACCCATGTTGCATAATTTTGATGAACCTTGCTACACGAAAAATGAGAAATACATGAAAAAATATGATTGCATTGATGTTTTTCATGTATTTATTATTTTTCATGTAGAAGGATCCATCAAAATTATGCAACATTGGATACTCCTTGGATGAGGAATTAAAGTTTGCATCCAACAAGTACTCCCGCTCGAAATTTAAGTAAAAACTTTGGGATATAAGTTGAAAATATGAGTTCAGAAAATAGTTTTTTCTTTTTTCCCTCTAAAATTTGATGATGTAATCAAATCTTATTTTATTATTTCCACTATTATTTTATAATTTCCTTAGGAGGCCCATTTTAGACCTCAAAATTCCCCTAATGGTTTATCCATCCACCTCCCGTCCAACATTGTGCACTCTCTGATGAACGTGATCATTTCATCACCGACTTCGCAAGTCTAAAGTTGGTTCAGAGATTGTATCATGTTAACCCTGTATACTATGTCGACATTTGGGCATCCCAGTATTCGTGTTGGGTATGTATTGGTGATTACCCATTACGTCATTGCCATTATATCCCCCAATTTTACTTGGCGTTAACTAGTTTACGCATGGCCATATTACGCCTCTCCCTAGGAGATGAATCAGATATGGAATCCATGGAAAGCTTGACAATGCAAGAGGATGTGACAAGAAGATCCATCCTCTTCATGTCAGCGGAAAAGTGGACAGGTAGGGGGCACATTGTCATCATAAATCGCCCTCCATGGATAATACCAACATGTGCATTATGAAATTCACTTAACATTTGGTCACCAAATGCCCAGACCTAGAATCTCTCCACAGATGGTATCCAATCACTTCACCATCCGAGAGGGAAGGGAATACCCAAGAAATACATCCTTGTCTATTTTTTCAAGGAAACCATCAGACTCAACACTGTACTTACATCCCCCAAGTGTGCCCGCTAATAGATATCATACAATCATTGGAAATGCACCGTCGAGATATAATCAGTCTAGTGCAGCCTGCTTCCTATCAATGCCAAAGCATTAGGTGATAAAAATCAACACACCGTCCTAGCAAGGCCCATTTCCAGCCAAGGATGGAATGTGGGTTATGTGATAAAATTGACCATAAAATCAATCGATGTAAGGAACTAAAGAACCTTACAAATAGCCTTCACAAAGCCGCCCCCATCCTGCAGATAAATCTCTCTAATCAAGAGAATATCACACACTGTTATTGCAGAATTTTCTCACAAATCCACCATATAATGAATTGCGAGTACCTCCCAAGGCTAAGAGCCGCAAGAGAAGCATTAATTCTAAACCCCCCAAAAGAGCTATACCTTCCAAAACCAAAAACTCGGAGATAGAGAAAACGGAATCATACCCCTATGCCTAATCCTTTCCAAGCGCCTCACCCTGAGGCAATAATCCGGTCACAAAATAAACATTTGTCTCTAGACGGATGGCTACATCTTTACCCCGTAACACCATCACCTTTCGCCTCCTTTTCCAGCAGCGGACCAGGAAGAAAAGCAGACTATCTAGAGAGCTTAGGATGTCATTCTCTAGGAACTTTAGAAGGCCCCACTATGCTAGAAGCCCTCTTGCATTTCAATCATGTGCCATAGCTATGCGTAGGTTAGGCCAATCACGCTCACACCACAAATCCTGTCACCAAATGCAACCACATCATTGACCTAAAAAACCAAAAAATCAAATTTTTAACCAAAAAATATTTCTTAGCTCATCATCGTGTATGTATTCTACACCGGCGTGATGTTCGCATGTCTGTATCAGGAATAGATCAATGAATCTTCGTACAAAGTTTGTGCCATACCCAGAAATTTCGCAGGAAATTTTATTTTCCCGTGAAACTTACGCACATGTACCTTTATCGCCCGCATGATCAAGGCTGGAAAGAGGTAAGTATCTGTACAAACCTAGTTTTTACGGACCCCCCCCAAGATAAAACTGAAAAATTAAAAGGTTGGACGTTCAGGGCCCTACCTGGAACTGACGGGGTGAATCTTGGGTACACAGGCTAATCGCAACGGCAAGAAAGGCTCAGCAGCAAGGGCTCAGATTTAACCTCATAGGTCTCAAACTGCACAAATGAACTAAAATGAGCCATATTGGCCCATATATCTCCCTTTTAGAATTATTTGACAGACCATACAGGAGCTCAAAATTCCCAATTGCAAAACCGAAAGCAACACAGTGATCAGCACCTCATAACATCCAAAGGAGGCTTCACACTTTCATGCCTCAAAAAAAGTCATTTTTCAGCTGTGATAGGTATGCCCTCTCTTATCATTTTTTTCATTTAGCACATTTGTCAATATATTTGAATGGAAAATATGCTTTCACTTGCGGTATTGGTTGCAAGTGTTACACATCACGACAAACCACGTATTTCCCTAGCCACTAAAGGTTCAAGAGCAGGTATTTAGGAGAACCACCCCACCCATCCATCCTCTTTTCTCCCCTGGTAGCATTCCCTAATCACCCTTGGTCAGAGCTTCACATTATTTACCCAACCCCACCATGACATTCATAACAAATATGTACCCACCCTGGACGTCCTACCGACCCTGGGGCTTTCCTCACCAAAAATTGTTATGACTGCTGCCACTCGCATTTACAAGCTCTGACCTTGGGCCGCTGAACGTTTTTGAAAAGTAAACAATAAATGTGTGACTAATTTAATTTTCCCTTAATTAAATTGGACAATCAAATGTAATCTTATCTCATAATCACTTGTAATAGTTAACTGAGTGTATAAAATCAGTTATCTCATGAATTTCGCGTTGAGGGTGGTTGGTGAGGCATGCAGAGTGATTCTATTAGTTATTGAGTCCAAGTTGTAGTTAGTGCATTAGTTTAATGCATGACAAATTGGTTAACTCAATTAATTGAGTTAAATTCAGTTTAACTAGTTGTAATTGTTTGTTTCACTAGTGAGAGGTCAAGTGAATTAAATCATATTTAATTCGCATGCAGTGATCTATCAAGTAACTAATGATTCACTATTAATAGATGCATGCATTTCAGTTATGATGAAGACCCAGTTGAGACAAAGGTTAAAGGGATGTTAACTATTAGTTGTATTATTAGTAGGTTCCCTGCATGAAGTAAAACACCCATAGGATTTCCCATGAGTATTGCATATTTTTTTAAGGTTGAATTTCCTAAATAATAGGGATTTAATTCCACATGAATTGTGCAAGAAAGGCAGGTTGAGTAGAGGCTGAAAATTGGCTAAGTGTTGGTCGATTTTGTCTAAATCAGTGTGAGACAGTTGTGAGAGTGCAGGAGACTCTTGTGAGAAGAGTTCATTATAATTGTTTCATGATTCCTTTGTGATTATAAAATAGAAGATAGAGGGTTTTTGAGCAATAAGCTTTCCTAGGGAAAATATCTATATTGTGGTTTGATTTGTTTCTTTCTTTACTTGTTATGATTGGTGATCATGTTTATTTTTCGCAATTAATTTGTAGAAGGATTCAATATATTTATTTAGTATATCGCATGATTAGATTGAATCCATTGGTATACATATTGTTTTTATAATTTCTACATGGTATTGGAGCCCATGAAATCACTATAGTGGAGAAGAAATTGAGTTTGTGCTGAATAGCATTCGAATTTGCAAAAATATTCTTTGGTGCGACAGGCGGATCAAGATGGTTTTCAATGGCTTTAGATTTGAATCTGTACTCAAGGGAATTTCTAATTATATTGCATGGAAACACAGAATGGAGGCAGTTCTGGAGGACAATGGGTTGAAAAAATTCATTGATAATGACATTCCCAAGCCCACAGCAGCAGATGTCGCTCTTCTTGATGCTTGGAAAAATAAGGTTACAAAGGCGAGGAGGATATTATTAGAGGGAGTACGAGACCACATTCTCTCAAGTATCCATGGCAAAGCGACTCTGTATGAAATGTGGAAGGCTTTGACATATCTCTTTCATATTAGAAGTGACCACATAAAATTGGCACTGAAGGATAATCTCAGGAAAATCAAAATGGATAAAGGCGACACTATTTTGAAATATTTACCCAAGTTTGTTCAATGTCGAGATGAGCTTGGGAGCATCTAAATTACTATAACAGATGATGACTTGGTGAGCCTAGCTCTTCTAGGTCTTCCCAAGAGTTGGCATAATTATCAGGACTCTATCAATGGGAGGGAAAAGCTTCCAGATTGGAAGTGACTTTGGTCGGATTTGGTCCAAGAAGAATTCAGGTAGAATACCAAGGATGGATCCTCATCCAAGATGGATGTTGAGGAAAATTGTGCCTTGGCAGGTAAGGAAAAGAAGAGGAATGGAAAGAAATCCTATTCCAAATATGAGACCGGAAAATAAGGCAAGATGTGTGACATGTCCAGAGTGAAATTTTTTCACTATCACAAGTGTTGTGAAGGAAAATACCCTCTGCATACAGAGGCAATCCCTCTATCCCTAGAGTGGGTCTAGAAACAAGGGAACATGTTGGTTTCTAAATTCCTAGTTCATAAAAGAAATATGGATTGGAATAGATGTCCTACCTCAATCCAATGCTCTTGATATAGTATGTTGCATTGATCCCTTGATTTTGGTCCTTCAAGCCTTGTGCTTAGTTGGTAGCAATTTTTACACACTTGCACAAAGATCAAGAAAACACTGAAATCATACAAGCATACATATTCAATTACAACTATCCAACTAGTCAAGGAGAGTCAGAAACTTTGAATACTAACATAGACAAATATGGAACTAGAAATCAGTCATGTCATATTAATATATAAAAAGGGAGTTTATAACCTGCGCCTTGACGTTGTAGATCTCCTTTGACAAGTTCAGTCGGGCACGTCTCCAAGCGTTTGTTCGTTGATCGGCTCAAAGAGGCGAAAGCATCAAACTCTTTCACAATTATGGACTTTTCTCAGCTATCATCTCTTGGTCTATTTTAGCTAGCTGAATCAATGGGATGAAGGGGAATTTATAGGAGTGGAGGAAGAGGTTTGGGATCCACATATGGTGGAGGAAAGGTATATCTCTTTGGGAAGTTTAATTTTTGTAGGAACTATAAGGCCAAAGAGAGAAACTCTACCACATCCAGTCAAACAAACATCCATGACTCAGCTCACGAAGTTGTTATATCTTAGAAGCTTCATTTCCATATTTAAAAAACCTTCCAAAAGTAGCTTGGCATGGGGGCTCTTCAGAGACAAAGTGACCATGGCGCGAGGCCCAGTGAAAATCTAGCCATCGGCATGATGTCATAACTACACAACTGCGCCAACCCAGAAGTATATGTTTTAAAGGGTCAACTTCAGGAATGGTCAACAGAGATTTTTTTCCCTAACAAGTTAAAAGATGCAATGACATTCATCATGATGTGTGATAGTACACAGGGGTCACTATGATGGTCCTCCAGTATTTAGAATAGGGAATAAAGGGACGGTGAAAAAATATTGTGTAACATATTCCCCCTAAAGCATGAATTTCGAGAGAGAGGGAAGGGTGAAATTCTTTATGAGAACATGCCCAAACCAAAATGTAGTCGACGAAGGACCTGCAAGATCAATTATGCCTGATATCTCTGATACATTAATACAAGGTATGGGCGCAACCATCCATAATAGATAACATGTGATAAGATCCAAGGTATGGACACAGCCATCAAGTGAGAAGGATCATAAAATATACTCAGGTATGGTCGCATCCATCCAATCAGGAGATTCATGTATACAGTCATGATAAACCAAATAGCCCTGCAGCCTGGATTTCATTGGAAAAAACCCAGGGTCTTGCGCTCTGTCCCGACTCGAACAGGTACTAATTCAGGCATGTGAATGAATGAGTTGAAGTCGAACATGCAAGAAATTCGCCTTATTACCACCCAATGATGGAAGCTGTTAACAGGGGCGATAGAAACCACCAATAATGACAATGGTTCATAAGGTACTGCTAGTACAAACCACGGAATGTGAAAAATGAACTGAAGTTGAACATCCATAGAATCACTTGATCAAAGGCCAATGATGAGAACCTGTTGTCGAATGCAAAGAACTTTCCATTGAGGCATGAAAGCTCTAAGGTACCAGAAGGGAGTCTCTGGATCAGCTTCCTGGATAATGAGCTGAAGTTGACAGGAAGTTATTACTAGAAGGAGGGCCATAAGGTTTCCCACATCATTGGCACGAGATAGAGGAATAAGATGATGGTGAATCAAGGTTGAATAGAGGATCAGGGGTTGAAAATTGCACAAGGGAATTCTCTTGAACATATTGGCGACACGACTCTGGAATTTGGAAGTATTTGACATCAAGGGATCTGAGGTCATGGTGACGAGGAAAAGAGAAGATAAGAGTTAAAAAAGGATAACCCAAACCCATTGAGGCGAAATGACAAATGTGGAATGTCCCCAACTTGACATGAACTGCAGACAAGTGTCATGTTCAAGAGCGACATACTGCCAACACATCTGACAACTAGTTCCATTTTTCCCCACCATTTCTAGCGAGTACCCCAATTATTTTTGGAAACAAGCTTGAAGGGGATAGCATATGCTTGTTGTGTAATTTTAATTAGGGGAATTTTGAAGTCTAAAATGGGCCTCCTAAGGAAATTATAAATAATAGTGGTAATAATAAAATAAGATTTTATTACATCATCAAATTTTAGAGGGAAAAAAGAAAAAATTGTTTTTTCAACTCGTATTTTCAACTTATCTCCCAAATGTTTTAATCAAATTTCAAGTGGGATTACTCGTTGGACGCAAAATTTAATTCCTCATCAAACAGGTATCCATGTTGCATACCTTCGATGGACCCTGCTACACGAAAAATGATAAATACATGAAAAATGTGATTGCAATCACATTTTTTACTGTATTTCTCATTTTTCGTGTAGCAGGGTCCATTGAAAGTAAGAAACATGAGTACTCCTTGAATGATGAATTAAATTTTGCATCCAAAAAGTACCCCCGCTCGAAATTTGAGTAAAAAATTTGGGAGATAAGCTAAAAATACAAGTTCAAAAGGTAGTTTTATTATTTTATTATTTTCTAATATTTTTACCCTTTTACTTAAAAAATGGTGAATCATCCCCCATGGTTGATATCATCATCTTGAATCCTATTGGTTCATATAAATTTTATTTTGGTTGTACATTTTTCTTAGGAGGCCCATTTTAGACCTCAAAATTCCCCTAATGTTCCTTCGGACAAATCCATCCTAGTACATTTTACGAGCACTAGGAAGGAGGAACTCGGTAACATCATGGTGACGGCTTCCAATTTCATTTATATTTAATGAGTATGACAAAGGAAAAACGCGAAATGTTTTCATGTTTAGAGAGTTTGAAAAGAAGCAGAAAAGAAAACTCCAGAAGGTCCCGTTTCATAGGTCTTCTCTCAGATCCGAAAAGGTACAAAACAATACCAGAGAGAACCTGTTAGCCATGTTCAACTAAGGTATTCATTTTTCATAAATAATTTGTCCTAGCCTGAAAAAGGAGTAAACGTATATTAGGTAGATGATGTTTTGTAGCCTTTAGCGAGTTCAAAACAACAAGAATCTCGACAATCATTTCAATTTTTGAGAGTCAGAAAAGAGCTAAAAGATGACTCCAGGGGGTGAATTTTTCATGTTTTTACCGAGTCTGAAAAAGTAACAAAATACAACTCGTTTCCTCATCGTTGCCAGTTTTAGGCCCTGTTGTTGCACAAGAAACAAACGTAAAACCTATTTTCGAGAAAAAATAATAAAAATAATCGAAATTGTGTCTAAAAACCTAATTAGGGTTAGAAAAGGTTACAAAACAACTCAAATAGTAAAAACAATTTACTTTTACCTTTTCACCTTCTTGTGAGCATTTTTACCAGTTTCCACTATAAATTTGGGGAGTTAACAGCAGGAAATCCAGGAGGCCATCGACGAATCCTCTCCTTCTAGGTAATATTCATGAACTTCTCTACAATTATATCCATTTTTTATGTGTTTTTATGTTTTAATGCATTTTGTGGGGGGAGTTTGAAAAACTTATGCCCGCGGCAGTCGGCATTGGTTCCTAACATGGATTCGCACCCACCCCCACAATTTTTAAATAGGAAGGCGCCGCTTGGTGCAACTGTTTGAAAAACAGCATTGCCAAGCGCAACGCAAAAAAATTTCACAAACTCCTCTAAAATGCTTGGCCAAAACAATTTAATTTTTATAAATGTGTCTTATGGAAGTTTTAATGTTGGTCTTGTAGGAAAAATCGGTGGTTGAAATGGTAATAGAGTGGAAAGAGCGGGAGCATGGGCCAGAGGATGAACAGGCCATGGAGAACGATGCATGCTTAGATGCCCTGAGGAACTGTGGACTCCTTAAATTCTTCATGACCCCATGTCTGAGAGCTCAGCTAGAGCTTCTATAATATTTGATCAGTCTATGGGACATTGATCAAGAGAGATTCATCATTCATGACAAGGAATTGGAGATATAAGTCTATGATATCTACTTCAATACTAGACTGTCGCGAAGGGGAGACCAACCACTGATGACAGTTACTTGGGCCCTTGGAGAGACCATGGGCATGTTAATAGATAGATTTTTTCATGGAGAATATAAAGCACACAAAAGTGGAAACTAGACATCCAGACAGTGCATGACTTACCTTTGAGAGTAGTCCTGCATACCATTACTCAGGCTACCGAATCCTAGGCTCCTCATGAAGCCACAAAGACTCAGCTCCAATTAGCCATAGATTGCATGTCTCTGACAATATTCAATTGGGCAGAAGCGTTCACAATCAACATAAAACATTAGCTGAACGGTTATCGATATTCCAGCGTCAGTAGGTGATTGTACCTATGCCACCAGCATGAGATCCACGGATGGTTTGTTGGGCTAAGTTGATGCCTTGATCAGAAGGTGGGTAGCACATGTCATGGAGACTAGAGTTCTTTGATTGGTTGCACTGACAACTCATCATGGTGGAGGATTGGCCATATGATGGTACTGATTTCAGGGGTGATCCGAATCTTCCACTTTTGGAAGGGGACAACTGGGATCAAGAGATAGGTAAAAACTCATTTTTTTGGATTTTTATGAGTATTACAATCATTAGGGGAATTTTGAGGTCTCAAATGGGCCTCCTAAGAAAAATGTACAACCAAAATAAAATTTATAAGAACCAATAGGATTCAGGATGATGATGTCAACCATGGGGAATGATTCACCATTTTTAAGTAAAAGGATAAAAATATTAAAAAATAATAAAATAATAAAAGTTCTTTTTCAAGTTGTATTTTGAACTTATCTCCCAAATTTTTTACTCAAATTTTGAGCAAGAGTACTCGTTGGATGCAAAATTTAATTCCTCATCCAAGGAGTACCCATGTTGCATACTATTAATGGACCCTACTACTCGAAAAGTTATAAATACACGAAAAAACGTGAATGAAATCATGTTTTTCATGTATTTATAATTTTTTTTGTAGAAATATCCATCGAAAGTATGGAACATGGGTACTCCTTGGACGAGGAATTAAATTTTTCATCCAATCAGTACTCCCACTCAAAATTTGAGTAAAAAATTGTGAGAAAAGTCAAATACGAGTTGAAAAAGTATTTTTTTCTTTTTTTCCTCTAAAATTTGATGATGTAATCAAATACTATTTATTATTTCCACTATTATTTTTTAATTTCCTTAGGAGGCCCATTTTAGACCTCAAAATTCCCCTAATGTTTTTTTTTAAATATATGTGTTTCAGTTACATCATGAGACGCCATATCTCTAAAAAAATGTAGAAATGAAACCTAGGAGTCTAATTAGCATGGTTCTCATGATATCACATCACTGCCCATACGACATGTCTCAAAAGTTGATGGATGTGGTTAGAAACCCTTGAAGTGTTCCGCTGGTAAGCACGACGATTTTCCTTGAATCTCACATGCTCTGGGGTCCCGCTTGTGAGTCCCTCCAAGTTACGTGTGATTCTTCCGCATCACTCCCCTCGCCATGAGGGGTCACTTCAAAATATCTTGGGACCCTCCACGCTATCGGAGACATCCCCAGTGGAGTTGCAAACTTGTTGTGAAGGCAAATTCCCTCTGCGGAAAAAGGTGATCCCTCTAGGCCTAGGGTGGGTCTAGAAACAAAGGAAAATGTTGGTTTCTAAATTCCTAGTTCATAAACAAAATGAGGATTGGAATATATTTCCTACCTCAATCTAACGCTCTTGATGTAGTATGTTAAAGTGATCCCTCGATCTTGGTCCTTCAAGCCTTGCACTCCGTTGGTAGCGATGTTTACACCTGCACAAATATTAAGCAAACACTAAAAACATACAAGCATACATATTCATTTACAACTATCCAACTAGTCAAGGAGAGTCAGAAACTTTGAATACTAACATAGAAAAATATGGAACTAGAAATCAGTCATGTCATATTAATATATAAAAAGGGATTTTACAACCTATGCCTTGATGTTGTATACCTCCTTTGATGGGTTTAGCCAGTCATAACTCTAAGTGTTCGTTCGTCGATCGGCTCAAAGAGGTGAAAGGCTCAAACTCTCTCTCACAAATATGGACTATTCTCTGTTATTAGCTCTTGGTCTATTCTAGCTATCTAAATCAATGGGATGAAGGGGAATTTATAGGAGTGGAGGAAGATATTTTGGATCCACATATGGTGGAGGAAAGTTCTATCTCTTTGGGAAGTTGAATTTTGGTAGGAACTAGAAGGCCAAAGAGAGAAACTCGACCACATCCAGTTGAACAAACATCCATGACTCCGCTCATGAAGTTGTTAGATCTTAGAAGCTTCATTTCGATATTTAAAAACCTTACAAAGGTGGCTCGATGTGGGGGATCTTCAGAGACAGCGACCATGGCGCAAGGCCCAGTTAAAATCTAGCCATAGGCGCGAGGTCATAACTACACAACCGCGTTGACCCAAAAGTATATGTTTTAAAGGGTCAATTTTGAGAATGATCAACAGAGATTGTGTTCCTAACATGTTAAGGGATGCAATGAAATTCATCATGATGTGTGACAGTACACAGGAGTCACTATGATGGTCTTCCAGTATTCAGAATAGGGAATGCAGGGACAGTAACAAAAATTTTGAATTAATGAGCATGAACACTATGCCACTAATTGTCCACAGAAGAAGAAGAAAAAGAAGGCTTCAAGATATATAGCTAGTGAGGCTTTGGCCTCGCAATTTGAGTTGGACTTCTCTCTCATCGCATGCATGGTGTATAATGCGATGGGATCAGAGTGGTACTTGTATAGTGGTTCATATTTCCACATGACGAGAGACAAAGAACTTTTTAGTAGCTTGGATGAGAAGGATCTCCATATGCATATTAAAATGGGTGCTGACAGGAGGTATAGTGCTTCCGGGATTGGCATAGTTACTTTCTAGAGACAGTCAAGTAAATGCTTATTATTAAAAGATGTCATGCATGTACCAGGCTTGAAAAATAATTTAGTTACAGTTGCTATGTTGGAGGATAGAGGTTATGATGTGGTTTTCAATGAAGGGAAAGCATTCCTTCGTCACAAGGCCACAGGACAAGCCACAAATATTTGGATTCGTGTGAATAATCTCTACAAACTTGATGTAGATGGATACGTAGCATTGATGGGTAAAGTAGACAAAGTGGTGAGCCAGGATGAGGGTGAGTTATGGCACAGGAGATTGGGCCATCTACACCACGGAGCTTTGAAGGTCATGCAGCAAATTTATATGGGGCTTCCAAAGGGTGCTCTTGCATAGATAAACACATGCAATGGATGTACCATGGGGAAGTATGCAAACACCATTTTTCATGAGAAGGAGAACCGAGAAGCAAAAATACTTGAGAGAGTTCACTCAAATGTGTGTGGACCATTCTCTACAGCTTCGACAGCAAAGCACAGGTATTATTTGATATTTGTTGATGATTTTTCTAGAAAGTGTTGGATCTACTTCATTCAGAAGAAAGATCAGATGTTCTCAAAATTTTGTGAGTCCAAAGCACTGGTTGAGAAATACATGGAGAAGCATGTGAAGGCTCTAAGGAGTGACAATGGTGGTGATTACATCTCCAATGAATTCAAGAACTTCTGTAGCAAAGAAGGAATTTAGAAAGATTTTATTGCGCCTCATAACACACAAAAGAATGAGGTCGCAGAAAGAAAGAACAGAAAAATTATGGGTGCAGCACGAGCGATGTTGCATGATTAGGGCCTATTGTTGCATCTATGGGCATAGGCATTCAACACAACGGGATTTGTGCAGAACCGTAGCTCTCATCGGATACTTGGCATGAGTACACCAGAGGAGGCTTTTCTGGTAAGAAACCTAATGTTTCATATTTTAAATTTTTGGCTCCTCTATCTATTGCCATGTGACCAAATATTCCAGGAAGAAGCTAGAACCAACAGCTGAGATTGGGATATTTTTGGGTTACATTGATACTCTCCACAACTATCGAGTGTATTTTCCAAACAGCAATATGATTGTTGTGAGACGCGATATAAAATTTGATGAGGATAAACCCATGTGATTGTCCCTTGAGAGGGAGATTGATATTCGTGCAGATGAGGCCCTCTTAGTTCCAAAGGATGAACCTCAAGATGTGGATCAGCCACATGCGGAGGAAAATGGAGTGGCAGAAAACACTCATGCAGATCCATCCACTAGACATGGTAGAAGGT
The DNA here is from genome assembly GCA_034641835.2 of Pinus albicaulis. Classification (NCBI taxonomy): domain Eukaryota; kingdom Viridiplantae; phylum Streptophyta; class Pinopsida; order Pinales; family Pinaceae; genus Pinus; species Pinus albicaulis. The sequence continues at coordinate 158,676,905 of CM076580.1, forward strand.
GGACCACGAAATTTGATAGATTGAGACTTGATGCGGTATAACATGTAGGAGCACCTACTTCACTATGCACACAAAAACAGACTCCAGACAGGTTTACTGGATACATGGCTCTTATGAGCAAGTGTGTTGTGACAGAATTACCATCCTCTTTTGAGGAAGCAGTGCAACAACCAAGTTTGGTTGACGCCATGGTTGAGGAGTATGACTCCATCATCAAGAACAGTGTGTTGTATCATAATTTGACTCAGCTAAAATTCAAGAGAGGTCCTGAGCAATTCAAGGTTGTTGAGGAACAGTTGTTAGAATTTCAATGCAATATGGTCAAAAGGATAACCACAAGCGCAGTGAGGATTCATCATCACATGTGCAATGGAACCAAATTCAGGGAAGCAACAGCAGCATTGGAAGTGAAATATAAGCCATAGGAGCAGCAAAGAAGAAAAGCGCGCAGCAAGGGTCAAGTCGAGCTTATTCGCATGCAGAACAGTTCATGAGTCGTGCCGATTGATGCGCTCAGAACATTGCACACACGTCAGGGTCAAGTCATGCAAATGCACGTGCAGAATAGTGTTCGGAGGCTTAATCGCAATCGCATGTGGAAGTACTGATCGCATATCACAAATCGCAATCACAAGCTCACGAGGAAAGGCGCTAAGGAACATGTTACAAATGCCAAAATGTGAAGTGCGGTAAAGTTTCATATCACCGATTGGGAATTTCAATCGGCCCCACCTCCTCTTTCCACATCATCCCTACCGTTATTGCACATCGCACGTTGCAAGTTCAGGAGGAAAGGAGCTAAGGAACGTGTTAATAATGTTGATATGCGAAATGTGATACAAAGACCAGATGTGACATAGTTAAAAGCTCAAATATGAAGTATTTAAAGTCTGGCCATGGGACCCTATCACACATCACACATCATGCATCGCAAGCTCAGGAGGAAAGGCTCCAAGGAGCAAGGTTGAATCCCCAAAGTGCGAAGTGCGATAATGAAGTGGATGTGATGGAATTTATTGCTAAAGTCTAAAGGTTTTTAAGTCCAAGTACAGGGGTTTTTCCTTTGTAAAAGTCGCATTGAAGGGGAAAAGTAGATTATAACGTAGAATGTTGGAATGATGAGATGCGACAGAGAAGCAGATGCGATACAGTTTTCAAAGGTAATGGAATATCTTATAAACTCCAGACTTATGGCAGTTACAAGGGAAATTCTGAATGCAGGATAGACTCGGGTAAGAAAATACCTATCCACATGAAAAACAATGTCATATGTGTTGCGCCTTGTAATAAACGGGAGCTTGAACACAGCGGTGGTGGACTCGGGTAAGTGACCTGACACATAGAAAAGGAGAAGAGAAGACGGAACACCGCGGGCATGAGCGGAAGAGGCAAAGTTGGGTGGTAGGTGACATGGTGACAGTGTTCAAAACGAAAAAAAATGGGCAGTGTCAGGCGGAGATGCATTTATGCAAACTGTTAGGATATCACAGCAGAAACAGAAGGATACACATCAGAAACAAATCAGATTCAGCAAAAGGATTATATTTCAAGTTTTATTTTGTTTTCTTTGTTAAGATTAAAGTTACAATGATGTCCTTGATTACAATGTAAAAATTAGTTTAACATTTTAGGAAGTCTAGGAGTTTCAAGAAGCTCAAACAGTTACAAACTGCTTTTGTTTGTATTTAAGTGAGAAAGAGAGAGGAGAGGTTTCAAGTTCTGGACCTCTTGGGGAATACATTTTTTACTTCTTTTTTCTTATGGGTTAATGAAAGAAGCAACAAGTTTCTTGCAACTGTTGATGGTGATTCGCATCTCTTGTTCCATTTTATGTGGTTTCCTCCTTGAATAAAGTGAAGTAATGAAGCAGTTGGTCTCTGATTTACATTTGTACATAAGAGTTAAATAGCCTTAATAAGCACTCCTTCACTCCATCTCTTCTCCCTTCACAAATTCTCTCTGAAACTTAAAAGTAATAGATTCTTTGTTTACAGCATATTATTTTGAGTTTCCTCTCTCTTCACAAACTCTCTCTGAAACTGTAAAGTAATAGATTTTGTGTTTACAGCATATTATTTTGAGTTTTTTATCTCTCCATGAAGTCCCTCTAAAACTTAAAATTAATATATTCTGTGTTTACAACATATTACTTTGAGTTTCCCCTTTAGTTCTTATTTTCCATTTAGATATCGATAGTCAATGGCATTGTGAATAATTTTATTATTCCAGATCATTAAGGGTTTTAGAAAACTAGTTTCCAGTGGGATAGAACCGAGACCTCATGATAAATTATTTCTATGACACACTTTTAAAATTCCTTAAGCACTGATTCCTTTCACAACCAAGGGATTGTCTCTTAAGATACAACACAGTGCATGGGAATTTGTCCCGAGACTAGTCGGAAAATCAGTGGTTGGATCTAGATGGATCTATAAGGTGAAGCAGGTAACAGATGGAGTGTGGAGAATTACAAGGCTATGTTTGTATCCCAGGGATTCTTACAAGTTGATGGTATTGACTATGAGGATAATTTCGCACCGATTGCGAGGTACTCATCGATTAGATCTATTCTTGCACTCTCAGCGAAGATGGGGTGGTAGATACATCAGATGGATGTGAAAACTATGTTTCTCAATGGATTTATTGAGGAAGAAGTGTACATAGAGAATCCAGAAGGTTTTGAGACCTTTGACAGTGAGTCACATGTGTGCAGATTCAAGAGAGAATTGTATGGGCTGAAGTAAGCACCTCGTTCTTGGTACACCAGGATTGACAAATATTTCACCGGGTTGGCATTCATGAAGAGTGAAGCAGATGCGAGCCTATACCAGATTTTAGTTGATGGTAATCGTTTGATTATCATACTTTATGTTGATGATATTATTTTTATATGTGATGAACAGCTCATAACTTATTGCAAAGAGGATCTTGCAAGAGAGTTTGAGATGAAGGACATGGGACTCCTTCACTATTTCCTTGGTTTGGAAATATGGCAGCATGATGGGGAGATATTTGTTTCTCAACGCAAGTATGCCAAAGAGATTCTTAGAAAGTTTCACATGGAGACTCCTCTTCCAGGAAACTAGAGGAATGAGGATGCTACTTCAGGTCAGGTAGTGGACGCTACTGTTACAGGAATTTTTTGGGTTCAATCATGTACTTGGTGAACACTAGACCAGACATTTGCTATACAGTTAAATAGCTGAGTCAAGCTATGGTTAAGCCGACCAAGCTCTTTTGGAAGGAGGGGAGCACTTCTTGAGATATCTTAGGGGCACTAAAAAGTATGGATTATGGTACAGATGGACAGAGGGAGTGAAGATTCAAGGCTTCACCGATGCAGATTGGGCAGGCAGTCCATCAGTCAGAAAGAGCACATTAGGATGGACCTTCATCATAGGATCGACAGTAGTTTCTTGGTACAGTAGGAAGTAGAGATTTGTGGCACTCAATTCATCCAAGGCAGAGTACATGGCAGCCAATCAGGCTACTTGTGAGGTCGTCTGGATGAGGAAAATTCTTGTTGGTTTGTTTGGGCAACAGATGGATCTGACATTGATACATTGTGATAACCTAAGTTGCATTAATTTCTCGGTTAATCTGGTATTCCATGATAGGTCCAAGAATATATACATCTGGTACCACCATCTCAGAGATTGTGTTCAAAGACACATTATGTTACTTCAGTACATTTCCACGGAGGATCAGGATGCAGATATTTTGACAAAGGCGCTCGCTGGGAGAAAATTCGAATACCATAGAGGCAAGATTGGGGTAGCTGATAATCCCTTTCTTGTTGAGAGGGAATGATGTAAATTCAACAAGAACTATGCGTCTAATTTAATTTTCCCTTAATTAAGCTGGACAATAAAATGCAATCTTATCTCATAATGATTTGTAATAGTTAACTGAGTGTGATAAACTCAGTTAGCTCATGAATTTCGAGTTGAGGGTGGCTGGTGAGGCATGCAAAGTGATTCTATTAGTTATTGATTCCAATTTGTAGTTAGTGAATTATTTTAATGCATGAGAAATCAGTTAACTCAATCAATTGATTTAAAATCAGTTTTACTATTTGTAATTGTTTGTTGCACTAGTGAGAGGTCAAGTGAAGTAAATCAGATTTAATTCACATGCAGTGACTTGTCAAGTAACTGATGATTTAATATTAATAGCTTCATGCATGTCAGTTTTGATGAAGACCCAGTTGAGACAAAGGTTAAAATGGTGTTAACTATCAATTGTATTATTATTAGGTTGTCTGCATGCAGTAAAACACCCATAGGATTGCCCATGAGAATTGCACAGTTTTGGAAGGTTGAATTTCCTAAAGAATATGGATTGCATTCCACATTAATTGCGCAAGCAAGGCAGGTTGAGCAGAGGTTGAAAATTGGCTAAGTGTTGGCCGATTTTTTCCGGATCAATGTGAGACAGTTGTGAGAGTGCAGGAAACTCTTGTGAGAAGAATGCATTGTAATTGTTTCATGATTCCTTGGTGAATATACAATAGAAGATAGAGGGGTTTGAGCAGTAATATTTCCCCGGGAAAATATCTGTGTTGTGGTTTGATTCATTTATTTCTTTACTAGTTTTTATTGGATATCATGTTTTTTTTCCGCAATTAATTTGTAGAATTATTCAGTATCTTTCTGTAGTATATCGCATGATCAAATTGAATCCATTGGTATACATATTGTTTGTATAATTTCTTCAAACTCCCATCATCAGTTTCAGCCATTTCTTGCCATCATGCCTATGTTAACCTATCATACCCCACCTTCTATATCAAAGACCCTGGTCCCTTGCATCAGTACTTCTCTGGGTCAATTGAGGCTTCCTTCTTGTCGACTTCAACAACCATTTTTTCCAAGAAGTAAGCAGTACCTTGGATGGTTCCTCACCTCAATAGGGGCATTCTCGAATGGCACTATGGGAGTCGTCATTTCCCATTGATGTCATTGATCCTCCTAACATTCGACTAAAACACAATCTTTCATGTCATGATGGTATCGTACTTCACAACCATTACACTTTGTCAGAATTCGTCGAAGACTCATGCCATCATAAGCATCTCTTTCAGAAATGCTTACACGGGAATATCTCAGTCATAAACCCATGTATACAATGAAAATTTATTCTAAAAACATGTCATGCCAAGATTATGCATGTGGGCACCACATTCAACCTATCGTCAAATAAAAAACGCCCCTAAGGGCGTCAACAATCATCATCATCAACCAAAACAGCAAGTCACTACTACACAAGTGACACAGACAGAACCTCTATCTGTCAGACAGGATTTAACTAGCCAAAACATCAAGAGAATGGGATATGCCTGCCTTGTAGAAATATTATATTTATGTTATCTCTTGCAGGTTTCCAACAGAACATGGTCCCTCTTTTACTCACGGAAAGGGGTCTCCAATCTCAGGTTTCACGCAAGTTACTCTCTCTCTCTCTCAAAACAGATTATACCAAAAAGAAACTATAATGTATTTCGGCTATACAGTTCTTTCTATACCTCATACATTAGGGGAAAACTATAATCATTGTAAAATCATACAGGAAAAAGACATCAGGAAATGTTAAGCAGAAGGATTTATAGGGAAGAAATACATTACAGAATCTGGAAAAATTAACTTTTCCTAAGATCAATAAGGAAAATTTATCAAATAGTGCACATAAAACATTGACCCTAAGCGATCCACGCGGTATTTTCTTCGATAGTAGCAAAGATATTTGCGGTTATCCCAAAAATAGCCGCGTGATCCTCGGTATGGCGGAAGGTCACCATCCGGGTCAAGTTTGCACACTTGAGGAAGAAGATCCTCCACTCAAGGTCGCCAAGTATAGCCACCTTGAGGCCTTAAGTGTAGCACACAATGGAATCAACCTCCAAATCTTGTGCCACCATCCACAATTGTACCAAGAGGGGGAGGGAAATTTGAATCTAGCCTATAAAATACCACCATGGCGAGAACAATTTAGAACACATTGTTATGCTGGCAAAATTTCCCAAGAGAAAACCAGTATTGTGTTGTCCAAGCAGCAAGGAGTGGAAGGATTCAGTTTTTGGCCATCCAAAATATCAATCCAAGAGAATAAGTGCATCAGTTGTTCGTTATTCTACCACCCGTTGAGGAGAGAGAGAGGCTTGCAAGAAGCTTAAGGGAAGATCCCTCCTTGCTTTGAATATTAGAGCTCCATAGCTCTAAGGATTCATTGCAAGTGTTTTTGCATCCTACCTATTTTTACCACCAGCAACTAATAAAATGGGAAGAGTTCTCCGATGCTATTATTAGTTTTTTAACTCGATAAGGGCTTGTATTTTATTTGTATTTCTTGTTTCTTGTTTCTCCTCTATTGTAGCGTGCTATGTTTTATACTTAGTTTTCTACATGTTATGATGTTTCACTAACCATCTAACAACTCATTTTTACATGTTACATGCTTGTAGGAAAGAAACCTCCCCTACCAAGCACAGTGCATTTCATCCACCCACGTGCCAAATGCACTACAACAACACCTTTTAACCTTCGGAATTTTAATGGAAATATTCTCCCACTGCTTAAAAATATCATCAATAAATTCTCATATCTCCCCAATTCTAAATGCCAACTAAAAAATGCTATCCATCCCTCTGAATATATTTGAATTTAATTTTACACCTTTTTAATAGATTTTATCCTCAATTTGATAACCTATTTCCATTAAACATTCCTTCTGAAATCTTAGACTGGCTTTTTCCTTATCCCCACCACATTTTTCTACGAATTTATTATGAATAAATCTGACCCTTTGGATGAAATTCATAGACATTATGTACTCATTATTTGCATTATGATCCCATGCTAATAGATTTGCTTATGTTTCTGTTAAACCAGCGTAAATGATGTATTTCACTATTTCAAAATCAGTGTTATTTGGATATTCCTCAATCAATTGTATTTTAGCCTCTGCCAAATGGTTCCCTCCAATTACATAATATTTATATTCAAAACATTGTGTCTTGTCAAATTTCTGTTTGTTGGGAACCTAGCGTGGATCAATAAGAACCACATAATCCACCACATCTGCATATGGATTGAACCTAAACAATGTCTTCAAATTATGTACATGTAGGTGATGTGTCTTTCTAATTTTATATTGAGATTCTCCTTCATATGGCCTATATAATTGGATGACATTAAACTCAAATGTTTGGCCACCATTAATTAATTTATTCTTCCTCGACTGATATCTAATGGAATTTCGTTTTGTTTTAATAATTACATCCTCTAACTCAGCACCAGGGGTTATGATTTCTATGTTTCCTTTAGAGCTTTTAGTTTTTTCTTCATTATTTCTCATGAATTTTATGAGTTGACCAACATTTGATTTCTTATGCTTACCAGTTAACATATCTTCTGTTTGATAAACAAGCTCTTCATCATCAGCTAGAAGAGAGACATATTTTTTTTCTCCTTTTCAACAAAATTTCAAATCTCCTCCTCACTAATGCTAACATATTTTTTAGCTTCATCTTCCACATATCCAAAAGAAACATGTTTAGCTTTACTAGATTAACCCACCTTAGTGAGTCTTGTGGATCCCCTCTTTGTACTATTTCAGTGTCACGAGATATTGATCTTTTCTTCATTTTCCTTTCTTCTTTTGTCTATGTGTGAAAAGTGTTGATCAGAATCATAACATTTGGCTATAGAAAATAAATACCCTCAAACATGTTTGAAAGACTCTCAGTAAAATCCTATGAAACAAAACACAATATGTCAATGATCAATAATTTATAAAAAATTGAATGATCCTTACGATACTTCATAACAAAAATATAAATAAGCATACTTACAATGCTATTTGCAATGTTGTTTGCGAATTCTGCACACAATTGTGGAGATTATTCTTGTGTGTCATACTTGACCTTTGATAGAAGATATCTAACATTTTCACTTGTATTAGCCATTTTTTCAAGAACATAAACACTGTATGTATTCGGTGCCAAACATATGTCTCGTATGCTACCCATCACCTCATATGATTCACCAAAGTTAATCATACCACAATACAGATAGATGTGTACACCATCATCGATTTTATTACGTTTCTCTTTTTTTTGTGTTCAACAGTATTCATAGTGCGTCAAACAATATTCATAGTGTGTCAAACAATATCCTTAGTGCGTTCAGTAGCATCCATAGTGCGTCTAACAGTATCCATAGTGCATCCAGCAATATCCTTAGTGCATCTAGCTGCAACTTTAGATTTGGCAATTGTTTCCCTTGGTACAGAAACATTCACGTAGATATTATTTGATGTTGTCTTCCTGATATATATATATATATATATATATATATATATAGTAGTTAAATAAAAAACACATATCTTAATTAAATGAATTCTTGTTTTAAAAGTTTACCAATATAAATTTAAATTAAAAATAATAATAATAATATTTTTTTTTAACTATATAAATCAAAAAAAAAAAATATAATTATATATATTTTGAAAATTAATCAAAAATAAATTTCTATAAAATAAATTTAAAAAAAAAATACAAATTCTTTGTAAAACCATATAAATTAAAATTTAAAAAAAAAAAATTGACTATATAATTTCTCTAAATATAACTATATATTTTTAAAATTATAAATAAATAAATAAATAAATATATATATATATATATATATATATATATATATATATATATTTCATTTAAAAACAAACAATTTTAAAATATATATATTAAACATTTTTTTCTTAAATTATATATCTGTGTGTGTGAACTACTAGGATAATGAAGCCGAATGATGGGCACGCAAATGGGAGGCACATGGTGGTCTGAAGAAGGGACAGAAGGTGTTCCATGTAGATGGTTTGGCGATGGTCGGGCTTCGCATTTGGCAAGTCATTCGTTTACACCTGGGAACTCTCGAGCAAGCCCCAGGAAAAGTGTGTAAGTGTCGGTCTACCTGCTTTGCTTCACGTTTCTCTACTTCGTCGATTTTGAGTTTCTCTGTTTGCACATGTGGTCTAGGACTGGCTCTCATGTCATTAGAGGGGTTAACACGATGGGTAAGTGATGGTGAATTTTTTTTTTCCTTATGTTGTGGAACTCTCCATATTGTAGTTTTGGTGGGTACACTGGTTATTGTCCGTGGTTAATGTGAAAACGGGGTTACGGTTTTCTCGAGGAGCATTGTTGGTAACGGTCACGGTGCAGCAGTGACTTGGAGTAAGATTACTTTTTTTCTTGGCATTTTTATCAGGTGGTGAGCTGGTAGTAGCACCTCTGGGTAAACAAGATGGGAAAATATAAGGAGTTTGTTGATCTGGAACCGGATGCGGAGGATATTCTGTCAGTCTAGGGGATGGAGCCTATGAAGTAGAATCTGGAAAAGGTCACCCTACCACCTAGGTCACATGCTGACAAGGATTTTGATTAGAAGTTGAGGTGGAGTCCAATCGAGGGGTTTTCCTCATTTAAGGGTGTTGACCTGAAGGCACAAAAATCTCGGGGCCCTGACGAAAACTTGTTGGAGGGTCTTCATGTTGCACTTGTGCCGGATGTCATAACTTTTAGTTGCCCTACAATCCCACAGGTAAGTATAAACTCCACGATAAACTCGGTTTTACCTATTTTTCCTTCCAGGGATTTGGAGGACATTGTTTTTTGTGCAGATTAAGAAATAAAAGAGGGTTTTAACTCAGGTTTTGGATTTGGCTTAAATCTTGAGCCTTTGGGAAATATTGGGGTGTGGTCATGGTTGGGAGGTCATGGTAATCTGATCATGAGCATATGGATTGCGCCTTTATTTCCCACGGGGATCATTGATAGGGAAGGTGTTGGACTGAAGGGTTTTGGATGGAGCACTCAGGAGGGCTTTTGAAGTATAGTGTATGGTGAGATGAAAGGGGGATTGTAGGGATGTTAGAAGTTACGTGGGAACCAGCAGGGGAAAATTTTATTGAGAGCATACCTGAGAAGTGAGGAAACTCCAAGGCAGGAATCGAACAAGCATAGTTTGGTATAAGGCATCGAGAAGGGGTTGTTGATGGTTTGGAGGAGGTGGGGATGGAGACGGGGGGGAAATATAGGGAGGAGACTTCAAACAAAGGGGAAAACACCACTAAACTATCAGTGTAGTCGGGTGGACAGGCAGGGGTGAAATGAAAAAAGGGGAAAGTGATTAAGGAGAGTTATGAGTGCCAAAATCTAGTTTTTGGCATCAACTCACACTTTGATAGTGTGATGTTTGTGTCTGAATATATACTTGCGTGGAGGGCGCGTGGGAAATTTTACTCAGTGAAGTATATTACGGAATGGATTGGAAAAAATTGGGATGCGTCTTCGAATAGGGAGGTGGAAGTCATCACGTTGTTGAAAGGATGGTTCATCCTCAGGTTTTAGAATGGTACTACTCTGGAATGGGTCAGGGAGAGGCAATGGGGTTTCAACACTTCTCTTATACTCTTCAAAATGTGGATGACATTATTCAACTCAGGTAAGATTGGATGAAATTCCAGTGTGGGTTTGTCTCCTTGCTCTTCCTCCCCATTTCTGGGCAGTGGATGTCTTTAGGGAAATAGGAAAAATTTTGGGCACATATCTGGATGCAAACATGTCATTCTTGGATATCAGGGCAATGAATGCTACTTGAATACTGGTTCAGATTACGCCACAAGAGGGGTTCATTGGTAAAATTATCCTTCATGTGGAAGAACACTCATACTTTCAGATGATCAACTATGAACACTTCCCTTTTCGGTGTCATAGATTCCATAAACATGGGCACCTAGCTAGGGACTTCCCACTTGGATTTAATCGTAGTAGGAGACAAAAGAGAGGGATAAAAGAAGGCGCATGAAATCAAATGGATCGGGGAACACGGGAGGAGTTGGGAGAAACACAAGCAGTGGGAGGTATTGTGGTACCACAATAGGAAGAGGGGCCGATGTCAATGGAGGACACAAGGAATCCTTTAAAACAACTGAAATCGAGCATTGAGAGGGATACCATCCAAGAGCAGATAGTACCATTCCATGTTGATCTTGCATCGGCTTTGGCGGGTACTACTCCTTGTCCTTTATCTTCTATTTTAAATTCATTTGATCATTTGTTAATTTCTATGAAGTCACTTGGTCCTTCTAGGTTGATTTAAAATGAGTCTCTGTGTGTTAGTAATCTCTCATTGGCTATGGATAGCATCACCAAAACCATTCCTAACCTATCCATTGACACTATTCCATACAACCTTAGACCCAGGGGGAAAATATAAATTTAGTTTGAGATGTTTGGAAGGCTGGGAAAAAATCACTTAACGGAAAAATCTAAAAGGATCCAGGAACATAAAACTGAAATATCAAAAGCCCAATTGAGGGCTATGGTTGACATAGCCGATGGAAAATAACTCTCACTAAAAGGGGCACTGAGAGCAGCGCATTCCCCCGACATTGTGACAAAATGATCATAATATCCTTTAATTGTAGTGGTCTTGCTAGTGCACCTAAAAAACTAGCACTAAAAGCTCTCATTAACAATTATAAGCCCAATGTACTCCTGCTTCAAGAGACATTGGGACATGGGGTGCAGGTGTCTAATACTCTTTCATATTTCCTCCTGGGACGGTATTTTGTGACTTCAGATTTCAGAGGAAGATCTGGTGGATTGACTAGAGGATTAACAAACAACACTTTTAATCTGAACAATTCTTGGACCTCTAAGCTACTCATTGGGGTGGAAATTTTCTCTATGGAACTTGGAACCGAAATTACCATTGTAAACCTTTATGGCACCTGCTCAGACTGGGTTATTTTCTAGAATAACCTACTCCCAAAATAATTTATGCATGGACTGAACTTGGTGGTGGGGGGAGACTTGAATTTATCTTTGGGGATGTCGAAGACTTGGAGTCCACAAGCATGGACAGATCCACTTTCTAATTTATTTTTAATAAATTTAAGGGGGGAAATATGATTGACTCTAACGTTATAAATATATCACCAACTTGGACAAATAAATCCTTCGGGGAGGCACAGGTAGCAAAAATATTGGATCGGTTTCTCCTTAATGAATATTTGGCTAGTCATATCTCTAGCTTCATACAATGGGTGGGAACAGGGGAGAATTGGATCACTCTCCCATCCTGTTGGAACTTGTTGGACCAAATAAAAAACCAGGATCACCTTTCAAATTCTATCTGGGGTGGTTAAAAGATGAGGACTATCATAGGTTGGTAGTCAAAACGTGGAGACCTATGGATGGGGTGGATAACTCCACTTCTTCTCAATCCTTTGTAAAAAAATTGAAGAATATAAAGAAGGCTACTATTCAATGGGAAACATAGAAAGCAATAAAGGATACTAAGGAGCTTTGGGCTATTGAGGAGTCATTAGAATAAATAGAAAGCTTGGGGGCAGAAGGCTTTGTGGATGAGGGTTCAAGGGGGCTGGATAGAGACTCTGGAGGCAAGGAGAAGGAAAATATTATTATAAAAGGAGGAGCAGTGGAGGCTAAAGAGTCAGGCTATTTGGATCTCAGCAAGGGATGAGAACACAAAATTCTTTCAAAATTATGAAAATTAGAGGAGAAACACAAATACCATTTGGGAACTAGATATGTCAGGGTGTGGGGTTTCCAAAACTTTCCAGGAGCTTGCCTCTATGGGGGGGAATTATTTCAGAAACCCTTATGGCACTCAGGAGGGAGCTTCGATTGGGTAAGTGATTAAGGTGGCTCAACTCTTCCCTCGGTATGCAGATGAGGAGGAAAATGATCAACTTATGGCGCTATTGGAAAAAAAAGAGGTTGAAATGGTCTTGAAAGCAATGTAGAAAGACAAGAGTCCTCGGCCAGATGGATGGACTGTGGAATTTTTTCAACATTTCTTTGATTTGAAGGGGGAGGCCATTACTGATGTGGTGGAATAATCTCAGAAAAAATGGATCTATTGATGATCCTCTCAACTCGACCTTTTTTGCCCTCATCCCCAAGACCGATGCTCCCTCATATTTTGATGATCACAGACCCATATCTTTATGCAATTATATTTATAAATTCATAGCCAAAATCGTTGCAAACATATTAATCCACTATTATCTTGTAATATATCTAAATAACAATTTGGTTTTCTGGATGGCAGGCAGATTCATGAGGCATTGGGGTTGCACAAGAAACTATGCATAGTATCAAGCTGACTAAAAAAGAAATGTATGATGGTTAATATTGATCTATCAAAAGCCTACGATTGAATCAGTTGGTTATATTTACTACTATTGTTGACCCATCTAGGGTTCAGAATCAACTTTATAAACTGGATTATGGGTTGTATTTCAAATGTGTCTTTTGCAGTTCTTATTAATGGGGTTGCATCCCCCTTCTTTCATAACCAAAGGGGTCTCAGGCAAGGATTAATTCAACTGATTCATTGTGCAAAGAGAAGAGGTGAACTAAAAGGAATAGAATTGGCAAAAAACATGTTCATTACCCACTTGTTATTTGTGGATGACATATTATTGTTTAGTAATGGGAGTTGGGTGGATGTGTTGCAGATGAAAATTATATTGGAATTGTTCATGAAGGGTAAATGTATGGTAATAGATATCCATAAATCATCATTAACATATGAAGGCATTCTGGATAATGATATTTCCTGGGTTACATATGTTCTCTCTTTTTCCCAAAACATGTTGGGAAGCAGTATTAAATACTTGGGATTTCACTTAAAACCTGACTCATACAGAAAATAGGATTGGCTGTGGTTAGTTTCAAAATTTGAGAAACGCATAAATATGTGGAGTTATAAATGGTTGTCAAGGACGGGGAGACTAATTCTCATAAAATTTGTCTTGATGGAAATCCCGGTGTACTGGATTTCATTATCGTGGTTCCCAAAAGGAATACTAAACAAAATAAGGAGCATTTGTAGTGGGTTTTTTGGGACAAGCAAGAAGGTAAAGATGGTGCTCCCTTGGGTGGCTTGGGAGAAAATTTCTAGACCAAAGGAATGGGGAGGTTGGGCCATAAATAATTTGAGCTCTTTTTCCATGTCTTTGGTAGCAAAATTAGGATGGAGATTATTGACAGAGGACAACCTGTGGACGGTAGTGGAAAAAAGAAATATATAGACATGATCCATGTGGATGATTGGATCATATTACCGGAAAAAAGGTTCACAAAATCATCAGTTATATGGAAAGATGCAATGATAGCAATGGGGCTAGTAGAAAAAAGGACTAGCTTGGCGGGTCGGGAATGGTGAAAAGTGTAGGGTTGGATTGGACCCATGGCTTGGGTGCAGTGAAATTTTTGCTCTCACTGTCAAACTTGTGGAGTCACTAAATCAAAAAGGGATATACGTTCTGAGTCAAATTACAAATCCAAAATAAACCACTATTTGGGCTTAAGCATGGAAATCAGAGGTTGACCTTCTGCTTGATCAACAGTGGAGATAGAAATGGCAGGGCTATATTCAGGAACTTGCCCGAATGAGAGTGCGGCTAAAATATTTCATGGACTCCATCTGCTGGGTACATGCAAAATCTGGCATTATACACCAAAATAAGGGTATGGTTACATAATTAAGAGTAGAGAAAGGGGTGCACAAGAATGGTGGTACAAAACATTATGGAAACTGGAGGGGCCTACAAAAGCTAAACTCTTATTCTGGTGTATCCTAAAGAAAAAGGTTCCGACCTGGGATTCACTGCAAAAAAATTTCTTATATGGGTCAGGCTAGTGCTGTATGTGCAAGGATGTAGAGGAGTCTTCGGATCACTTATTCATTTCCCTTCATTTTACAAAAGAAGTATGGGAAGATACCTTGTCACTGAGCAATTTTAGGGCTTCTTGGCATGGTGTTAATTGTGGTGAGGCATGCAAGAACTGGTGGGAGATAAAAAAATATCATAATTTCATATGCATTCCATTAATTATATCATGGGGTATCTGGATGCCTAGAAACAAAGGGATCTTCCTGGATGTCACAACCTCCCCTTCAATTGTGGTAGTGGAATGTGCGGCGATTTTAATACTACTTCCAATTTCATATTCTAAAAAATCTCCAAGACACATTAGCATTGAAAAGATAAATCATGATATTCCTTGGGCATACTTTGATGGGGCATCTGATAATCAAAGGAGATGTGGAGCAGGTATGGTAATTCATAAAAAACAAAACGTCTCACTTGCTGCATCAGTGGGTATTGGTGAAGGCACAAACAATTTTGCTGAACTTCAAACATTAAAACTCCTAATTTGTTGGCTCATACAACTTGGCATTGATTTGGTTAAAATATTCGAGGACTCCGTGAATGTCAATAATTGGGTCAAGAATGATCATAGATGTCAAAATATTATGTTACTTCCTATTCTAGAAGAAATACAAGAACTAAAAATGCATTTTGTACTTATTTTTGTATGCCATATTTACAGGGAACGAAACTAGACATTTGACCGTCTTTATAAAGATAGCCTACTACAAGATATGGAAGTGTGGAAAATAATGGAGAAGCACGAGAGCGGGGTCCATGTGTCGGACTCCAGGTCGTATCGACAGGGCCTTCAATGGTTTTTTTGCATCATTTATGTTATTTCTTATTTACTCCAACAAACGATGTACATACTCGAGAACATTGTGTACATATATACTTCCTTATGGACATGTTTTTAGGATATTATTTTCTAGAGGAATGACTATGGCACAGTCTCAAGACTCTGCTGATTTCTGTGTGGTTGTTTGCCCATATGAGATGCCGTGATACACATGTCTTAATTTTTGAACATGTTGGTTAGCTTTCTCAACATAGTTGAATTGTTGTAACACATTAGTGTGTTGTTACTACCAGTTTTTTCTGTCTAATTATGGACAGATTGATATGAAGCCCTTGTGGGCGTAGAAAACAAAAGGAATGTTGAGGCATCTAAGAAGTAAACTTTTACCTATAAATAAAAGGTTTGGTTTTTCCTTTCGAATATATATATATATATATATATATATATATATAGTTTTTTAAAAACGATACATTTTTAAAATAAATTTTTTTTAAAAAATAAAAAATAAATAAATAGATAAATAATTAAATAATTAAAATATATATATATATATAAACTAATTTAAAAAATATATATATATATATATATATATATATATATATATATATATATATATATATATATATATATATATATATATATATATATATATAACTTTTAAATTAGAAAACATATAACTAAATATAGATATATATTTTTTTTAATATTTATTTCAATTTATAAATAATAATAATAATAATCAAAATTATTTATTTATTTATTTATTTATTTATCTATTTAAATTTTTTTTAAATTAAAAAATAAATAAATAAATAAAAGTAAAGATAAAAATTAATTAATCAATATTTTTTTTAAATTTAAAAAAAAATAATAATAAATTGCCCCATCGAGGCCGGAGGTCAACTGGGTGGTGTAGAAATTATATAGCTTATGTGTTATATATCCAAGATTCTCCTGATCACACACTATTTTAACTTCATGCACAATACAGAATCTATTCCACTATTGATCATCACATGCGGAAATTAAATCAATTGCAATGCACACATGAAACCATAAAAATTCACACATTAACACAGTTGTTTAACGGGAAAACCTGAAGCTAAAAACCCCAACTATCTGTATATAATATATGTCATAGAGTTCATGTAACAATCCTCATACAAAGCTGATCATATCAAGCTCTCAGTACAATACAATCGCTACACACTAATCAGGCATGATCTTGCAAATCCATGCACCGATCTCTGCCACCTGCTAGCCTACCTCTACTGCGCAGTCCCTGTTGAATAATGGCTCTGAATGAGTTATAATTCACCAATCTTGCACTGCGCGATCCTCATTGGCATCTCCACTGAGTGTTGGATGCAATCAATGCATCAGTATAGTCACAACTGATAGTCACACTTGCTCTTTCAGCTACCTCTCCACTGGTCTCCACTGAAACTGTCCATGCATTGTAGTTAACTGATGTATTCTTTAGTTGATTAACGAGTTATTATTTAGTGAATTAATTAACTAATTAATTAACCCCACTCTCACTAGTGTATCAATCAGTTAGACTAGATACAACTAGCTCAACTGAGTCTAACTAAGTTAAACTAAATACAACTTCACCAACTACTTCTATAACTCCACCAAACTCTGTCACATGAGTTCTAACTGAAGTCCTCATGCATTAGCTCCAGTAAACCCTCAGGAATAGCGTAATTCCTTCTGTCAGTTGCTGTGCCACATCTGTGCACTTAACTGAAGTGCTCCAAGAGAATAATATAATGTTTATAGTCCAAATATTATTAAGAGCTAATAATATTCGACATATCTATTTTTAGACTAGCAATCTAAAAATAGATTCCGCCCAATATGTCTAAAAATAGAAGTCCATATATTTTTCCAACTTGACCAACCATCCACAAATAGCATCCTGCAACTCATGATCGACATGTCTAAAAATAGACATAGTCTAAAAATAGACTTTGCACCAAAAATAGCCTGCGGGCCCACTTAGTGAAGGCGACTCTTTTCACTAAGCTCATCATCTTGTTAAATCTCAACACTCCCTCTCAACAAGATAGGGATTATCTACCACCCCGATCCTATCTCTATGGTATTCGAATTTTCTCCTGGTGAGCGCCTTCGTCAGAATATCTGCATCTTGGTCCTCTGTAGGAATGTAAGATAGTAACATGATCTTTCGCTTCACACAATCTCTGATATGATGGTACTAGATGTTAATATGTTTAGATCTATCATGAAATACTGGATTAACCGAGATTTTAATGCAACTCTGATTATCACAATATATCACAGTAGGATCTAAGTGTGAACCAAACAACCCGACCAGGATCTTCCTCATCCATATAGCCTCGCATGCAGCCAAACTTGCTGCCATGTACTCGACCTCCGCTGAATTGAGTGCCACAGATCTCTGTTTCCTATTGTACCAATAAAACATTGTTATAGGTCAAAATACCTCCTCATCAGCTCAGAGGAGAAGACAAATATGGAAGGAATACAAAGACCTAAATTAAACCTATTTCTACCAAGGTAACGCCTCTCTATAACAACACAAGAGCATTATAACACAGCTAATCAGTGAATGGGCCATGTTAGTGGTTAGGGAAATGCTCTGTTTACACTAGAGGTCAGTGTTACCCATGTTTTAAGTTTGAAACAGGAAAAACTCGTGGAAAATGATTTGAATCTCCAGCTTTTTCTCACAAGAGAGTCAGTACAAAAAGGAAACTGCAAAGCACTGATCTCTTATTGGGCCTTGCCATAAACAACTGAACTCTCAAAGAAGGAAAAAGCATGGAGGTTGGAGAAACATCTTGGTTTTTTATATTCATAACTGGTGGAAAGAGAAGGGCAATGATTGCTCTCTCCATCTCCTATAAAATGGAGTTAAAGGCTCTTTGTTCAAGGTCAAAGGATTGCTAAAGTGTTTGCATACTTGTGAGGTAGAGATCATTGTTGTAGTGTGAAGGTCAAAGGTCAAAGAGTTTCATTGAGAACTTGTTGATCAAGACATCACCACTTTGAGAGATAGAGAGATTGGAAGGCTGAGGAGGGCTTGGTGCAACTGACGGTTGTAATCCTCCTTTTTATAAATCAATAGAACTGTATCTGTTTTGTCCATTCTATGCGTTGATATCGTCATTATTATTTACTCACGTATATAGCATGAGATGAATGGCTTAGATGTGCATATTTTAAATTTTTATTATATATTGGCTTAATTGATAGAAGATATATGACATGTTAGAAATTACATGGGTGCTTTGATTGATTGCAGGACCAAGATCTGGAGCCGGTGAAGAAGAACCACTGCTTCACTGCCTAGTGCTCTCCAAGGGACTCCAAGATCATTAAAGCGGTAATATTCTAGCTTATTCTATCAAGTGGTTTTAAGTTAATATGAACATGTATATGCCATATTTGTGAACTATACATCTAATCTTACTGTCTTCCTCGGGCACCGGAAAGCCCTGAGAGGGATATACGATAACCAAAAACCCAAGAATTTTTCCCTATAGTAGAATTGGCGACTCCGTTGGGGAGTTTCCCCATAGTTTCCGGACTATTTCTTCCCTCCTTTCTTCTTTCCTCTGTTCACTGACCCTTCCGACCAGTTTTTATGCCCCGTAGATATTTCAAAAGCTCGCAGAGTTCAATCCTGTTTCTGTTTGACCATCTGAAGAACTTTACCCTGGCTAACGCTACCTCTGTAGGTTTTCCATTGCGTTATAACGCAACCTCTGCTTAAATACAGTGCGTTAGTCTCTGGATTAACGCTGTCTTTACTCAGAGACAGTGCGTTACTCAGCCAAAACTTGTTGTTCACTGTTGTGATTGTGTTTTAGTTGCAGAGTTTTTTGGCCATCAGTATCTCTCCTTGACTGAATCCCTATGCTTGTTTACTAAGCTGGCATTTATGTTTGTTTACTCTTGTTTGAAAATTTAGTGTCAAAATCATTTACTTTTTAGAGAAGATTTTTTTTTTTTTTTTTTGCATCTAGCTAAGTTTATTCTGAAAATTTCATTTCATAGACTGTTAAGAAGAGGTAGATAGAAGTCTGAATCTTTAAAGTTGAACTGTGCTATTTGGATGTTAGTGCACGGATGTTGAAAAGAAACCTCTCCTTGTAGAAATACTCTTCATCGAATTGAATATTTAGAGCATATTTTGCATGGTTTCTTGAGTCAGAGTCTCATCACATTTCATACGTCCACTCCCCCTCCGCAAGACTAATAATCAAGTACACTAAGAATCAAGCGATAATAAAATCAATCACATTACTCTTTTTTGAGCTCACACAAACAGTAGTTCAGGCTAGGATCTTGGGTTAGGAAAGTGATAAAATCACACAAGATCTCAAAACTTGAAACTAGAGTCATTAACAAGCGAAATCCTACTGCACTCATATTATCGGGACTGTTCCTTTACCGGAGCTTAGCGTGAGACAACACTTGGGTGCACAAGAAGGTAGCCCGCCTTCGACTGCATCCGGTGGGTGTGTTATATATTGGGGTTCCCTTCGCGGATGTCGAAACTAGATCTGGGATCTAGGTATTCTGCCCATATAACACGTTGTCCTTGACCGTGGACCCCCATGATGATGTCTATGATTTGAGGTATCTTTAGTGGCCATAATTTTTAGGGACTTACACAAGGTGACTGGGACGGGTTGTCCTGGTACCTGAAACAGACGGACCCACTCTATATTTGGTCTTTAAGAGGGTACTCATCTTCACGAGAGTGCTTACGCCTATCGTCTGAGGTTCGGGTGAAGCTCTACAGTGACCGTAACTGTAATTTCGACCAACCCTCTCTATATACTATTGTGATACTGTATTTCATCACCAGCAAATGGTAGTACTCAGACAGGGCACCCTATTCTGGCTACTTGCTGATTGATTTTAGAGAGTCCTTTTTTTTTTTTTAGGTGTGTGGTTACTGTCATTGAGACTTTATAATACATCACAGTTTATTAAAAAATTTTAAAAATAAACAGGTCACCGTGGCGTCCCCCGACCCACACCGTCTGTCTCGACGACAGAAAGGTCTACCTCCTCTAACTATTGAGGAAGAATTGAACCTTGGTGAACCCATGCCTTCTGCGGAAGAGCAGCCTCCACTGAAAAATCTTGATTTTCACATAGCCTCATATCATACGGAATTTCTGGAGGACCCTTTCACGGAAGGGGTTGTACCTCATTAAAATCCTCCACTCACTGATCCGTTAGGGCCTGTGATAATTCAGATTCCACCACGCCAAGATATTTCTTCGGCCGCACAAACATCCATTTCACCACCAGCATCCACAAGGTCAATGCCAATGGAAACCATCACAAGTTCGCCACCATCCTCCCCGTCAGTGGTCAGTTCTATGCCATTACTTGGTAACCCCAGTAGTCAACATTTACCTAATCCCAACCCGATGGTCATCACAACTGTCAGTAGCTCGCCGAATCCTTTGGGCTCTACTCCTACTGTGACCACGTTGGGACCCACGGTTGCTCCTCCCACGAGTGTGACTACTTCGGTGCCTTTTAGCAACCCTTTCGATTGGAACCCTCTGCTGAGTTTGAACCCCTTGGCCACTATACTGTAGGTTTTAACCCTGAACAGAAATTATCTACACACGAATCTTATAACAGAAAATAAACAATAGCGAGAGCATAAAACATAAAACAGATAAACACAGAGATTTTCCCCTGGATCCTAAATCGGGACGACCAGCTTGATTTTTCATTATATTCCTTTTAGTGTTACAACACATATATATACATGCCGAAGCATACATAAACCCCAATCCATTAACCCTGGATTAGAACATAACCGTAGTTCCCTTGACCGGATCTACAAAATACCAGGGGCCGAAAACCATCGTACCCCAAAACCACGTGCAAACTCACGCACAAAACATGGGTGGGTCCGCATATGATTGGGACCGCATACCCAAAAAAATTTCGCTGGGGCGCTGCCCCGGACCCCGACAGGGGGGGCTAGTCGTGGAAAGAATATAACACATACCCAACATATACCAGGGGGCAGTGTCACCAGCACGCAGGTAGCAGGGAACATTTCACTTCCCCTGCAATCCTTAGGACAAATGGGACAACCTATTGTCAATAATATTCCCTTAAGTGGTTCAAATATAGGTGCAGGGTCTATGCCGTTGCCAAACTATGCAAGTAGTAGCATGCCTCCGAGAAACTCTATTGCATCCATTTGGACTAACCAACTAGGAGGGCACTTTTATACTGGGGGCAACCAACTATTCGCCCCGCAATACAACATGCCATATGGACAGCAACCGTATATCCCTACTCCTCCACCAATAGGAATTTTTTACCAAAGTCCCACTTATCCTCCTGGTAACACATTGATGGGTGGACCCTATGGTCAAAGTAGTCAGCCCATACTGCCTTGGTTAGATTCGGGGGCAAATCCACAATTGCCATTTTTGGCAGCTTTGGACATCCCCGATATCCATAAACTGACTAATGATCCCATCAATCACAACCCGCTATGGCCTCTAGTACCGCATAAGATTCCTTCTGACATCCCGAAGTTCGACGGGAAACAAGGGGACGACCCAGCCGCACACATCACTATCTTTCATCTATGGTCTATATCAAATTCCATGGTGGATGATAGTGTCCGGCTTCGACTGTTTCCCCGCACGCTTACAGGAAATGTTGCCAAGTGGTACATTGAATTGCCACGCGCCGCCATTAATACGTTTGGTGCTTTAGCGACGGAGTTTCTAAATAACTTCCAATTACCAATTAGATTTGAAACTGGAACGGAACTGTTAACCTCGCTGTGCCAAGACACTGCCACCCACATCTCCGATCACATTCATGAATGGAGATGTAGGAGGAGGCTAGTCAAAGCGCCAATTCCGGATCATCTCTTAGCCAATTGGTTTTGTAAGTCTCTCTTACCCCACATCTCTAAAGACATTGGCCTTTCTGGTGCAGTTACAGAAGATCAATTCATTCGTCGTGCCCAGCATTTGGATTTAATCTATTCACAATCTGGCACGCTATATGATTTTCTCCCCAATGCCCCTGGTAACCCAAATCCTCTGGCTACTCAGAAAACTAGAGCTCATGCCGACAGTCTCGTTGGCACAATCTCTAGCATAGCCACAAAATAGTCTCGGGGGAAAGCCTCCCAGCCATCGTCGGCTGCCACCGCTCCTCACCAAACGACTACTCTTCCTACATCTGAGGTAAATTCTGTGCAAACCTCAAAAAAACCTAGCAGGAAAAATAAGAAGAACAAGAAAAATACATCTTCTTGGGAAGAGCAGTCAGAAAATCAGAATAACCCTAATTAGAAAAACGCTGCCAAAAATGACAAAGGGAAGGATAAACCCATGAAATTTCCTTGCAAGATCTGTGTGGAGGACCACTTGACATACAAATGTCCTCGGCTACAGGAATGCACCGATTTTATTGCCAACAAGGATTTTGGGCGAACACCTGCCGTTCTTCATAATCCTTTCCCTAATTAGTAGCAGCAACATCAACACATGGTTGACAATCCGCCACAACCACATCAACGGGGAAATGTGGTTTGCATCCTTCCGGCGAAGGACCATCCGCCATTTATGGCATTGAGAGTGTTGAACTTCAAACTTGAGCCAAGCTTTATGGAAATCCTACCATAGATGCTCAAGAACCATGTACTAGTTCAAATCCACCGCCGCCCAAAAATTTTCATATCGAACGGCCTACTGCTAACCCCGTAATTCGTCCCCCCAAAGGGACACTTCGACGCACGACTCATAACACCTCTGCACGTGCAGCCCAAAACTACAACATTGTAGAAGATTTGGCGCAGGCACCGTCAGCTATGTCCGCTCTCGAAGTATTACAAACCTGTCTAGCACAAAGGAAAGCCTTGCTTTCGGCCATTGGTGGCATAGACCCCCAGGATTCCATGCTAGCTATCATTGATATGGAAAAGTCTAAACCTCGCCTCTCGCACCAACTCGCATTCCAGGTGCAGGTTGTGTCGAAAGGGAGACCAATCCATCGCACTGTCATAGACAAAGGTGCTTCGACCTGAGTTATGTCACAAGCTTGCTGGCTCAATTTAGGTTCTCCTACCTTAACACCGCCGTCGAATTCCCTTAAATATTTTGATGGCCACACACTCCTCCCAAAAGGATGCCTTGCTAGCTTTCCCATCACTCTGAGTGCGAAAACGGTAAACGTGGACATTGAAGTCGTAGAGCGCCATCTCGACTATAATCTATTGCTTGGTCGCAGTTGGTCTTATGCCATGACTGCCATTGTGTCTTCGGTCTTCCGACTCATCCTATTTCCATTAGATGGGAAAATAGTCACGGTGGATCAGCTATCCTTCTGCACCCCTGATTATGCCACGTTACCAAGTAGCATTGTACCCCTAATAGGAGGCTTTCCTGACTCTTACGTCAGTATCGGTACCGGTCTTCTGAAGGCATCTTCCCTACTGGGTTGTTTTCCTCTCTCACCGCCGCAGACCCCAAACACGGTTGCAATTATATCCACCATTTTGGATGGCTCTATCGACCCATGGATCATCCTGGCACCTTCAGACATTGATTCCTACGGAGATCAGATGCCGCTCTCACCGGCCGAGTTGGCTTACCAAGCCATCCAAATCACATCTGAACCCTCCACTGCTATGGTTTCGACCGAAGGTACAAACCTCCCTCCCATCACAGTTCTCTCTAAGGATCTCCTCAATGAAGTCTGGCCTACAGACAAAGCTATTCGAGAGATCATGTCTTTAGAAGAATGACCTTGGGAAGATTTTTACCATCGTGATTCAATGATTGACTCATACATGATAAAAACTAAAATCCCATCCTTTGACCCACCTGAGATCGTTCCCTTCGCTTACACGACTGTTCAAACTATCGATTCAGAAGGGAACATGGGTAATCTTTCTAAGACAATGCTCATTGATATCTCGGTCAAAACGGGTATCATGGAAAATATTCAGATTGGAGCTGATTGCAATCCAGAGGAAATTTCATGCTTCACATCCCTTTTCAAGGAATTATGCGATGTGTTTTTTTGGTCTTATGACGAAATGCCCGATATAAACCAGTCTATCATCAAGCACGAAATCAATATTTATGACAATGCCAAACCAATTCGGCAACGACTCAGACCTGTCCACTCGCGCAAAGCAGCCGCCATCAAAATTGAGGTAGAAAAACTTTTAAACGTTGGTTTCATCTATCCCATTCCTTTGATGGAATGGGTTTCCAATCTGGTTCCCGTCGATAAAAAACAAGGCACCATTCGAGTTTGTGTTGATTATCGCAATCTGAAAGTCGCTTGTCCCAAGGACAATTATCCTACACCATTCATAGATCAGATTCTCGATGATTTTTCCAGATGCGAATCTTTTTCCTTCATGGATGGATTCTCGGGCTATAACCAGATTGCAATTAAAAAAGACTACTAGCATAAAACTTCCTTCATCTGTCCTTGGGGCACATCTGCATATTGTAAACTCCCATTCGGTCTGAAGAATGTTGGAGCAAATTTTCAGCGGGCTATGTACTACGCTTTTCATGACATTCGACATATTGTACAGACTTACTTGGATGACCTTCCGGCCCATTCCAAGAAACAACCTGATCACCTCGCTCATCTGAAAGAAATTTTTGCTAGGTGTAGATTCTACAATATACGTTTGAATCCTCATAAGTGCGTATTTATGGTCGATTCCGGAAGTCTATTAGGTTTCATTGTCTCCAAGCACAGGATTAGGGTTGATCCCGATAAGGTTAAGGTGATTGTTGAATTTCCGGCACCACAATCCATCCTTCAACTCCAACGTTTGCAAGGGAAGGCAAAATATTTATGTCGATTCATCGTTAACTATGCCGATATGAAGAAAGGATTTATGCAATTATTGAAGAAAGGAACACTATACTTGTGGGATGACCAAGCTCAATGGTCATTTGATGCTTTAAAACATGCACTTGTTTTAGCCCCACTCCTTAGTGCCCCCGACTACTCACGCGACTTTATCCTCTACCTGGCAGCCTCACCATCCTCACTTGGAATGGTTCTGGTTCAAGTTCACAGTGACGACAGTGAATATGTGATATACTATTTGTCCAAAGGTCTAATCAGACCGGAATTACGTTATTGACATGTGGAGAAACTTTCTCTGGCAGTATTTTTCACCGTCACCCGACTCCGACATTATATATTGCTGCGACAGACTACGGTTATTGCTTTGGAGAACCCCATGCGACATATCTTGTCTAGACAAATTATTGGAGGAAAATATTCCAAATGGATCATCATCCTCCAACAATTTGATCTGGTCTTCACAGCTGCCAAAGAAAAGAAATCCCTCGTCTTCGCCGAATTATTATCGAACCTTCCCAGAATCGACCCAGCAGAAGTAGCTCATGATCCATTTCCTGATGAATCTGTATACTTGGTTGATTCTTCCGACCCATGGTATGGAGACATTTTGGTCTACCTACAAACCCAACGCTTCCACCCAACTCTCACGTCTGACGACCGTCGTCGTATCCGCCACCAGGCAAAGCACTATCTCCTGCTAAACGATACACTATATCGTCGTGGGGTTGATACTATTCTTCGACGTTGTCTCACTTTCAATGAGGCGGAACGCATTTTGAACGACTGCCACGCAGGGGCATGCGGTGGTCATATTTCGGGCATAGCTACTGCCCAGAAAATCTTACGTGCAGGTTACTATTGGCCCACTTTGTTTAAAGACAGCATTGCAGCGATCCAAAAGTGCCATCCATGTCAAATTTTCACAAAGAAAATGCGCGCTCATCCTGCCCCCTTCATCCGATTATCTCCATTGGTCCTTTTGCTAAATGGGGAATTGACTTCGTCACCTGCAACCCCACTTCGGAAAATGGACATAACTACATCGTGGTTGCGGTCGACTATTTTACGAAATGGGCAGAAGCCATTCCCACTTTCAAGGCCGATGGCGAAACCGCCGCTTTCTTCCTGTTCAATCAGGTAATATTTCAGTTCGGCATACCCCTATCAATTGTCACAGATCATGGATCCCACTTTAAGAATCATATGATGACCGAATTAACATCCATGCTAGGTTTCTGTCAAGATCAATATTCGTCTTATTATCCTCAAGCTAATGGCCAAGTTGAAGCCGTAAATGGCGTCCTCAAAACCATGATTCGTCGATTGGTCGGAAATCATAAAACCACATGGCATCGAAAGTTGTATTCCGCGTTATGGGCATACCGAACGTCAGTCAAAAATGCCACAGGTTTCACGCCATTCCAACTTGCATTCGGCCTGGAGGCAGTACTTCCAATCGAGTACAAAATTCCATCACTCAAACTCGTCATTGAACTCCTGCCTGGCACCACCTCCACAGAAGAGCGCTTGCTCTCACTCGCTCATTTGGACGAAACTCGTCGAGATGCTACACTAGCACTCAAAGCTCACCAGCGCCGAGTCAAAGCTCAATACGACAAATCTGTCAAACCTCGTTCTTTCCAAGAGGGTGATCTTGTTCTACTTTATGATCAGAAACATGACCTCTTGGTGGAAGGAACACTCCAACCATTATGGCTTGGTCCTTACATTTTCACTAAATTCCTCTCAAAAGGGGCTTATGAACTTCAGGACTGTAATGGAATTCCACTCGAGGAGCTCCGCAACGGGCTCTATCTAAAGAAGTATTTTACCTAGTTTCACACTAGGCATATGCTTTGTAATTTTATGTATGTAAGTTTTGCCTATTGTTTTGATGCTTATGGATATTTTTTGGTTTTCAAGGTGTTTTTCTCATTTATAATATTTTTCTTTCACACAGATGTCGTCACTCCCCTTATCATACGTTGGATATGCGGACCGTGCTAGTCATCACACTAGACGCATTGCTTCAGCTGCTTGGGTTCTCTACACTCTTGAGTCGGACCTTCTTGGTTCTGGGGGAATCTTCCTGGGTAGCGCCACCAATAATGTTGCCGAGTACATGTCAGTGATCCAACTCCTCACGGAAGCAGCATCTTGTGACATCTCCAATTTAGTGGTCAGGTTAGATTCCCAACTCGTCATTATGCAGTTAAACAATCATTACCATGTCCGTCATCCTGTGTTGCTACGTTATTTTTTAAGGGTGAGACTTTTAGAACTTCATTTTCAAACAATTAAATTTGAGCACGTTCCTAGAGAATTTAATGCATTAGCTGATTCTTTGGAAAATTATGTGTTAGATTGGCATTTTTCACATTTACTATAAAATATTTACTCATGAGTATGTATATTTTTATCCCATTAAAAATACATAAAAAAAATTTAAAACACAAAATCACCAAAAATTATATATATATATATATATGTCATGTCCAGTACAATAGTTACATCAAAAAATCTTCCAAAACTTGGGTGTTTTACAAAAATTTGGCTATACTAAGCCATGCTCTGACACTAATACATCTGCTCCGCCAGCTAGGCCTGATGATCATGATAGCATACAACTGCTCTAGCTATCTGCCTCAGAGGCACCAGGTATCTCTCTGGCACACCTACGGTATGCCGCTGCAAATGAACTGGAACCTCCCGCATAGGAAGGGGTGGTATACCCATACTCATACCCTCCAGGTTTCTGGAGAGTTCATGTAAAACCTGGGCATCATCATCCTCGGCGGCTTCTGCATCCTCTGCTGGTGCGCCAGCCGCGGGTAGCTGCAGTCCTCGCCGTGCATAGCGAGGGGCCCCAACTAGCTGGACAGGTGCCACATCTGTGTCAAGCAAACAAAAGCTTCATTTCAAAACATAATTTTCACCCTATTTCAACAAAAAAATGCATAAACATTCAAAATAAAAAAAACAAAGTACTTCTTTGAAATACACTGATCATTTCCTTCTTACCATCGAGTCCCCACTGAGTACCAGGGGGCAGTACTAACTCCAGATCGCCTGTGAAGTTCATCCCTGCATAGGGATAATCCTCAATCATTATTATCTGGGAGTTTAGCCAATCAAAAAATCCATCATCAAAAAAGTGGTGGACGGGACCCTCTCTAGTCCGCAGAAGCAAAGCTGACCACTGAGCCTGCCTCGGCTCGCGTGGGCCCAAAGGCGCTGTAATGATCCTGGGCCTCATCAATGGTATCCGCTCCAGTAAGAAAGAGATAATCAGTGTACCGTACCCAAACTCTCTATGGGTATGGATCTTACATGTGGTAAGCTCTGCTCGGACCTGACGGACAACTCCGTCACACCAGTCAAACACCTGAGGCTGCATACAGTCCAAGGCTAGGAGCACCTGGGCCTTGGTGGCCACATGCTGACTCTTGGCAGCTGCCAAGAGAAAAATCATCCATAAGATAGACCTCAATGGTCTCAAAGCCACCTGTGCGATCAGTACCCGGTTGCTCACAGCCTGAGTGTCACATATGCACTGCGCACGAATCAGATCAGCAGTGGAACGTGGGTCAGCTCTGGACCCCGTTAAGTTGGGCCTCGGCCCACGGCATGATAGGCCGGTCAAAAATTACACATCATCATTTTCGATTCAGAGCTCATTGCCCCCAATCCGAAAGACATGGTGCCATTCGTCCCATTGCTGGATTAGCCACCTCAGGAGGTCCTCTTAACCCCTCATCAGTTCTAAGCGGGCATATTTTAGAAATCCACATCTGCGGAGAGCCATCAAGCTTGCAGCATCCGTCACCATATCTTGTTCTTCCCGTTCATGTTCTCTCTCTCGCCAGATACTCATGATTAACAGCTAAATACCTACAAATGCAATGTTTTCAACCGACCAAAACTTGCATGGACCACTTCAAAACAGTAAAAAATGAGTTGCTAAAAAACACGGTGCGCCTAACGCTGGCCCTAGTATAAACCAGAGTGCGCTAACGCAGCATCCCCTCACGGGTTATGCGTTTAACGCGTCTGTAACACTAATGGCCTGCGTTAGGCACAAGCATTTTTTAGGGCCTCACAAATTTGCCATTTTGAACCAGCAAAAAGTAACAAAAAGACAATTAAATGATAGCAGGAGTTTCTAGCTCTTACCTGAATCTCGCGGTAAGGAAAACCATTGCCCGGATTGACCATAATCGTCAGTTGAAGATTTCACCCCTTTTCACCCCAGAGCTTCTTCACAGCACTCCAAACAGTGAAAATGAAGGCCTTCCGACCTTCTTATAGCCAATTTTGGGGCATGACTCTCTTAAGCTAGTCGGAAAAAGTCGTGAATTCTTGTTGCGCATGCGTCGCAAATCTTGAGATTTGGTACTAATGTTCTGATGAGTGATCAACATCTATGTGCAAACATACTCATGTTTTATCGAGCATTATTTTTACAGTATTTTTCTTGCTCGTTAATCCGAAAAACCTCAAGTTCCCTTCTTCGGACTCGTTAAACTTATACGAAGTTGATATCGAGCGTTCTTTTTGTATGGTCTCTTTCTTGCTCGTTAATCCGAAAAACCTAGAGCTCTATGCTTCAGACTCGCTAAAACTATGAAGAAGCATTGAGCTTTCTTTTTAGGAATATTTTTCTCGCTCATAAAACTGAAAAAACCCCGAGTTGACTTTGTCGGGCTCGTTAAACTACCACGACAAAGAGTAAGGAGCCATTCCTTTCCTCTTTTTCAAAGCTCTTTAAACTAAAAAAGTAATCGAGTTTTCTCCGCGTGACTCGTTAAAATTCCACGGAGGGCACCGATTTTTTCTTTGTTGGACTCGTTAAAATTTCACAAAGAGTACTGAGTTTACTCCGTCTCCTCGTACTCATAAAAAAATGAGGTAGACGTCCATCGAACATAGATTTCTCACTTTTTCGGCTTCGATGGACTAACTTACGGAAAATGAACTGTTCGGGCCTACTATTCTCCCTTTGCCATGCCCGGTTATCAAGACATGACAAAGGTACCCCAACGGAGTTGTCTTTTATGATATTTTTCAGACTCTCTAAATATGAAAAATTCACCGAGTTTACTCGTCTGGACTCGTTAAACCTAATTAGACGGGGCACGGAGTTGTCTTTTATGATATTTTTCGGACTCTCTAAATATGAAAAATTCACCGAGTTTACTCGTCTGGACTCGTTAAACTTAATGAGATGGGGAAAAATTTGGACAATATGGATACTACATCTGTTACATTTCAGAAAGGTCGATTTGGCAGCAAAATTCTTGAACATGGCACTTCCTAGAAAACTCTTTCGCAATTAGCCGAACCCTACCATCTATGAGTATTAGCCTTCATCTCCTAGTGTCCCTGCACTGGTAAAATCCTAACACGCTCTTTGGTGTTCATCAAGCTTCAGCTGCCTAGTACCCTGCTACAGTGCCTTCTATTGTTCAAGTAGATCTTGCTATCTACTGCTCCTGTTATCAACCAAACTGCTCATTATGCCAGAAATTATTTTTCGTCTGAAATCCCCATTTACTCTTCATTATCTCAATCATAAACAAAATCAGTTGGTTTATGTTTCGTGTTGACTGATGTAGGACACCTCAGTTCCTACCTTTCAACAGATCTCTTCCTATCGACTTCAACATCTTATCTAGGAAGTTTATCCAGAAACCCATCAGTACCCGGATACTTGCAGACATCAGTGGAAGGTAGTCTTTTGTTTGATCAAGGGTCTTCATCATTGGCTCTTGGTCGAATGATTCTACTAGTGTTCGACTTCAACTCCTTTTATTCACACTCACTAGATTGTACTGTCCATCTTAGGGACCATAATCATTATCGGTGGCCACCTTCGCGTCTGTTAACAGTTTTCATTATTGACTGGTAATCAGACGATTTCTCACATGTTCGACGACAGCTCCTTCATTCACATGTTGAGGAATATGCATTTTAAGTGAATCAGCAGTCAAGACCTTGGGGAAAAGGTTACATCATTAAAGTTGTGTTCCCTTCCCCAAGTTGCGATATTGTTTATGGAGATAGCTTCTTCAGCCTGATCCTGTTATCGGTGGACAGATTCTTCATATCTCTATTCTAGAGAAATCATATTGTTTAAGCTATTGAGCATGGGAATGCCCGACTCAAGGCAGAAACTATATTTTCTGACATATGTTGTTGTTTCAGGTTTTCCTTAGTCTTTCAATCTCTTTATCTCTACTACACACATTGTAAAGTATTTCGGCCATCGTCTTCGTCTCTGACCTCACACTTTAGGGGGCATCTGTTACAGGTCAAAATACCTCCTCATCAGCTCAGAGGAGAAGACAAATATGGAAGGAATACAAAGACCTAAATTAAACCTATTTCTGCCAAAATAACGCCTCTATATAACAACACAAGAGTGTTATAATGCAGTTGATCAATGAATGGGCCGCGTTAGTGGCTAGGGAAACGCTCTGTTTACACTAGAGGGTATCGTTACCCGTGTTTTAAGTTTGAAATGAGAAAAACCTGCGGAGAATGACTTGAATCTCCATCTTTTTCTCACAAGAGAGTCAGTACAAAAAGGAAACTGCAAAGCACTAATCTCTTATTGGACCTTGCCATAAACAACTGAACTCTCAAAGAAGGCAAAAGCATGGAGGTTGGAGAAACATATTGGTTTTTTCTATTCAGAACTGGTGGAAAGAGAAGGGCAATGATTTCTCTCTCCATCTCCTATAAAATGGAGTTAAAGGCTCTTTTTTCAAGGTCGAAGGATTGCTAAAGTTTTTGCATACTTGTGAGGTAGAGATCATTGTTGTAGTGTGAAGGTCAAAGGTCAAAGAGGTTCATTGAGAACTTGTTGATCAAGACATCACCACTTTAAGAGATAGAGAGATTGGAAGGCTGAGGAGGGCTTGGTGCAACCGACGGTTGTAATCCTCCTTTTTATAAATCAATAGAACTGTATCTTTTTTGTCCATTCTATGCGTTGATATCGTCATTATTATTTAATCACTTATATAGCATGAGATGAATGTCTTAGATGTGCATAGTTTAAATGTTTATTATATATTGGCTTAATTGATAGAAGATATATGTCATATTAGAAACTACACAGGTGCTTTGATTGATTGCAGGACCAAGATTTGGAGCCGGTGAAGAAGAACCGCTGCTTCGCTGCCTAGTGCTCTCCAAGGGACTCTGAGATCATTAAAGAGGTAATCTTCTAGCTTATTCTATCAAGTGGTTTTAAGTTAATATGAACATGTATATGCCATATTTTTGAACTATACAGCTAATCTTACTGTCTTCCTCGGGCACCGGAAAGCCCTGAGAGGGATATACAATAACCAACAACCCAAGCATTTTTCCCTATAGCAAACGTTGTAGACCTGATACTGAATATCGCTCCAGATGTGCTCTTTCTATCCATTGGGCTCCCTTCCCAATCTGCATCCGTGAAGCCATGCAGCTTCAACTCATTCGACTGTTTGTACCACAATCCATATCCCAATGTACCCCTGAGATACCTCAGGACATGCTTGCCTGCCTTCCAAAAGAGCTTGGTAGGCTTAACCATAGTTTGTGAAATTTGGTTAACAGTGTAGCATATGTCCAGTCGTGTATTGACCAAATACATGAGCGAACCAACAAACTGTCGATAAACAGTGGCATCCACTACCTCTGCCGATGTAGCATCCTCTTTCCTCCAACCACCAGGAAGAGGAGTGTTGATAGGCTTGTAGCCTTGCATGTTGAACTTCTCCAGTATCTCTCAGGCATACTTTCCTTAAGACACAAATATTCCACCCTTCCGCTGCCAAATTTTCAATCCCATGAAATAATGAAGGAGGCCCAAGTCCTTCATTTCGAACTCCTTTGCAAGATCTGCCTTGCATGAGTGTATCAACAGTTATCACCTGTTAGTATCAAATCATCTACATAAAGTACAATGATCAGAAACTTACCCTCCACCACAATCTGGTATAGGTTCGGATCTGCCTCACTCTTGGCAAAACCAAGTCCGATGAAATAACTGTCTATTTGTGTGTACCAAGCACGAGGTGCTTGTTTCAGCCTATATAGTGCTCTTTTGAGCCTGCACACATGCGACTCATTGCTGAAGATTTTGAATCCTTCAGGCTGATCTATGTACACCTCCTCCTCAATGACTCCATTGAGGAACGTAGTCTTCATATCCATCTGATGAATGTGCCAACCCATCTATGCTGAGAGAGCAAGGATGGTCCGTATGGAAGAATACCTTGAGACAGGTGCAAAATTTTCTTCATAGTCAATCCCCTCGATCTGTGAGAAGCCCCGGGAAAAAAATCTTTCCTTGTACTTCTTGACGCTCTCGTCAGCAGCTTGCTTCACTTTTTAGATCCATCTTGAACCTACCACTGATTTCCCTTCCGGCCTTGGGACAATCTCCCATGCACTATTTCTAACAATCGAATCATACTCTTCCACCATGGCATCTACCCATGTGGGATCCTCCACAACTTCCTCAAAATAAGATGGTTCTATCACGATACACTTGCTCATCAGAGCCACGTATCCAGTAAATCGGTCAAGTGAGTGTCTCTGTCTGCGCTGTGATGTAGGTGCTCCTACATTCTGCGCTGCATCAAGCTTCAGTCGCTCAGCTTCTGTAGTGCGCTTCCACCCTCTAATGTTTGGTGATGCATGAGTGGTTTCTTCCACTCCATGAACCTCCTCTTGTGGTTGATCCACATCCAAAGGCTCATCTTTAGGAACAAGTAGATCCTCATCTGCATGCAAGTGTATCTCCCTCTCAAGCGACAACTTCCTGACTTTCTCCTCATGAAATTTGATATACTGTCGCACAACATTCATCCAACTTTCTAGAAAATACACACGATAATTGTGGGGTGTTTCTGTGTACCCCACAAATATCCCAACCTCTGCGGTCGGCTCCAACTTCTTCCTGGCATCCTTCGTCACATGAATGTAAACAGGTGAGCCAAAAATATTCAAATGAGAAATATCAGGCTTCTTACCAGAAAACACCTCTTCGGGTGTACTCATGCCAAGTACTCTATGAGGACAACGGTTTTTCACATAAACCGCAGTTTTTCATGCTTCATCCCACAAGTGTATGGGAAGGCCCTGATCATGCAGCATCGCCCGTGCAGCACCCACGATCGTTCTATTCTTTCTCTCCGTGACCCCATTCTACTGTGGGTTATGAGGCGCTATGAGCTCTCTTCAAATTCCTTCTATGCTGCAAAAATATTTGAATTCGCCAGAGATGTATTCACCACCATTATCGCTCCTAAGAGCTTTCACCTGCTTCCTCAACTCTTTCTCAACCAGCGCCTTGAACTCACAAAACTTTGAGTATGTCTCACTCTTCTTCTGCATGAAGAAGATACAGCACTTACGACAAAAGTCATCAACAAATATCACATAATACTTGTGCTTTTTTGTCGAAGCTACTGAGAAAGGTCCACACACGTCTGTGTGAATTCTCTCAAGGATCGTCGTGGCACGACTATCCTTCTCATGAAAAGTGGTCTTCACAAATTTTCCCAAAGTAAATCCCTTGCACTAATCTGACTGCGCAAGTGTTCCCTTGGGAAGCCCAGTATAAATCTGCTACAAAATTTTCAAAGTGCCATGGTGAAGATGGCCCAATCTCCTGTTCCACAATTCACCCTCATCCCAACTCACCACTCCATCTGCTTTGCCTGCCATTGTTGTGTAGCCATCTACTTGCAATTGATAAAGGTTCTTAACTCGAACGCCTATCCTCCGGGTTTCACCAGTTGCTTTACTTTGTAGGAAAGCCTTTCCCTGGCTAAATACAACATCATATCCCTTGTCTCCCAACATCGCCATAGAGATCAGATTCTTCTTCAATCCTGGAACATGCATGACAGCCTTCAATATGAAAGGTTTACCAGACTCCCTCTCAAAGGAAATTGTCTTGATACCAGTCTCATTGTATCTACCATCATCGTCGATCTCGATGTGCACTCCAAGATCCTTCTCATCCAAATCACTAAACAAATATTTGTCTCCGTTCATATGGAAAGACGCACCACTGTCAAGAAATCACACTGATCCCATCACACTTGAAACCAAGCATGCGATCAGTGAAAAATCTAGCTCAAACTGCAAGGCTAAGGCCTCTCCAGCTGCAGATCCAGCAGCCTACTTATTTTTATTCTTCTGTGGACAATTAGTGGCGTATTGTCCGTGTTGGTGACAGTGAAAGCACTTCACCTTGGACAAGTCCTGCTTCTTGCCTTTCGCACCGGATTGAGAAGGATTTTTCTTTCCCTTCCCTTTCCTTGCTTTGGCAGCCATGTAGGTTTTAACCCTGAACAGAAATTATCTACACACGAATCTTATAACAGAAAATAAACAATAGCGAGAGCATAAAAAATAAAACAGATAAACACAGATATTTTCCCCTCGATCCAAAATCGGGACGACCAGCTTGATTTTTCATTATATTCCTTTTAGTGTTACAACACATATATATACATGCCGAAGCATACATAAACCCCAATCCATTAACCCTGGATTAGAACACAATCGTAGTTCCCTTGACCGGATCTACAAAATACCAGGTGCCGAAAACCATCGTACCCCAAAACCATGTGAAAACTCATGCATAAAACATGGGTGGGTCCGCACACCAAAAAAAATTTCGCCGGGGCGCTGCCTTTCCCCTTGTGACCCCCCTGCTGTGCCCGACACAATGTACATCGCGTGGGGATAGTTGTGGAAAGAATATAACACATACCCAACATTCTCCCACTTGTTGTTTTCTTTCCACAGGGGGCCACATGAGAGCTTAGTCATTGGGTCAATTATTCAACACCCATTGTTTCTCTACACCAAGAGAACTTCTAAGTGCTCACAGACTTCGTCAATGCATCTGCAACATTCTTCAAAGTGTCCACCTTTACCAGGAACACCCTTTTATCCTCAACCATATCTCTAACAAAGTGATATTGAACATCAATGTGCTTTTTCTTTGAATGGTAAGCAGGGTTCTTAGCCAATAAAATTGCACTTTGGCTATCACAGTCTATCCTTATAGCTTGTTGTACCAACCCCATACTTGAACACAATCTCTGCAACCAAACTGCTTCCTTGCTTGCATGAGTGGCTGTTATGTATTCTGCCTCTATAGTTGAAAGAGCCACTACAGACTGTCTTTTACTCATCCAACTGACTGTGCCTCCAAATAGGTCAAACACATACCCACTTGTAGATCTTCTTTGGTCCAGATCTCCAACCCAGTCTGCATCAAAAAAACCACGAATGTCCAACATTCTTTCCAATCCTGGTCTTCCCTGGTAGCACAAGCCATAATCACTAGTGCCACTTAAATATCTGAAAACCCGCTTCACTACTGTCCAATGCTCCTTCCCTGGGTTTGACATAAACCTGCTCAATACTCCCACTGCATGTGCAATGTCTGGTCTAGTACAGACCATTGCATACATCAAGCTACCCATTGCACTTGCATATGGAACACGGGACATATACTCCTCTTCTTCTTGTGTCTTGGGACACTGTTCAGCAGACAGCTTTACACCTACAGGAATAGGAACATTCACTGGTTTACTATCCTGCATATTGAACCTCTGCAATATAGTCTCGACATACTTCCTCTGGTTTAACCAGAGCTTCCTCTTTGCCCTATCTCTCTTAATTTCCATGCCCAAAATATAGTTTGCAGCACCAAGATCCTTCATGTCGAATTTTGAGAACAGTTGGGTCTTCAACTCTTGGATAATTTCTTTGTCATTTCCAATCAACAACATATCATCCACATAAAGGACCAAATAAATAACATGGTCACCAATTAATTTAAAATAAACACAGTGATCCTCCTTGCTTCTGGTGAAGCCAAGTCCCCGTATATAGGCATCAAATTTCTGATACCACATCCTTGGTGACCGTTTTAACCCATACAGAGACTTCTTCAACCTGCATACCAGTTCTTTCTTACCCCTCACCATAAAGCCTTCAAGTTGCTTCATGTAGATCTCCTCTTCTAGATCCCCGTGAAGAAATGATGTCTTCACATCCATCTGTTCTATCTCAAAATCAAATGCAGCAGCAACATATAAAAGGATCTAATAGAAGTAACTTTGGCAATAGAAGAAAAAATATCACCAAAATCAATTCTCGGCACTTGGGAATAACCTTTTGCTACCAACCGAGCTTTGTATTTCTCCACCTTGCCTTCTACTTTCATCTTCTTCTTAAACACCCATTTTCTCCCAATGGGCTTCCTTCCAGCTGGCAACTCCACCAAATCCCATGCCTCATTTTTATGCAAGGATGCCATTTCATCAACCATGGCCTCCTTCCAGATTTTTCCATCCTCTGAATCTACTGCCTCCCTGACAGTTTTGGGATCATCATCAGTTATAGTTAAGGCAAAACCTGAACAAAAAGCAGATGGACTATACCTTTCTGGTTGCCTTCTTTCCTGAGTTGATCTACTCACAGCTGGAGTTTGTGGCTCTTCCTCTTCTGAGTCTTCTTCTGTTGTAGAGTCTGATTAATCCTCCTTTAGCTCAAAATCTATCTTCTCAGGTTCCTATGGTAGGACTTCATGTGTAACAACATCTTTCATCTCTCTAAACACCACATCTCGACTGTACACAATCTTCCTTGTTTCTGGGTTCCAAAGCTTGTAACCCTTTAAACCATCCTTATACCCAATAAAGATGCACCTTTCGGATTTATTATCCAACTTGGTCCTTTTCTCCTTTGGAACATGTACATATGCATCACATCCAAATACCCTTAGATGTGAAAGAGAGGGTTTCTTACGAGTCCATACCTCATGTGGAGTCTTATCCTCCAACGCTGATGAAGGTGATCTATTAACTAAGTAACATGCAGTCTCCACTGCCTCTGCCCAGAATTCTTGTCCTAACCTGGTACCACTGAGCATGCTTCTTGCCTTTTCCATCAGTGTTCTATTCATTCTTTCTGCAACTCCATTTTGCTGAGGTGTGTATGGAGTAGTCTTCTGTCATGCTATACCACACTTCTTACAGAACTCTTCAAATTCCTTCTTGCAGAACTCCCCACCATTATCTGTCCTCAACGCCTTTATCTTCTTCTCTGTCTGGTTTTCCACCAGAGCCTTAAATTCTTTAAATATGTCAAAAGCTTCATATTTCTTCCTCAAGAAATATATCCATGTATTCCTTGAAAATTCATCTATGAATGAAACATGGTACACAGAGTTTCCCAGTGATGGAACTGACACAGGTCCAAACACATCACTGTGCACAAGTTCTAATATCTTGTTCACCCTCTTAACACCAAAAGGAAAACTCACCCGATTCTACTTCCCATATACACAATGTTCATAGAAATCGAAATCCACATAGCAATTAGACATACCTTCTACCATACCATTTCTATGCAGTATCTGAAGTCCCTTCTCTCCAATATGTCCAAGCCTTTGATGCCATAGCATGGTCTTTTCTCCAGAGACAGCTAGGCTTTCCGCTCCTCTTTCAGGAACCACAGAACTGTTACACCCATTAATAATAGTGCTACCTTGTAGCTTGTACAGAGTTCCAATCCGAACTCCCCGCATTAATACTAGTGCTCCCTGAACCATCTTGTAGGCATCTTTCTCGAACACTGTTTTTACACCTGCATCATCCATCTTGCTTACAGAAATCAGATTTCTGGCCAATGCAGGAATATGCAGAACACCAGGAAGTGTTCTAATCCTTCCACCTTGCAGCTTCAGCTTGACCTTTCCACGTCCAATGATTTTGGCCTTCCTATCATCCCCTAGGAAGACATCACCATCATATTTCTCATACTCGCAGAACCACTCCCTATGGGGAGTGAAGTGAAAGGATGCACCTGAGTCAATCAACCATGACTCATGATCTACATGTGTATTTGAAGAAGAATCCAAATACACATCCCCACCTTCATACGAGGTGGTTTTTGCCTCTGCAGAAGGAGCATCATCAGATCCCTTTCCTTTCTCAGGAGCTTTAGATCTGCAGTCCTTTTTGTAGTGCCCTTCCTTTCCACATTTCCAACATACCTTTACAAACTTTCCAGGAGATTTAGATCTCCCTCTAGATTTGGATCTCCCACTCGAAACCTTATTCTTGTTTCTGTTTTGGGACCTTCCTTGTACAGATAAGGCATCTCCATTCTGGCCCTCCATATTTCTCTGTCTCATTTCCTCCGACAGCAAGGCTGAGAAAATGTCATCAAAATTCAAGGTAGTTGTATTGCTACCTATTGCAATAACCAGACTATCCCACGAGTCTGGTAGAGAACACAACAAACTGATGCACTTATCTTCATCTGAGATTTTAATATCAACAGATGATAGCTGACTTACCACAGTATTGAAGGCGTTCAGATGCTCTGTCACCGAGTCTCCATCCTTCATCCTCGGGTTATACAGCTTTTTCCGCAGGAACAACTTATTCACCAGAGACTTAGATTGGTACAAAGTCCCAAGTTTTTCCCACAAATTCTTTGTCGTAGCTTCCCCAGATACATTCAACAATACTGAATCTGAGACACACAACCGTATTGTGCTCTTAGCCTTCCGATCTAGTTTCTTCCAGTCTTCATCTGACATTGCCGTTGGTTTAGTACCTGGATCTACCGCGATCCACTGATCTTTATCCACCAGCAGATCCTCCATCTTGAGCTTCCACAACTCAAAACTTTGACCATTAAATTTCTCGATCTCTATCTTTCCGCCGCTCGCCATCTTCTCTCACCGCAAGAATCGATCCCGCAGATCTCCCCGCAAAACGGGAGTCCCCTCGGGCAGAAAAAACCCTCAATGACAAGGCGTCCCACTTAGAGAAAGCTGAAATAGATTTGATACCAAATGTAGGTTTTAACTCTGAAAAGAAATTATCTACACACGAATCTTATAATAGAAAATAAACAATAGCGAGAGCATAAAACATAAAATAGATAAACACAGAGATTTTCCCTGGATCCCAAATCGAGACGACCAGCTTGATTTTTCATTATATTCCTTTAGTGTTACAACACATATATATACATGCTGAAGCATACATAAACCCCAATCCATTAACCCTGGATTAGAACATAACCGTAGTTCCCTTGACCAGATCTACAAAATACAATGGGCCGAAAACCATCGTACCCAAAAACTATGTGCAAACTCATGCAAAAAACATTGGTGGGTCCGCCTATGAGTGGGTCCGCACACCAAAACAATTTTCGTCGGGGCGCTGTCCCGGACCCCAACAGTGGGGGCTGCCTCCCCCCTTGTGACCCCCCCGCTACGCCCAGCGCAATGTACAGCACGTGGGGCTAGTCGTGGAAAGAATATAACACATACCCAAAAATCCAAAGCGCAATTTTATTCATCTTCATTCTTCGATGAAGATCCATCCCTGGTACCCCGCCTTATCTCCTCCTGCACAAGATCCGACCAAAGTCGCTCCCATCCCGGCAGTTTCTCCCAACCATTGACAGAGTCCTCGTAGCTATGCCAACTCTTCAGAAGCCCAAGGAGAGCCAAGCTCACCAATTCCTCTTCATCAAAAGTAACCCCCACACTTCCCAACTCATCCTTGCAGTGGACGAACTTCGTGAGATATTTTGGTATACTGTCGCCTTTCTCCATTTTTATTTTTCTGAGCTTGTCTTTAAGCGCCAACTTCCTTTGGTCACTTCTGATTTGGAACAAGTCTGTCAAAGCTTTCCACATCAAGAATGGAGAAGATTTACCATGAATTTTGGACACTATGTGATCCTTCAAACCTTCCAACAGAATCCTTCGACATTTTGTTGTCTTCTTTTTCCATGCGTCAAGTGCGGCTGCATCGCTAGAAGCAGGTTTTGGAATTTCAGCATCTATGAACTCCTTCAACCCATTATCATCCAGCACCGCCTCCATCTTGTCCTTCCATGAAATATAATTCGAGCTTCCATCAAGGGCATACTCCAATCGCAATCCGTTGAAAGACATTTCAATGAATGCTCAACTTCGACACCAAGAAAACACTACAGCAAATTCGAATTCCACCTGAACAAAACTCAACCACTTCAATAATTGCAATCTGATCTGATCAATATCACTCTGATACCATGTAGAAATTATATAACTTATGTGTTATATATCCAAGATTCTCCTGATCACGCACTATTTTAACTTCATGTACAATACAGAATCTATTCCACTATTGATCATCACATGCGGAAATTAAATCAATTGCAATGAACACATGAAACCATAAAAATTCACACACATTAACATAGTTGTTTAACGGGAAAGCCTGGAGCTAAAAACCCCAACTATCTGTATATAATATATGTCATAGATTTCATGTAACAATCCTCATACAAAGCTAATCATATCAAGCTTTCAGTACAATACAATCGCTACACATTAATCAGGCCCGATCTTGCAAATCCATGCACCGATCTCCGCCACCTACTAGCCTGCCTCTATTGCGCAATCCCTACTGAAAAATGGCTCTGAATGAGTTCGAATTCAACAAGATTTCACTGCGCAATCCTCATTGGCATCTCCACTGAGTGTTGGATGCAATCAATGCATCACTATAGTCACAACTGATAGTCACACTTGCTCTTTCACCTACCTTTCCACTGGTCTCCACTGAAACTGTCCATGCACTGTAGTTAACTGATGTATTCTTCAGTTTATTAATGAGTTATTATTTAGTGAATTTATTAACTAATTAATTCACACCACTCTCACTAGTGTCTCAATCAGTTAGACTAGATACAACTAGCTCAACTGAGTCTAACTGAGTTAAACTAAATACAACTCCACCAACTACTTCTCCAACTCCACCAAACTCTGTCACATGAGTTCTAACTGAATTCCTCCATGAAATAGCTCTAGTAAACCCTCGGGAATAGCATAATTCCTTCTGTCAGCTATTGTGCCACATCTGTGCACTTAACTGAAGTGTTCCAAGAGAATAAGATAATGTTTAGAGTCCAAATATTATTAAGAGCTAATAATATTCGACATATCTATTTTTAGACTGGCAGTCTAAAAATAGACTTCGCCCAATATGTCTAAAAATAGAAGTCCATCTATTTTCCAACTTGACCAACCATCCAAAAATAGCATCTTGAAACTCATAAAATATGATCGACATGCCTAAAAATAGACATAGTCTAAAAATAGACTTTGCGCCAAAAATAGCCTGCGGGCCCACTTAGTGAAGGCAACTCTTTTCACTAAGCTCATCATCTTGTTGAATCTCAACAGGTGGCAATGGCACAATGTCGTCCATTCGAGTGTTGAAGGTCGGAGCCCAGTTGGGTGGCATTGGCGCAATGTCGCCCATTCGAGAGCCGGAGATCGGCTAGGCAGCGCTGCGCAATGCTGCCCCGCTGGCCTCCGGCCGCTGGCATGGCAAAAATACAATAATTTAAATTAAAAAATTTAAGAAAAAATAATTTTTTTTTTTTTAAAAAAAAATCATTTTTAATAAAAATAATTTTTTAACATATATATATATATATATATATATATATATATATATATATATATATATATATATATATATTGTTTAAATAAAATTTTAAAAAAATATTTAAAACATACCATACAATTTTAAAAAATTAAATTAAATTTAAAAAAAATAAATAAATAAATAAATTACTTTTTTGTTTGCATTTTTAAGAATAAAATAAATATAATTGCTTTCCTTGATCTGAAAGGTTTTTTTTTGGTTTGGTTTTTTTTTTCGTGAAGGAACATAAACAAATTTGAATTTTTTTTCATCTTCTCGATATAAAAATATATAAAATTCGGTTTTTTTATGTGGTTGTTATTGAATGTGTTATCGATTTCAATGCAGCGCCTCTGCAAAATTGCTCCAAACTTTTTAACAAAACCCAGAAGACTTGATGTGATGTGAGGAATAGACACAATGATTGTTATTATATAGCAAAGGTTTTGTGATTGCTTTAGTGTCTCGCGAATGTGGGATTAAAATTAAAATTAAGAAAAGTAATATGTAGTTA
The DNA here is from genome assembly GCA_034641835.2 of Pinus albicaulis. Classification (NCBI taxonomy): domain Eukaryota; kingdom Viridiplantae; phylum Streptophyta; class Pinopsida; order Pinales; family Pinaceae; genus Pinus; species Pinus albicaulis. The sequence goes on from CM076580.1 coordinate 158,720,400, forward strand.
ATATTATAGGTTTATATTAAATTTTATTCAATTTCGGCCAAAAAAAAAAACATAAATTTTAAAAATTAATTTCGATATGTAGTCAATGTTAATCATTTAAATAAGAAAATTATTTTAATTTCGAAGGAAAGCATGAAAATAATATTTTTGTGGGTATTTTTAATAGAAATTAGGGTGAAATATTTCAAGTGTTGTGTAACCAGCTCCAAAAATAGAAGAAAAGAGATATCAACGCCTTATAAATAAGCCACTTCGAGGGGGCAACCTCCAATATATTACATAAATGAACAATTCTTGCATGATACAATTTACAAAACCTCCTTTCTATATATAGGAGTCCATGGGGCCATAATGTAATCATAGTGGGGCCACAATGTAATCCTAGCCGACCTAACAATAATAATTTAAGGGCACAATAATAACAATATGGGGGTTACAAGGGTACAATAATAACAATAAGGGGGTTACACTAACAACAATAAAGGACTATACTAGTAATATAGGGACCTAACATGCCCCTCTCCTTCAAAAAAGTGTTGTCCTCAACACTTGAGTAGCTCTGGGTGCTTCTGTATAAAATTCTCATCCTCCCATGTAGAATCTTGAGTGGGTAAGTTCTTCCACTTGATGAGATACTCTGAAATTGATCGATTCCGTAGTTGTCGAGTTCTTTTTTCTATGACTGCTTCAGGTTCCAATATGATCTTCCCTTCCCCATCAAGTTCTGGCAATACTGTTTGAACTGGAAGATTTTCACCTATAACCTTCTTTAAGCATGAAACATGAAAAACTGGATGTACTCGCGAAGAAGCAGGAAGCTCCAATTTGTATGCCATAGTACCAATCTTTTGCAACACCTTGTAAGGACCATAGTACTTTGGCGATAATTTATTATCCTTCTTTGCTTGCTTGAGGGACATTTGTTTGTATGGTTGTAGCAGTAAAAATACCCAATCTCCTACATCAAAACTTCTCTCGCTACGATGTTGATCTGCCTGTTGTTTCATTCGATTTTGTGCCAGATTCAGGTTATCCTTTAAGAGTTGGAGAACTTCTTGCTGATGCTCGATGTGATCTTCCACTGCTTGAACCTTCGAATTTTCCCTTGAAGATGATGTGATGGATGGTGGATGATATCCATAAAGTGCCATAAATGGGGTCATTTTTGCTGCAGTATGGAAGGAAGTGTTATACCACCATTCAGCAAGAGGTAACCACTTGACCCATTGTGTTTGTTTATCAGATACAAAACAACGAAGATATCCTTCCAAGAATTTATTTACTATCTCAGTTTGACCATCAGATTGAGGATGATAAGATGACCTATGAGCTAATTGAGTACCCAAACAAGAAAATAACTTCGTCCAAAAATTTCTAGTAAAAATGGGATCTCTGTCGCTCACAATAACCCTTGGACTTCCATGTAGCTTTTGAATTGTGTCCATAAATGTAGCATCAACTGTACTTGCTTTAAATGGATGAGATAATGCACAAAAGTGTGCATACTTGTGTTAGCTACCAATAAAATTAGTCATATCAAATGGTGGCTAAAACATTTTGGAGCCTTCAAGGAACAAATTTTCTTGCAAAAAAGTGTTATCTCTTGGATACTTTTGAAGACATCATGCGCTTGTTTCAATCTTCACTACTGTTTCCATTTAGAAATCAGAAATTCTGTTGATTCCATAAGAGAAAATAATGCTGCAAACACCATTTTTCCCTCCTTCCACTTCAAAACTAACCTCCATTTTTACCCCATAAAATTCCCATAAAATTCCTCTATTTTTCATTTTTTCCCCATTTCCCTTTCATGAAATGGACCCCTTTACAGAGTTTAAAACTCCTTTTTGAACTTTGTCGAAACTCCCAAATCCATTGAAAACTTGGAAAAATTTCACAAAAAATAAGTTTGTTTACCACAGGCTTAAGCCCCCTTGGGCTAAGTCCTAACCACTTCCCCATTATATGCCCTGGTGCTAGAACCAGGCGCTAAGCCATTTAATCGCTTATAGCATCGCAAAAATCCCAGTGCGCAAGTCTATTTGCCATGTTAAAAAGTTACGATGCGATTAAGCCCTTGTACACAGCTCTCGATCATATTAATACTTCATATAATCCGTGGGCCCGCAATCGGGCGCTTAAACCTTGGAATAAACCCTTCCGATTGATATTTTCCTTTGTAAATCAAAAAACCCACTTTCCTAAAATTTTGGTCTAAACCCGCCGGAGTTATGATTTTTAATGAAAAATGGATAGATTGAAAAACCCGCATCAAAAGTTCCGATGTGATTTAAGCCCCATTACATAACTCCGCCCTCCACTTCACTCCATATAACTTGCGCCCGGGACCAAGACTTAAGGGTCCCAAGGCGCTAATCGCATCACAAATTTCAAATGGGTAGATTGAAAGACCAAGCCCAACAGTTCCGATGTGATTGGCCCTCATATATATATAGCCCTGGGCCTATCACATTTCATATAGACCAAGGCCCCGCAGACGGGTGCCTATTCATTTCATATACATATATCTCGCCCCGATACATAAAAAATTTGTGTTATATTAAATTTTTGGGTTTTCCATATGTTTCAAAGGGTTTCCGCCGGTTCGCTTTTAAAGCAATCTCCGTCGTTGATCTTGAGCCGATAAAACGGCCAGCGCATGATTGCATCGCAAGTTTTATCGGGCTCATTTTTGTGTCCCCTCCAATTGGCCATTCCCCAATCTATCTTGGATCATTGATCTCCTCCCCGCCTTCCCAGATCCAACGGCCCACATTTTCTCTGATTACTAGCCTTCCTCCGCCTTCAAAATCCTCTGATTCATTCCCCACCGTTGATCTGATCCTCAGATCAACTACCAACCCTCAATCGCTCGATTTCACTCCAAGTTCTTTGCCCCGTCGATGCCTTTGTTTCCGATTTCATCTGGACCATCCACATGTCCAGATCGGACGGTTCAGATCGAATTCCCTGACTTTGGTTAAATTTATGCGGCCCTGCTCATAATGTTTTTCATCCAATTACAGTCGTTGATCTCTATAGATCAACGGTCCTCATCAACCCTTCTTTCACCCTTGTATTATTTCATTCGATCCTCAGTTGAAATCTCCGTCGTTCAAATCTCAGATCCAACGGCCCAGATTGAAACCACCCATCTTCCTACCGCCCGTGTATCTTTCCAAATTCGTGCTCGTTCTCCACCGTCAGATCTGAGGTTCCAGATCTGACAGCCCACATTCCAAGTCACGTAAATTTCAGCGCGAAGGTTAATTTCCCAAAGGCCACGCGAAATGGGCGGTTTTTTTATGCCACGTGTTGGGCAGGGACGCATATCGCGTTCCAAAAGGAAAAATCGCCTCCCTGCCTTTTCGCCACACGAAAACCATTGTTTTTCCACCCGAAACCACTTTCCCTCTTTTCTATTATGTTTCATCGTGCGCGCCTCCCACCATTGATCTCTGCAGATCAACGGCCTAGATTTAATCTGGCCTTATACTATCGCCCTCCACCTTCACTAAAGGTTTTTAACGACTGATCCCTAATGTTGATCTCTGCGCGATCAACAGTTCTTACTTATTTCTTCCTTCTACTCTTCCTTTAACCTCAGCAAACAAATCTACACCGTTGGATGATGCCATCTAACGGCCACGCTCCTCCCCACACCCTCTGAAGTATTTTTTACCCAATAAACGCAGGATTTCTTAATATTTTGTGTGTTTTGCAGGTTTCAAATGTTTTTCCCATAATAATAAAGGAAAAGAAAGCCGAGGGTGACGATCCTCTAGATTTCTGTTTATCAAAGGGAAATAACTACAAGGGTTCAAACTCCACGTCTCGTCAATGCTTCATGGGCATTGATGCCATATGAGCCCTGTGCGGCCCTGCACATCAACAAGACACTGAGACTTAAATAAAACAAAGGAGTATCAGTGTTGAAGACAAAACACAGCAGAACAGAGGATTGAAGACAGTTTTGGGGGATTACAGCTAAGATTGATTATCAAAAGCCTAATCCTCCAAATTAAAACAAAATTAAAGACAAATAAAAAGATTCATCAGACAGAATGAGCCTCCACCGCCACGACAGAGGCCAATTGATTCCTCTCAGTTACCCATTGCCACCTGTAGCCACAAGCATTCAACAGAGGCCGAAGTTATTGATCAGAAAGAATATATTTGCCTCAGCGCAGCCAAATAGTTAATTCTGCCAAAAAGACCTAAATGCAAAATATCAGCAGAGTTATTATATCATGAAACAAAGCCTTAAAAGTCAACAAAAGCTCCCACCGAGCTTAATATTTAATGTAAATCAATTAATACAGTGAGAATATCTGTACTCTTCTCCATTGAGCCCCTCAAAGGCCGAGAAGCATTAAGTCTGTATTAATAGACCCAGGAGATATTTTATCAGATCCCACCTCCTCATTCCTTCTATAAATACTTTTGTAGAAGATGAGAAAAGGTTGGTTGCAGAAATTTGAAATATACTTGTGCTCGAAACTTCTGATTGTAAATAGTGTTCAAAAGCTCTTGGAGCTCTGCTTGTGATAGAATATTTAGGCTGAGAAGTGAAGATGATTGCTAACCTGAAACACTGGACTTAAAGTTGTAACTGGTTTGAAGCATCAATACAAGCTGATTTATGGGATCCTGGTCTATGTCAACGATGATGTTTTTTCTTATTGTAAATTGTTATTTTATTTCTGTTTCCACTTTGTTCATATTCTCTTATAAATAACAGCATGCATAGAGTTAGGATTTACTTTATATCAGTACCCTTCTCTGACTGATAAGCTTTATCTAAATTTTTTCTTCCAAATTTTTTTATTTAGGAATGATTTAATTTAGTTTGAGCAGTTAGGAAGGTTGGCGTTCCCTCGTCCTGTTGTCTTAGCTAATTTTTATTCTTGAAAGTTATTTTTAGTTTATGTTAAGTAGATATGAACTAAGGAAGATATGGTGAGCCCTGGTCCTAGTTCTATACCAAAATATTGTCTGAAAGTTTCCCTAAGGATGTGTTGAAAGCTGGCTAGCTTCAAAGTACTTACCAGATCTTAAACCATTCTTTGTTATCATTGGTGTTTCCCTTTGTGTTTTAAATGTTTTTCTATTGAAATTGTATCAAAGGCTGGATAGTTTCTAAGTACTTACCAGATCCTGGATTGCTTTTATGTTTTTCTTAAGTGTTTATCAAAGGCTGGCTAGTTTCAAAGTACTTACCAGATCCTGGGCTGCTCTTTGTTCTTCATTTGTTTAATTCCCCTTCTTTTTGTATCACTTCATTCCATAAATCAAACTTTAAAGAGAATCCTTAGACATATATGACTTGCCCCATGGACCACTCTTGCCTCTTACTATTTCAATTAAACCCTATTATGACTCCATAGCCCAATGGACTAAAACCTGCAATTATCTATCTTTTTAGCCAAAGCTTGTTCTATTTGCTTGCAATTTCTCACCTTTGAAACTCTTTGCACTTAGAACTTTCCACTAGAGCCATAATCATGATCAACCATCCAAAACAAAACAAAACCCTTGGCCTTCATAACTAGCCTAATATCATTACCCAAAACCTCAAAGATATATCCATCTTTACACTTATTGGAGAGATCCCTCTCCGGATTCAGGAGGGCTAGATCCTAGAATCCCAAAGTGGTTGAAACGGTGTTCTCCCTGCTGTCGGACTTTGCCAATATTGTTGATTACAGGGAGCTAACAACTTGGTAAGTCTATCAAATACTACCATGATGACACTCTTTCCTTCGAACTTTGGTAAACCTGTGATAAAATCCATTGAAATCTCCTCCCAATGTTGACTTGGAATGGATAAAGGTTGTAGAAGTCCCGGGGTCTTAATTGTCTCAACTTTATTCTGCTGGAAAACCAAACATTCCGCCACAAAATTTTGAAGATCAGATTTAAGGCCATCCCAAAAAAATTATTTCTTCACCCTGTGGTAAGTTTTTTAAAATCCTAAGTGTCCTCCTAAAGGAGAAGTGTGTAATTCCAAAAGAATCTTTTGTTTTAGTTGGGAATTCTTACAAAGATATAAGCGACCTTTGTACCATAAAGAATCATTTTTCCAACTAAATGTATCAGATGTACTAGGATCTTGCTGCATCTTTTGAATGAGTGTCCATACATCTTTTTCCTTCTTCCATTCATCTCTTTCTTCGGTTATCCAATCTGGTTGGATAATAGAAATGGCACAAAGCAATGCTTCCACCTCTTCATTCTTTCTTGAGAGTGCATCTACAACAACATTAAGCTTTCATTTTTTGTATATTATTTCAAATTCATAACCCAACATCTTTGTGACCCATTTTTGTTGCTCTTCTGAAGATAGTCTTTGTTCCAAAAAGTGTTTAAGACTATCATGATCATTTTTTACCTTGAAGTGTCTTCCCATTAGGTAAGTTCATCATTTCTTTAGTGCATGCAATATTGCTAACATTTCCTTCTCATAAATAGGTTTCTGTAAATACTTTCCTTTGATTGGACGACTTTAAAAAGAAATGGGTCTTCCTTCCTGCATTAAATCAACACCAATTCCATTTCCTGAGGCATCACATTCCACAATAAAGGTTTTTGTGAAGTCTGGCGTAGCTAAGACCGGTGCTAGGCACATTGCCTCTTTAAGATGTTCAAAGGCCTTAGTTGCTTCAGGAGTCCATGAAATGCATCTTTCTTCAATAATGTTGTTAGAGGTGCTGCTATTCTCCCATAATTCTTAACAAACTTGCGATAATACCCTGTTAACCCGAGAAATCCTCGCAACTGCTTTATGGTTGTGGGGACTTTCCATTCCTTAATGGCTTTAATTTTGTTGGGGTCTACCTTAACACCCTCGTGAGATACAATATGACCCAGATATTCCACCTCTTGTACTCCAAAGAAACATTTGGATGTTTTTGCATATAATTGTTTCTCCTGCAATAGTTTGAGCACCCTGTCAACATGTTCAACATGATCCTTCCAAGACATGTTGTAGATTAGTATATCATCAAAAAATACTAGCACAAATTTTCTACGGGTTTGAAAATGGAATTCATCAACCCTTGAAATGTAGAAGGTGCATTGGTAAGGCCAAAAGCATGAAAAAAAATTCATAATGACCCTCATGAGTTCGAAATGTTGTTTTTGGAATATCTTCATTCTTCATTCTAATTTGATGATATCCTAAATGAAGATCCAACTTGGTAAAATAAATTGCTCCATGTAATTCATCCAATAATTCATCAATCACAGGAATGGGAAATTTATCTTTAATGGTGAGCTTATTGAGCTCCCTATAATCCGGACACAGTCGCCATGATCCATCCTTCTTGTGTACCAATACTACAGGAGCAGAGAAAGAACTTTGACTAGGTTGAATTATACCCGCCTCTAACATTTCTGCAATCATACGTTCAATTTCGCTCTTTTGGACATAATGATATCTATAAGGCCTGATGTTTGGAGGAACACTTCCTGGAATCAAATGAATAGCATGATCATGATCACGAATAGGTGGGAGTCCTTTGGGAGTTTGAAACACCTTGGAATGATTGTCCAAGACTTGTTGGAGATCTGCAGAAATAGATGATTTTGATGTTGGAACTTCTAGTGAGCATAATTGTGCAATTACGCCTCGTTGTTCTTTCTTTAGAAGCTTTGTCATGACATTAGAGCTTATTATCCTTCTCAGCTTCCCTTCAATACCCCGTAATTCGACTTCCTTTCCTTCTGAAAAAAAATTCAAGAAAAGTTCTTGAAAATTAAAAGCTACCGTCCCCAAATATTGTAACCATTGTACTCCTAGTACAACATCAGCACCTCCCATAGGAATGGAAAGCATTGGACTAGTCAATACATATTCCCCCATGGTTAGCTTGAGATTATGGCATTTTCTAGAGCAATTTATAGTTCCTCCATTTGCAAGCATCACTTGACATTCTGGTGTTGGGTATAGGAAACAATTTAATTCTTTGGCTACCTTACAATGAATAAAATTATGGGTGCTACTTGAATCAATCAACACTATTACCTTTTTCTTCTTGATATGTCCTTCTATCTTGAGAGTTTGAGGAGTGGTAATTCCTGCCAGTGCATTACACGATATGGTCAGATTCATTTTTTCCTCTTCTAGGGCTGGTTCCTGGTGTATATCCTCTTCTTGTTCATTTTCTTCTTCCTCTTCACAATCTATGTAAAATAATTTCTTCTCAGCACACTTATGACCTTTAGTATATTTTCTATCACAACTGTAGCAAAGCCCTTTTGCTCTTTTTTCTTCCAATTGTTGTGGTGTCAACCTTGCAGGTTGTGGAAATCTAGGCATAGCAACACTTCCTTCTTTATAGAAGTGAGTGGTAGGCTTCCTTGTCGCCATAATTTTACATTCAATTTTTCTTGCCAACCTGAATGTCTTCTCCAATGAATCAAGTTCCAAAACACGAACTTCATGTTGGATTTTATCCTTTAAAGTGCCTATGAAGAGATCAATCCTATGTTCCACTGGAATATCAGTTACCCTTATATTCAATTTTTGGAAGTCCTCAATGTGCTGCCCCATTAAACCCTTTTGTTTGAGATTTATCAATTGGCTAAAGAAGGTGTTGCTCTTTGTATCCTCATAATATGCTATCATTTCCTCCGTAAAAATTGACCAATTGAAAAAAAAATTACGGGAGCAAAGCCATCGATACCATACAAATGTATTTTTTTTAAATGTAAAGTTGCAATGCGTACCTTTTGTGTGTTTTGCATGTTATGGAGATCAAAATATTTCTCCATCTGTAGTATCCATGTTACAGGATCCTTTCCATCAAACTGCCTCATATCCATTTTTGGAATATGGTGGTTCTTCCCGCCAACATTAGAGTTTATTAAATCACGATTAAAATTTATTTTTTTCTCATCATGAGTTTCTTCTACTATATTTTCACCATTAGGAAACATTTCTTGTATCAACTTTGTCAAACCTTCCATGTCTGCTTTTAGATCATTCTTCATGTTTTCCATGTTGTCTTTCATGTCATCCATCTTAGCTTCCATGCCAGATTCCATGCCATCCATCTTAGCTTCCACGCCTTTCTTCAAACCGTCCATCTCCGCTTCCACACCTTTCTTCAAAACTTCCATTTCATTTTTTGTTGCTCTTTGCGAGAGCGAAATTTGGTGCACTTGCTTTTGTAATTTTGATAGATCATGTTGCAATTCTTCATCTTCATGAGTCATAGTAGAGCCTTCTTAAGGCTTAATGGGTGTTGAATTATTTTTACGAGGTATCTTTTAGAACCTAATACTGATATCTATTCTACAATATGCCCTTGGAATCAATTCAAATTGATTCTTCAAACAAGACTTATGTAATTCGGAAAAAAAATACACACCTTTTTCTTGCTTTTGAGGAGCTCGATATTCAAAATTGGATTATCTCTGTTATTGCAGTACTTCAATATTTGAATTTCGGAACCGACATATCCCTCTTAATTCTCTTTTGAATGCTATAGTTCTGACTTGATTTGGATTCTCCAAGGAAAATTTGTGTCCAATCTCCCACAATGACCTAATTATGGACTGGTTCAGTAGAGTGAATATGTACGACTTGAAACGTGTCATTGTTTCATACTTCGGCTCTAAAATTGATAGCTAAGAAAATATAGTCCATGTACTTGCGACCAATTTTTACGGCACTCTAATCCGATGCTCAGAGAAAGAGTTATGAATATTTTCCCACGATCACCTCTTTGAGATGAAATTCGGGAGCCTGAAAACGCACTACCTTCCACAAATCATATCTTCGAAAATATTGTGAACCAAGCTCTGAAATTTTTTGACGAGTTTCCTCATGATCTCATCTTTGCACCTTAAAATTTTCAAATTCTGAACCTTCGTAGAAAAAAATTTATAGCGACAATGGCACGATGACCTGTTTAGAGTAGCGAAACCCTAGAATCCAAAGCTCTGATACCAAATGTTGTGTAACCAGCTCCAAAAATAGAAGAAAATAGATATCAACGCCTTATAAATAAGCCACTTCGAGGGGGAAACCTCAAATACATTACATAAATGAATAATTATTACATGATACAATTTACAAAACCTCCTTTCTATATATCGGAGTCCATGGGGCCACAATGTAATCCTAGCCGACCTAACAATAATAATTTAAGGGCACAATAATAACAATATGGGATTTACAAGGGTACAATAATAACAATAAGGGGGTTACACTAACAACAATAAGGGACTATACTAGTAATATAGGGACCTAACATCGAGACCAGCAGTTTAGTAAAATGTTTTGAAATACATTTTAGCCGAAAATTTTGGAGGAAAATATTTCAAACGAAATTTTTGGAGGGAAATTTTTAGCAAAAATTTTTGGGGGGGAGATTTTAGAGGGAAATTTTCAGTCTTTAATCTATATATTTTCATTGGGGGAGAGTGCATTTGTATTATTCAACATCTTCTTGTTGAAAGTCATGGATTCTTCTGATAGTGAATTTTTTCTTTCTGGAGCCTCCAACATCTTCGTCACGCAACAACTCTATTCAAATTGATGAATATAACAAGAGTTCGTTCACAATGAATAGAGAGTAAACTTTTGAATTGGTCGTAATCCTAAGGATGATGAGAACATAATTGATGAAGGGAAGCAAAAAGAAATTTATGTAAATCGAGAGTCAGTTATTCCACTTAGTCTTAACCCTAAGGATTATGAGAACACTAGTGATGAAGGGCATGATGAATAATTTCTAGAGTCAAAATTTCCACTTTGTCCTAATCCTAAGGATTATGAGGGCACCACTGATGAAGGGGGGGTGAAGAATTTCCAAAGTCAAAATTTCCACTTCGTCCTAATCCTAAGGATTATGCAAGCACCACTAATGAAGGGGGGGATGAAGAATTTCCAAAGTCAAAATTTCCACTTCATCCTAATCCTAAGGATTATGAGAGCACCACTGATGAAGGGAGGATGAATAATTTCCATAGTCAAATTTTCCGCTTCATCTTAATCCTAAGGATTATGAGACCACCACTGATGAAGGGGGGATGAATAATTTCCAATAAATAGAGATTCAAAGCATCCACTTATTCCTAATCCTAAGGATTATGAGAGCACCAATGAGAAAGGGGAGGTGGAGGATGACGAATTTCTGGTGAATATAGATTCAAAGCTTCCACTTAGTCATAATCCTAAGGATTATGAGAACACCACTCAAGAAGGGGAGGATGAAGAATTTTCATTAAATAGAGATTCAATTTTTCCACATATTCCTAATCCTAAGGAGTACGATACCACCACTGATGAATTTGAGGATGAATAATTTCTTGAAAATGATAATTTAATTATAAATAGAGAGTAAAATTTTCCAATCATTCCTAATCCTAAGGATTATGACAGCACCAGTTATGAAGGGGAGGATGAATAGTTTCTTGCAAATGATAATTTTAGAGGCACAGATCTGAATAATGCATTTTCTCTAAGTGAGTATTTCAAAGGCACTCATGCTGATGAAGAATTGAATCCTCCAAGGGAAGATTTTGAAAGCATGGTTGAAGATGGTGAAGAATTTCATCTGAGTCAGGGTTTCAAAAACGAGATGATTTTTGTGAAAAAATTCAAGATGGTAATGAATATTTTCCAAGCAATGATGATGATGAATTTCTTAACTATGCTCAGAATGATGATAGTTAGGATAATATTCCTCCTAATGGTGATGAAAATGCTTCTACAAATGATAATGGAATGATGAAGTCATTGCAAGCAAATATTGTAACTAGGAGTAGGAGTAGACCTTTTCATATCAATCAAAAATGTTCCAGTTATACAAGGGTTAAGACAACATATCTCACAAGCAGAAGTTCTATCGGTGACCTAATTTCAAGTGAATGTTGTCGAAATGATTGCTTGAAACATATGGATTTCAAGTTTGCTTTGGAGAAAAGGAAAATATATGTCAATGAATAAAAGCATGAAAAATTCATTTTTAGTGGGTTACATGAAATCTACACTAGTAGGTTATGATTATCATATTGGAAACGCATCACTCTGCAGAAAGTTTTTCAAAATGTTGCATTCAATTAGCAATTTTCGTTTGTCAAGAATCCAAGAAAGACTAGAAAAGGATCCCGCATATTATTCAGAAGTACGTTATAAATGAGATGTTGGGCCATTAGAAAATATTGTTATGTCATGGATGAAAGACTTATTTTCAAAGCATGGAGATTGTGTGTCAAATAAAGATACAATAAATATTCCAAATAATTTCTCGAGACGAGAAATCTACAGCTTATACAAAGAATATGCAGAAGGTGTTGAAGGAGCTGGTAATTTTATTATATATTCATATTTTACAAGGGTATGGAAGAATGAATTCAATAATGTTCGTGTTCCTAAGAAGACAAGGATGGGGGTTTGCAGTTCATGTGATTCTATTAAACAATTGAAAGGTTAAATGTCAAGGTGCAGAAAGGGGTATGTGTTCATAACATTATTTTTAAAAATTGGATAGTTATCAACTATGAAAATATATTTACTGATAGTTTTCTTTTATTTTATGTCCAGATTATGTTGTACAAACACTTCAAGAGCATCGCAATCAGCAAACAAGTAAAAGACAAAAATTGTATAAACATCGAAATAAGTGTTATGATCATTCAAATAAATATTTGGGTTTAGTAATTGATGGTATGGACCAAAATAAAACACTTCTGCCACATTTTTTCTGCACACTAAAAAATTTACAGGAGGAAAAATTTATTCAATTTCACTTGGTTGGTTGTATGGTCTTTAATAGGAAGATGTTTCCAAGGGTTTAATTCACAACTCCAAATATTCATAATAATGCAAATATGACCATAACTATAATCCATTATGTGGTTACTCATTGGTATGTTATTCTTCCTGAAGTTCTATATGTACAATTAGACAACACAAGGCATGAAAACAAAAATCAAGTTCATTTTGGGTATCTAAACATGTTCGTTGAATTGGGAATCTTTAAAAAGATAAAGGTTGGTTTCCTTCTTGTTGGGCATACTCATGACCATATCGATCAAATGTTTAGTTTTTTTTCATTAAAATTGAGGAGGAAATATGTTGGGAGCCTACCATCATTAATTGAATGTATTAAGAAATCATACATTCCAAAGCTTGTTTTTGATGTGTTGGAAGAAACTATTGACATGCAAAGGTTTATTATGGGATCACATGGTGAGGAGAAATGCATTAAACAACTTAATGACATTAGCTTCCGGCATCAATTTCGTATCAAAAAAATTGATGGGATAACACCTATATGGGGCAAGAAATACTCAACTACTGCAGAATGGGGGTCATCATTAGGTTTAGCATTTTTGAAGTTTATTCCAGAGCGTCCAATATTTTCATCAAAGATATTGTTATTACAATCAATTTTTGAACTCCATAATGCATGAATGCATAAGAGAGCTATAAATTATTCTTAATGCCTGGAAGAAATTAAAAGATGTATTATAGATTCATATGAGTACTTTGATGTTCCTGATTCAGTTTGGTGGGAGTCATTTTTCAATAATCAAAGTGATATGATTTCAAGATCAATAAATGAGGATACGCTTTTGAAGACTCCATTTATTTGGCCACAAAACATGCCAAATAAACATGAGGAAGGACACATTGTTAAAAAAAAAATAGTCTTAAGGTATTATTAATTCTCCACAGGTAGAGGAAAGAGAAATATATATTGGTTCTAGAGGATCACGTGCACAACGTGAAGCCATTAGGGCAATTTTGAGGTTTAAAATGGGCCTCCTAAAGAAAATGTACAATCAAAATTCACTTTATGAGAACCAATCACATTTTAGGGATGACATCATCCCTAATGGTTGAGGTGGCATTGCTTGAGTTAAAGGTACTTACTTGTCACATTCTCAATGCTGAATAAAAACTTATGGTTAATCATGGTAATGCTCTAAGTACTTTTAGAGTCATAAAGTAAAGTACTCATAATAAATGTCATTTCACACTTTTTGAATAAAATATTATTATTGTCATTTCATATTTTTTGAAAGAAACAATGCATATCCCTACAAAATCTTCATGTATTTACACACTTTTCGATAAATATTATATTTGTATATTTTCAAATATTTATTTATAAATCAAATCAATTCAATATGTAATATAAAATTCATACATAAAACAATATATTATATTATATTATTTTTATATAGTATATTAATTACATGTTATTATATAATTTAAATAATATAAATTTTAATTAATAGTATATTCTATAATTAAGAATTTATAAATTTATATTTATATTTTATTTTAAGTTATTTAAGTACAAAGGAAAAATGCATTAGTTGTGCAATGATAATGACTTTTTCTTGAAAATTTCATTCTTATTTATAGTCACATCAATACAATAGTTTTATTCATTTTATTTTGGTACAACTTTTGAATTGAATTTAACGATGGTTACATAGATTTTGGTGCAAAAAGTGAATTGCAAATTCATAAATATTATTTTATTGGTTTAGCTATTATTTTATTACTTCCTTAGCAGACTCATTTTAGACCTCAAAATTCCCCTAATGCATGGAAGACCTTTACAGGGGTTCTGTGCAGGATGTTAAGGAGGGTTGCATCATAGCAGTGTTAGCATATGGAGATCCACTTGGCAACCATCCATTTTGGGCTGCCAAGGTTATAAAGATCATTAAAGAAATTGAAGATATTACATATGTTGAAGTACATTGGTATGCCACAAATACTCACCCATTCAATGGTGTGTACAAGCCAGAGATGGTAGTTGATAAAAAAATTGGCAGAAAGAGAAAAATAAAAGGCACAAATATAAATCGTCGTCGCACAACCCTCTTAAAATTGTAGGATGTTTACATACTTGTGTATGAATTCAATTTGACAAAGAGAGAAACTCTTCACTTGAATACCATAGATATTTTGAAGAAATTACTACCATAATAAATAAAATTGAGATGGGACTCTGTTGAATCTAGTCGTAGATCTTGAAGACTTTTGAAACCTAAAATGGTGGGCATGCATGTTGACTCAAATGGAGCACTAGATGATGAAAGAGAATATTATGGATCATCTTTATCTACATCCAGTCATTCATCTGAAGATGTGGGTTCTAATGGTGTACCAAAACCTATGACTGATGGTGAATAAATGTCTAAGACATTTTTATGTAATTAATGTTTGCATGGTAACTTGAGACAAATATTTTGACTTCCATATGATCTTACATGAAGTTATGAGTCATTTCTATGTTTGTTGGATTATATGTTTTAATCGTGAAGAATTTATCTCTTTAGAATATCCACAGTGCAACAATGAATTACAAAAATAATTTATGTTATATTCAATATACCAAAGTTGATATTTTGATTAAAAGTAAAAATATTAGAAATTAATGTTGAATTTTTAAATTATGCAATGATATTGCCATGGTATTATTTATTGTTAACATTTGGTTTAATATATTTTTAAACATTTTGAAAATGTTATGTCTCATTGAAAGGTGACACTTCATTTTGATGGTTGATTTTTAGGTTTTGGTTGCAATTAGATAAGTTGTCTTAGGCTAAGATTTGAAAAGATATATGTTTTTAGCCTTTAAAATAAAAATTACTCTTGGAATAATAAATCTTTCATTTACTTGTTCATTTAAAAAAAAAAAAATAGTCATATAATTTGTCCATAATTTCATGGTTCAAATATGTTAAAAACTTAAGATTTTTAAAACCATGGGTGAAAACTTGTCAAAATATTAAGGTTTTTTTGTGCTATGATATTTTATCTTTAATGTTATGTTTGAAAACAATTACAATTTTAGGGTTTTTTAGAGTCGAGATATTTTATCTTTAACAAGACGGATGAAAATTGTTGGAAATTATAAGGCTTTTAGACATTATATTTTTGTCTTTAAAATCATGCATCAAAATTGTTGGAATTTTACAATTTTTCAAAGTCCTAATATTTTATCTTTAATTACATTGTTAAAAAGTGTCAAAATTGTGACCTTGTTTTCTTTTTGGTTTTTCCAGCATCAACACTTTTTGTTTCGAGGGTGTTTTTTCAATCCTTTTAGCATAATTATAAAAAATGTTGAAATTTGACCCTAAAAATAAAAAAAGTGTGTTCTGGAATATACGTTTTTCTTTCTGGGGTGTTTTTCATGTTTTTTGAGATTTTTTGGGCTAGAGTTCTCGTTTTGAGGTAATAGTTCTCGTTTGATCGATAACTTTATTTTTGTTGTAACATGACAATATTATGATAGACAAGTTGATGTCGTGAATGATGATGATTGAATAGGCTTCTCATTCAGAGGGAGAAACTCTTAATGAAATTTAACATCTATTATTATTTGAAAAGAAGACACTTGATTATTAAAGGAAGGATTATGGACATGAATAACCATCTAATGTTGTTAAAGAAGTTTTGGCAAGTTTTGATTTGTGCAAAGAATTTTTGGCAAGTTCTGATTTGTGCAAAGAAGTTTTCTCCTATTCCAAGCCCTAACTTTTGGGAGAAAGGATTAAGGGTGTGGCTATAAGCCTTCCGACCGCACTGAAGAAGGCCTATGGGTGTGGTTGATATTGTACGACACAAAAACTAAATCTTATTTCTAATACCAAGAGTGCACCATGAGTATGTCAATCCTATAGATATGGAGCAGATGATGGAGAGTTCTATGAGCAGGGAATTTTTTAAGATCTACATAATTTTGAATTATTATATAGCATGTGAATGTCTTAACTAAACTTGTGTTTACATGGGACTGAAATATGCATATCAGCATGCTATTTGTCTTGACCATTGGAGATAGTATAATAGAAAATGATTACTCCTTAGTAGCAGTGATTTATTTTTATATTATGGTT
Organism: Pinus albicaulis; assembly: GCA_034641835.2. Taxonomy (NCBI): domain Eukaryota; kingdom Viridiplantae; phylum Streptophyta; class Pinopsida; order Pinales; family Pinaceae; genus Pinus; species Pinus albicaulis. The sequence goes on from CM076580.1 coordinate 158,737,284, forward strand.
ATTGATCTCACAATGAATATATAACTTGTCCTTGGTGTATATGTTCATGTGGATGACTTGATGAAGTTTATTTTTCTTGGTAAATGGAATTTATTGACATGAAAATAAATAAGTGATATGTTTGTAGAAAGTATTGTATGGTTTGAAGCAAGCTCCCTGAACCTGACATGTCTCCATTGATAGTTACATGGTGAAGCCTTGAATAATTTCTAATATGAAACTCTAAGTTGGTCCAAGGTATGCCTTTGATTTTGATTTCATATGTTGATGATCTATTCTTGGCATGCAATGATCTTCTGTTGATTGATCATAAGAGGGAGTCGGCCCCTGATTTCAAGATGGAATATTGTGAGAAATACTCCTATAGATATAAATCTACATGGATATGACCTCTGAGTTCAAGATGAAATATTGTGATAAATACTCCTGTAGATATTAATCTACATAGATACACTAATGTTGACTAAGATGGAAAACATTATTGACAAAAAGAGCACATATGGGTGTTTTTTTAGCTTGGGTTCTTCCATGACACTTTAATGAGCAGGAAATAGAAGTCTGTAGTTTTAAGCACATCCGAGGTTGAGTACATAGTTTCTAGCATGGGGAAATTTGGTTAAGGAATATCTTTTGTGAGTTGTTTGAGCATGTTATGGATATGACAATGATATATTGCAATAACAAGAGTGGGATTTGATTGGCATAGAATCTCGTATATATTTGGGACGGAGATATATTCATAGATTGAGATGGTGTTGTTGTATGAGACAACCTTAGGCTTGTGGTTTTTTCCTCCGCGAGAGGGAGGATGAATAAGGTATCCTTTTGTGACTTGTATTTATTCTAACATAATATTTGAATTGATGTCCTGCATGAACAGAAAAATAGAGGATTGTTGATTTTGGTGATGTTTGAGGCAACTCTTATGTGAGTTGGTTAAGTGGGTACCGTGTATGAGAATGTTGATATTTTTCTGATCTACAAATATTTGCATGGGTTCATGGATGTGACCCTCTTGAGTAATGGTTCGAGGTGATGGAGGACACTGAGCTAGCTCTTCCCGCATGTCTGAGCTCCCAGGGTGAGGAATTGATATGTAGGGGTCTTGGGGTTGAGAGATATCTGGATAATAGGGTATCACCCCTATTTTTCACCCATAGTGTGGAATATGTTTCTTGCTTATCTTGGTTTAGCATAGTATACCCGAATTGGCATATGTCTTTCCCACCCATATGGCTAATGGGTGTTGGTTTCTTTAGTTAGGCGTGATCCTAACTATTTATGGTAATTGTAATCTTGCTCAAGCTAGAGATGCAGGTGTTCTACCACTAAATTTTGAGGGTCAAGTTGGGAAAATCGGAATATAATAGGATAGGCGTGATCCTTTCCATTTATGGTAAGTGGTATCACTAATATTATCACCTGATAATAGGATAAGCATGATCCTTGACATTTATGGTAAGTGGTATCCCTCATATTATTGCCAGAAAGTGGTATAAGTGTGATCCTTACCTCCTAAGGTAAGTTGCATCCCTCCCACTGGCATCGTTTCCCAGGTCGTAGCATTGGCTCCCCACTGGCAGAGGTATCTTGGGTCGTAATGTTTGCTCCCCACTAGCATATTTTCTCGGGTCGTAGCATTGGTTCCCTGCTAGCAGAGTTACTCGGGTCATATAATTGGCTCCCTATTGGCATATATTCCCAAGTAGCAACATTGGCTTCCCATTGGAAGTGATTTCTGTTGGTAGAAGTGGCTCCCCGATGGATAGAAGGTGGTAGATTGGGCTCCCCTCCAATGTCAAATTCTTCTTCTTTTATATTCGATAGTGTTTAGCATATGAGCATGAGAAAAGTTTTCATTTGATGATGATGAAATATTTGTGTTGAGACATATGTTGCAGTGGGATAAGTGTGATCCTTACCTCCTAAGGTAAGTTGCATCCCTCCCACTGGCATCGTTTCCCAGTTTGTAGCATTGGCTCCCCACTGGCAGAGGTATCCCAGGTCGTAATGTTTTCTCCCCACTGGCATAGTTTCTCAGTTCGTACAATTGGTTCCCTGCTGGAAGAGTTACTCGGGTCATAGATTTGGCTCCCTATTGGAAGATATTCCCGGGTAGAAACATTGGCTTCCTGTTGGCAGTGATTTCAGTGAGTGGAAGTGGCTCCCCGATAAATATAAGGTTGTAGATTTGTCTCCCCTCCAATGTAAAATTATTCTTATTTTATATTCAATAGAATTTAGCATATGAGCATGAGAAAAGTTTTCATTTGATGATGACGAGATATTTGTGTTGAGACATATGTTGTAGTCGGTAATTTCTCCCTAGATGAGAGGGAGTGTTATTTTTTAGAAATTCAGAGATAAATTCCCTCCTTTAGAAAATCTTCCTCTTCAATAAATACCCCTCTTATCCCTTGGAATAATTTAATTTGATTAAGGAAAACTATATTTTATTATGGAAACCCACATGTGCACAAAAAGGACAAGTTGACCCAAAAGGAAATTGGACACCCTTGGATAGCTATAAATATGAAGTGGCCCTCATTTGTACATCATCATCATCATTCTTATTTCTTTGCTTTGGATCGCACAAGTCTAAATTGGTTCGCAAATATTGGTTCGTACAAATCCAAAATCGCAGGGTCCAAATCTCGCACATGTGATCTAGGGTTTTGATTTCCAGTCGCAAGGTTGTCACAGGGAATTGTCAGTTGCAACCACAAGCACACAAGCTTATCCATGTGATTGGAGGGTTTCAACCGCAAGCACATACACTCTCTTTATGCGGCTGGAAACTAGGGTTTTATTTCATCAGATGGTCGCAGAATTCGGTAATTGACCGCAGATATTGATAGTTGACCGTAGGCTTCTGAATCAGGATTTTTTATTATTAGCATTATTGGGTTCATATCTTGGATTTTTTTTAGTTGATTTTTCTAGATATTTTTGTGGTTTAATATATATATCATTGTACTCTCTCTTTCTTGAAACATTCAATGACAATCTAATAAGAAGAAGAATTTGAAATGGTTTTCCCCCTTGTGGGGTTTTTCCCTAGTCTCCGACCAATCCTGGTGTCTCTGTGTGTAAATGTTTTCTTCTATTGTTCCTTTATGTCTCGTTGCATTGTTGATGATATTTTTATTTCTACATAATTGCATATGATGCAATGATGACATAATGTTGTGGGGTGAATTTAATGTGTAAATGATGAATCCAATTATCTGAAGCACAGAACAATATAGCCCTAAGAAAAATTAACTACAAGTGAAAAAATGATTCGCGATTAACTATCAGGTGGCAGAAATGAAGAAGAGCCTCCTCAGACATTTATTCCAAACAAAATGCACATGGTTGAATTAGCCAAATCCAAAATTTATCTGAAAACAGGAAGCATTGACCTAGCTACGAACGTGGAAATTGAAAGCGCTATGCTTGGGTTAGTACTTGTTTAGCATAAAATTAGAAAATAATGGAGAAATTTTCCAAATAAGCCACTACTTTCAATGATCGCCCTATCACTTTGAAAAATGCAAATTATGACAAGGGCAATAAAATTTTAAAAATTAAAAAAGTAAAGGTCCATAATAAAAAGGTTATTGATATAGTACAAATGGATGTTGATGTGGTTAGCGTTGCATCCAGTTGATTGATGAGATTGCATCAATATATTGGTAACACACTTCCAATTTCTATTATACAATAGAAGCAGAGAACCTAATACTGAAAGCAAGAATAAAAGAGCTAGTTCTCTAAATCTAGGTCCTTTGTTAATGACTCCACTAGCAATTTGGACACTACCATTGGAAATTTCTACATCCAGCACATCCCATCAACCTTAAAATGCTCTTAAACTCCTTAATGTAGTAAAATCTTATATTATCACTAATATATAACAAATATTAGAAATCATTGAACATGCATGACAAGTAGCTTTTGATCTACTACTTTTAGCATAGTGAATTAACTCGTTTTCCAATTTGGTTAAAAATGATGTTAAGGAAGAAAATAATATCTTTAATAATGACTGTTGGTGAGGTAAATCCCCACTACGGACAGAGGTGATCCCACTAGCCTGGGGTGGGTCTAGCAACAAACAAAACAAGCTATAATATTGATTCTTAGTTAACGAACGGACAATGATTCAATAGATGACTTACCGGAGATACTATGTTGTTGTTGTCGTCGAAAAGGGTTGCTGCCTCTCACTCCTAGTTTTACATATCATGATCCGCTCGCTTTCACTCTTGGACACCTACACACACATAAGAAACAATGACAATTTACAACATACTAATCACATTCGTAACTATTAGTCAGTCGAAGAGGACTAAATCAATTGCATTAAATAAATTATATAACACAATGATGGAACCAACACCATAGTCGAGTATATTAATAAATGAAAGGAAGAGTACAACCAAGCTTCAACATCGTGGTCTCCCCCAATAGGGGTCAAGTGGAGCGCATATCACAAAGGCTTGTTGGGAATTCAGATGGGACTCTCTCTAAAAATTTCTCCTTGGTTCTACCTTCTCAATAGCAATTACTCAGCTATAGTATTCTTCTCCAAGTTTAGCTCTTTAGCTATATGTTCAGCTAGCTTTCATAAAGGGAGAAGGCCTATTTTTATAGAGGGAGAGGGAGACAGAGCGCCAGGTGGTGCAGGCTCTAGTGCAAATATTCCACATCGGCGGGAGGGGTGAACTGGCTACCGGCGCCAAGGCCAAAACATAGGTTTTTTGTGCTTTTTTGAGGAAATTTCCAACATGAGAAATGATGTCCTTATGCAGAACGATGCAAAGAAGGTGTTTTAAAAGTATGACACTGCTCACAAGTCACGGGAATGACCCTCCAATATGCGGGGCGAGGGATTGCAAGGACGGTGACAAAATGTTGTGTAACAGATGCCCCCTAAAGCATGAGGTCTGAGAGAGAGGGAAGGGTGAAATTCTTTATGAGAACTTGTTCGACCCAAACCCTGCTGTCAAAAAACCTGCGAGTACAAATACAAATAATATCTCTGATACATGATATGTGGCATGGGTGCAGCCATCCATAATAGAGTATATAAAAAGTGAGATCCGAGGTATGGACACAGCCATCCAAAAATAAGGATCAAAAAATAGACTCAGGTATGGTCATAGCCATCCAATCATAAGAGTCATGTAATAGGTCATAGTAATCCACAAAGAACCCGTAGCCTAGATTCATTAGACAAAACCCAGGGTCTTGCGCTCCATCTCGACCCAAACAAAGTACAGATTCGAGCATGCGAATAGACGAGTTGAAGTCGAACATGCAGGAAGATCGTCTGATTACCAGCCAATAATGAGAGTTGTTAACAGACATGAGAGAAACCACCAATAATTACAATGGCTCTCAAGGTAAAAAAGGTGCAATCCACGGAATGTGAACAGTGATCTGGCGTCGAACACTCGCAGAATCACCCGATCGAAGTCAGATGATGTAAACCTTGCGTCGGATGTGAAGAACCTGCCATTAAGGCATGCAGGCTCCAAGGTGCCTGAAGGGAGTCTCTAGATCAGCTTCCTGGAAAATGAATTGAAGTCGACAAGACACGACCTAGTCGAAGGAGGGCCATGATGTTTCCCACATCATCAACACGAGACAAAGGGATATGATGATTTGTGAATCAGGACCAACAGAGAATCAGAAGAAGGTTGAATATTGAAGAGGCAAAACTTCTCTTGAACACATCGGCGGCATTGTTAGCCACCCATATTTTTCCTATCATATCAGTTGGTGGCTAAATATTCTTTGCAGCCTTCAAGAAACAAATTCAGTCCTAAATTTGTTGGTGCTTGAATTCTTTTGGTGAAACTCATGTTGCTGGTTAAATCTTCATACCTGTTTCCTTCTCCAAACCTCTCATTATCCAACAAAAATCCAAGTCAAATACTGCTGCATTCCCCTTTTTTCTCTCCTTTTCTTCCAACTTACATCATTCTCCATTTTCCTTTTTCCATAAAAACCCCACAAAAACATATGTTTTCCCTTTATCCCTTCATAAAATCCGTTCCCTAAGGTTAAGAACTCACTTTTTGACCTTGTCTGAACCTTGATTTCCCTTTGAAAACATTGCAAAACCTATAAAATGCACATTTTATATGATGTTAAGGCTTTTAGTCCCCTCGGGCTAAGCCCCTGGCTTTTTCCCCCATATATCCGAGCGCCGGGACAAACTGCTCAGTCATTAGGAGCTAAACCAAAAATACAACCTTTCTCCGTCCATTTTCCTTTGAAAACCCGAAAAAACCCATTTTATAAAGTTTTAACGGGGAATAATTAAAATCACATGTTTTATTTCGCGATCAACCTGGAACGTCGATCTGCTCCCCAGATCCGACGGAGCGGAGCACATCTCACCAGGTGGACCCCCACTTCTCCCGCGCCGTTTCTTAAGAAACCACCGGTTTCCATTTCGCACCACCTTCTGAGCCACGGTGGTTTTCTCCCGTCGTCCAGCGATTCCATACGCTGGCCGACACGTGTCCCCGCCACTATTTCAAAACCTCCGTGCTATCACCTCATTTCGCGTGATAAACTTCACACCATAACCATGCAACGGAATCCACCCCCACCGTTCGATCTGGGAATTCCCATCCGACGGCTGCTGATCGCCTCACTTGCTCGACCTTTAACGGACATGCTCGCCCGTTAACCCATCCATCGCGCATCCAAGATTCAACCTCTGCAGTCGATCTCTGCAGATCGACGGATATTATTCTTCCTCCTGATTCCATCGCCCGGTCAGACATTTTCGCGCTGACTTCCCGTTGCCCAATCTCGACCGTCGATTTCTGCAAATCGACGGTCCTGATTTAATCTTTCTTCAACCTTTTCCACGACCGCCCAGATTTGATCTCGGTCGTTGGATGACCCCATCCAACGGCCCGCGTTCCTCCGCACATTCCCCAAAGCAGATTGACCTATAAACTGGATTGTTTACGTGTTTTTTGTATTTTGCAGGGTTAAGGTCATTTGTTTGTGTTTTAAAAGGAAATTTCAGACCAGGAGGGTGACGATCCTCTACGTTTCGATTTCTCCAAGGAAATCACTTACAGAGTTAGTTTTCATGTCTCTTCAATGTTTCCACAGGCATTGATGCCTTTCCCTACCTGCGCAGCCCCGCACAACAGAGAAAACCGTCAAAATCAATGCAAAAAAAGAGTATCAGTGGTAGAAGACCAAAAATGAACCAGAACAGCAGCTTAAGTGGACAGATTTATGGGGATTAATGCCAAGACAGTTATTAAACGCCTAATCCCTGCTCTCAAATACTGATTGAAGGAAAAACATAAAGTGTTTATCAGAAAAACCCTCCACCGCCACAAATGGAGGCGAATTGATTCCTCCCAACGACTACAACGCCACCTGTGCCTCAAAGGATTCAATCAAGAACCGAATTTATTGATCAAAGTCAGATATTTTTCCTCGACACAGCCAAAGGAGTTATTTCTGCCAGGAAATTAATGACAGAAGGTCGGCAGAGCAACCCTATTGATACACAGAGCCTCAAAGGTCAAATAAAGCTCCCACCGAGCTAAATTCATGAGTGTAAATCATTCAATACAGTGGAACACCTGTGTAGTTCCTCGTTGAGCCCCTCGAAGGCTAAGAAGACATTAATATCTGTATTAATTGATTTGGAGATCTTTTATCAGATCTCACCTCCTCATTCTTCTATAAATACTTCAATAGAAGATGAGTGAGGGGTTGGTTGTTAATGTAAATTGCCGAAGCATTGTATTGTAACTGAGCTGAAGACTCTTGAATGTAGATAGGATTTCACTGGCTCTTGGAGCTCTGCTTGTAACAGATAGGTTAGGTTATGAAGAGAGATGGATTAAAACACTGGATTTGAATATTGTAACTGGTTTGAAGCATCAATACAAGCTGATTTATGGGATGCTAGTCTATGCTGATGGTGATGTTATCCTCACTGTAACTTGTATTTGTTTCTGTTTTCAATTTGTTTCATTTTCCACTATAAAGAACAGTTTAAACAGGGTTAGGTCCTACTATATATCAGTAACCTTCTCTGGCTGAAAAACCTTTATTTAAATGTTTTCTCTCAACTGTGTTATTTGAAAATGATTTGATTCAGTTTAAGTACAGGGATGTTGGCGTTCCCTCGTCTTGTTGTCCTAGCTGAATGTTATTTTTAAATGTTACTTTCAATATATGTTGTGTGAGGATGAACTGAGGAAATTAAGGTTAGCCCTGAGTCCCTTTCTTATTTTCTCAACTATTTGATTGTTTCCCTTAGGATGTGTTAAAAGCTGACTAGTTTCAAAGTACTTATCAGATCTTAGACCATTCTGTGTTATCTTTGAGTTTCCCTTTGTTTTTATATGTTTTCTATCAGAAGTGTATCAAAGGCTGGATAGTTTCAAAGTACTTACCAGATCCTAGTTTGCTTCTATGTTTTTCTTAAGTGCTTGGTCAAAGGCTGGCTAGTTTCAAAGTACTTACCAGATCCTGGGCTGCTCTTTGTTCTGCATCTGTCATTTCCCTTTCTTATTGTATCACTCCATTCCATAAATCAATCTTTAAAGAGATCCTTAGGCATAGATGACTTGCCCCATAGACCACTCTTGGACCTGATTGTTTCAATTAAATCCTCTTATGACTCCATAGCCCAATGGACTAAAAATCTGCCATCATCTTTCTTCTTGACCAAAGCTTACTCTTTTTGCTTGCAACTTCTCACTTTTCAACCTATTTGCATATGGATATTTCAGCCTCAGACAACAACTATGTTCAACCATCCAAAAAGCCAAACAAACCCTTGGTCTTCATAACTAGCCTAATATCATTACCCTAAACTTCAAAGACAAATCCATCTTTGTACATATTGGAGAGATCCCTCTCCGGATTCAGGAGGGCTAGATCCTAGAATCCCAAAGTTGGTTGAAATGATGTTAACTCTGTGATCGGACTTTTTCCAATCTTGCTTATTACAGACACCTAACATTTCTGGTGACTCCGCTGGGGAAGAACCCTGAATCATTTTCATTTAAAGATAATCATACGACATCAGAGATTTGGTTCATAGAGCATTTTCTTTATTAACCAGCTGGAGTCACCTAACATTTCTGGCGACTCCACTGGGGAATTGAGTTGAGTTTTCATCTTTTTTCCCTTTTATTTTCACATAAACCTTGAGAGTAAAAAGCAGCCTTTTCAAGCACTACCACAGAAATGGTAATCATGATGAAACTTGTTTGAATCAGAGACAAACTAGGTCAACCCTAGGATTCTCTTAAGTTTTTATCTAACCTTGGAAATATCAATTGGCTTAGCCATAAGAGTAGACTGTCTTTGTCTCATAACCGTAGCTAATTTTTGAAGCAAAGTTAGGACATTCTTAGAAACCACGCGAATAGAAAAGAAATAAGAAAAGCCAAAAACAGTTTCAGATTGGTAGTAAAACACTAGTTTTTGATATCTTGCCTACACCTTTTGATGTGTTTTACCCTATACTCTTAGACAGAGTCTGGAAAGGGCCAGGTAGCCTCCGGATATCATCCTCTTTTAGAGGTGACATATCTGGTGAATGCCCTCCCAGTCAATCTCTGGTTATAGTTGTTGTGTTTTGAGATACTCTTCAAAAGGGTTGTTTCACAAACACTGTGGTAGACAGTGTACTTCTTTGAAAACACTCTAAAGTTTCCACCTGGCGACTCCACAATCCTAAACAGACCTTAAGACTCCACTGGGAAGAACCCTTATCATTGTAATATCCTTCAAATTCAGTTAGAAGGCTGTAGGATTAAAATTTGTGAAAACAGATTAGTTAACCTCTCAAAGACTTTCATATCTGGTTGAACTTTTCCTGTTTATTTGTGTCTAAAAACATAGCATAGTGGCTCCTAGAAAGATTCACACTAGAGCCCATCCTGACCCTAATCTACCTGAGATAGTTGATAACCCAGAAAGAATCCTTAGGAAGTCTCCTAAGATACAATCTTCAACTGTTTTCAGATCATCTCTAAGAGCTAATTCAGTCCCTGAAAATCTTTCAGCTCTACAACAATCACAAGCTAATTTAGTCAATCCATTTAGGACTAGGTCATTTGGTGATTCAGATCAGTTAGATTCTGAGTCTTCACATTCATCTCCAGAAACAAGTGAACACCTTGGGAGTAGAGAATCAACACCTCCTGATTTACATTTTCTTCTTAACTTAGGTGTCTCTCACCCAAGATCAGCTCAGCAATCTACTGTTGTCCCATCCACTTCTGCTCATCCTTCATCCACTGTTCAAACCACTTCATTTCAGCCCACCCCACCTCTTGTCAACCCACCACCTATCATGGCAGCATGGTATGCTCCCTTAGTCCTTCCTGTACCATTAGCCAACCTTCCACAAAACTATCAGTCCAAAATCCCATTGTATGATGTTAGCAATACTACAACAGCATCACAACATGTGGACAAGATGAATGACTACTTTGACAGAAATGAAATTGATGATGATTCTGTCAAACTTAGACTATTTGCTCAAAATCTGGGGGGAGAAGCAAGAAAATGGTTCAAAGGCTTAGCCCCCCATAGTATTAATGATCTTCAAGGTTTCCATAAAACATTCTTAAACAAATGGGAAGTAAATAAGAACCCGCTCCAAGTTCTTGCTGACTATAACAATCTCCATAGAAACCCAGGGGAAAGTGTACAGGCTTATTGTACCAGATTTAACAGTGTGTATAATGCACTTTCTCCTGAACTAAAACCTCCACAGGGCTCAGCTTTAAACAAGTTTCCTGAAGGGTTTGATGCTGACATGACCTATTCACTCAGAGAAAGAGTTTTTGCAACCCTTGAAGATATGCAAAGAGGTGCTCTTTCTGTGGAAGTAAACTTAATGGAGAAGAGAGCAAGAATGAAAGCTGAAAAGAGAGTATCTTTCAGAGAGGAATCCGCCTCTACTACTTCAAGCTCAAAAATGGAAAGAATGATGGAAGAAATGATGAAGAAAATGAGCATTCTAGAGAGAGCGCAAGCAAGTCTAAATCAAAACGCTCCTCAAAACAGAAACCAAAACCAAAATAAGAATGTTAGAAGGAATCAACCTCCAAACCGACCAAGAGAAGATGATCAACAGATCACTCCTCCCTTTCATCAAAACTATTTAAGTGAGGTTGAGGAAACAGATCAAATAACAGAGGAGGATGATATAAACTTATTTTGGGTAGATGATGATGACTTCAAGGTTCATTATGATAGGAAACAAGGTCTTTATACACCTTACGATGACAAAAGAGATGATAATGAAAATTATTATCAAAACATGGAAAATGTTGTCATAGAGCCTTCAAAGGAATATGAACTCAAAAGTAAATCTAATCAAAAAACCCCCAACAACAAAACCTCTGACAAACCTTCTCAAAACAGCACTGCAACCAAGCCTAAAACAGTCAAACAAAAAGACAAAACAGTGGCTGATAATTCTGGTAAAGGTAAAGAGAAAGACACTCAAAATCTTGAAAAACAGAGTGCAAACAGCAGTAGTACTAACACTTCAGCTAGTACTCCTATTTTAACCGATGTGTCAACTGTCGATAAAACAAATCAGCAAGTTGTGGTTGCTGATAAAGTGGCAGTAAACAAGGTTGAAACCAGCACCTTAAAGAATCAAATTCCTTTTAGTTTGGAACAGGAAATCTCAAAGATCAAAATTTATGTTCCTTTGACCGAGTTAGCTGCCCAACATGTATATAGGTCCAAAATTTTGAAGGCTTTGAACATAGAAGAAAATGAGGATACACTCAATCTAAATGACGACCATCCAGAGCTTATTTTTGGTCCAAAGATTGAAGGGAAGTTTCAAGAGGGACCTGTCCCTCCCTTCTACGTAAGTTTGAACGTTCATGACAAAATTTTGCACAATGCTATGCATGACTCAGGCGCTTCCCATAATTTAATGCCAAAAGCTGTGATGGAAAGCCTGGGTCTTGAAATTACCAGACCTTACAAAGACCTGTACTCCTTTGACTCAAGCAGAGTTAAATGTCTAGGATTGATCAAGGACCTATGTGTTAATTTAGCCCAAATTCCAGCCAAGTGTTTGGTCATGGATGTTGTTGTGGCTGATGTACCCCCAAAGTATGGAATTCTTTTATCAACATCTTGGGGGGCTAAGTTACAGGGGACCATGCAAATGGACATGACCTATGCGACTATCCCTGTTTTCAATCAGACTAGAAGACTTTACAGGGAGTCCCACATGCAATACACAGTTACAAGTCAAGACAGGCCTCAAAAATCTCCTCTGTATGCTGTAAGTACGAGCCTTGATTCTTTTATCATGTTTAATGATGAAGCCCTCACAGAACAAATCACTTTAACAGGGTCAATGGCTGAAACGGAGGAAGAGGAGTACAACGATGAACTGTCAAGACAGTTTACTGTATCTGAAAATCCTAGAAAACCAAACATAGGTCTTGAACTACGAATCATCAATCCATTAAACTTAAATCTTGACAGTCAAGAGAGAAATCCTCAACCCGATGAAAAACTTGAGGAGTCAAATCATATAAAGGTCGTGCACCAAACTGATAAAACTAAAAATGATCCTCTATGGACTATTTATTTTGATGGGTCATGCACTAGAACAAATGCTGGTGCAGGTGTCTGGATTACTAACACTGAAAACAATCATACATAATGTATTTCATGTAAATTAAACTTTCAGTGTTCCAACAACATAGCAGAATATGAATCCCTTCTCTTAGGCTTGCATCTCTTGAAGAAGTTAGGAGCCAAGAGAATAAATGTGTATGGGGATTCTGAGTTAATAATTAGGCAAGTCAATAAGGAGTATAATGCAAATCATCCCAGACTTAGGGCCTACAGGAATGATGTCATGGATCTTTTAAAAACATTTGAGGAATCCAACTTAATTTTTGTCCCAAGGAAAAGAAACATTGCATCCCACAATTTAGCCTTTGCTGCTAGAACCTGCCCAATGCTATATGATGACACATCTCAGATTAAATTCAGACCAGCTTTCCCGGATAACAAGAAATATTGGCAGGTGTTTGATCAAGATAAACAAATAGAAGACTTCATGCAATTCAGAAATGAGTTTGAACTCCATAGCTCAGATTCAGACTATGATACAGACTGCAGTGAAGAAAATTTTCTTGGTGAAGAAGAACTGTCTCCTGAGCTTGTAGATATTAACATTTAGACTAGCAAACTTAGAAACCAAACAGAGTTGAGTGTAGAATCTGAAACAGAGGAGTTGGAAACTCTGCATTCTAAGGATGATAGTTTGCCCAAGGGTTTGGCCCCTCTAGAAGAATTGTTTGATTTTAATGATGTGGCCAATAAACATAAAATGAAACCTGTAGAAACTGAAGTGGAGGAATGTAATGTAGGCAGTGAGGAAAAACCAAAAATGATCAAACTGTCCAAAACTTTGCCAGCTCACATTAAACTCAAATACATAGAGTTGTTCAAAGAATTTTCTGATGTTTTTGCATGGAGTTACGAAGATCTTAAGTCCTATGACACTGAAATAATACAGCACAAAATCCCTCTTAAAGACAACCAAAAACCATTCAAACAGAAACTGCGCAGAATAAACCCTGTCCAGTTTACATTGGTTAAGAAGGAAATCATGAAGATGCACGATGCTGGTATTATTGTCCCTATTAGGTATTCTGAGTGGGTGTCTAATCTGGTGTCTGTTAGGAAGAAAACTGGAGAAATCCGGCTTTGTATATACTTTAGAAATTTAAACAAAGCTTCATTAAAAGACAACTACCCTTTGCCCAAGATGGATCATATTTTACAAAGGGTGGTGGGGTCTAAAAGAATTTCTTTGCTAGATGGCTATTCAGGGTATAATCAAGTCTTAGTCCACCCTGATGATCAATTAAAGACATATTTTACTACACCATGGGGCACCTTCATGTATTTGAAAATGCCTTTTGGTCTAATGAATGCCGGAGCAACCTTTCAAAGAGCCATGGACATAGCCTTCTCGGAAGAATTGGGCTTCTTCATTATTATCTATCTTGATGATGTAACTATGTTTTCAAAAATAGATGAAGAACACTTAGAACATTTGAGGAAAGTTTTCGAGAAGTGCAGAAAGTTTGGGATATCTTTAAACCCTAAGAAGACTCTATTTGGTCTCCAGGAAGGTAAACTTCTTGGGCACATTATTTCTGAGGAGGGTATAAAGATATATCCAAAGAGGATCGAGGCTATATTGCAAATCTCTCATCCTCGAAACATCAAAGAGTTGCAGTCTTTCATTGGGAAGATAAACTTTTTGAGGAGGTTCATCCCTAACCTAGCTGAGCTCCTTAGGAATATCACAAACATGTTAAAAAAGGAGCAAGGGGTAAAATGGACCTTGGAAGCAAAGACATCCTTTGAACTGGTAAAACAAGCATTAACCAAAACACCGGTTCTCATAAGCCCTGATTTTTCAAAAGATTTTTATATCTTCTCATTTGCATCAGAACATACCATTGCAGTTGTCCTTTTACAGAAAAATCCACAAGGACAAGAGCAGCCCATTGCATTATTTAGCAAGGCATTAAGAGATTCCCCTTTGAAGTATAACATTATGGAGAAGCAGGCTTTTGCTTTGGTAAAGGCTTTGAAAGACTTCAGGGTATACATCCTTCACTCACACATTATTTCCTTTGTCCCAAATTCAGTTGTTAAAGACATTCTAACACAGGACCCAGATGGTAAGAGAGGTAAGTGGATTGTTGTTATTCTTGAACATGATTTAGAGATAAAACCCACTAAGCTCATCAAAGGCCAAGGTCTAGCTAGATTAATGGCTGAATCAAATTGTGAAGTTCTTGATATTAATATGATTAATGCTTTGGATGACCAAGAATAATTCTCAGCTCCCATTATTGAAGACCATTTTGTGAATTCTCCTTGGTATACTGATATTTTTTATGTTTTGCTTAATCTGAATACACCTCCTGGTTTATCAAAAAAAAAGGCAAGATTCCTAAAGTTAAAAGCTGTAAACTATTGAATTATTGATAGATGTCTTTATTGGAAAAATGCAAGTGGTGTATTGCTTAAATGTTTGCCTGAGTTTGATGCAGAAAAGATTAAGCAGGAATTCCATGAAGGAGAGTGTGGAGGTCATTTATACTGGAAGGCAACAGCCAACAAAATTCTAAGGGCTGGTTTCTATTGGCCCACTCTTTTCCCTGATATACATAAGATGACCACTACTTGCCATAAATGCCAATTGTGTGAAGGCAAGAGAAAATTACTACCCCTGCCTCTGCATCCAATCACTGTTGAAGCCCCTTTTCAACAATGGGGACTTGACTTCATAGGAGAAATCCATCCACCATCTTCTGCTCAGCATAGGTGGATTCTTACTGCCATAGACTACTTCACTAAGTGGATAGAAGCCATTCCTTGTAGGCAGGCCAATGATTCAGTTATCATAAAATTCATGGAGACTAACATCCTCTCCAGATTTGGCTGTCCTACTAAGATCATCACAGATAATGCAGCAGCATTTGGATCAAAGAAAATTGTTGAATTCTGTCACAAGTATCGGATAACATTGGGACACTCCACAGCCTATTACCCTCAAGGTAATGGACTTGCAGAATCTTCCAACAAAAGCTTAGTGAACATAATCAAGAAACTGTTGGAGGACAACAAAAATTCTTGGCACACAAAGCTGATCCATGCACTTTGGGCTGACAGATTAACTTTGAAAAAATCTATTGGTATGTCACCTTTTCAGCTAGTGTATGGTACAGATGCAATTTTTCCCAATAGTCTTTGTGTACCAGTTATGAATTTAATTCAAGAGTTGCAGACTGAAGAAAATGACATGACCAGAAGAATAAATCAAACCATTCATCTTCAGCAAACCAGAGAGGAAGTGTATAACAAATCATTACAGAAACAAGACAGTATCAAGAAGATATTTGACAGAAGAACAAAGACCAGAAATTTCAAGATTGGGGACAAAGTTTTGAAGTGGGATTCAAGGAGGGAAGACAAGGGAAAGCACGGAAAATTTTATAATCTATGGCTTGGCCCTTACTCTATTCATTCGGACGCTGGTAATAATGCATTTTTCTTACAGGAACTGGATGGATCAGAATTGTTTGGGGGTCCTGTCAATGGCAGGATGCTTAAGCATTACTTCTCTTGATCCATTTTATGTTTTGAAGCCTTTTTATCTTTTTCCATTATGAATAGTCCATCCCCTATTGCATTCAAAGTTATGAAAAATCAAAAAAATACAAAAACAAAGAAAAAAATGAAAAGAGGGCAGGAATAAAAACAAGAAAGGCAAGGCCCCATGCCAAGAAAAAGAGAAACAAATCTGAAAGTGTGCAAGCTCAAATGCCACTCCTCAAAAACACACTTCTAGTTAGTCAAATAGCCTAATCTTGACTAATTAGCTTTTGAATTTTTCTGCTGATAGGATAGTGAATTTGATTTGCCAAACTATTCAATCTTGGCTTATCAGTAGATAGATTAGGTTAGAAATTGAAGGTTCAAGAAAATTCAAAATCTGAACCAAAGTTTCCAAAGGGAGATGACTCAAATCTATGTTAAATTATGAGTCAAAGAATGTAAAGATCTGGTTCCAATCAGTTTAAAATCTGAACCAGAAGGAAAGCAAAGACAGCTCAAAAGCAAAGCAAAAACAAAGCTGTGAAGAAAAGAGAAGGCCATGATAAGAGACTTTCAGATCTTAAGCCTTCCATTTTGTTTTTGTTTTTCTGCAAATAATAATCTATTTGCAGCTTGTTTTTATGCCATAGATCACAGCAAGTCAAACAGCTTAATCTTGACTTGACTGTTTTTAAATTTCTGCTTTAGAATTTAAAGAATGAAAGTCTGTTGGACAGCTTACTCCCAACAGACAGTAGATTAGGTAGAGAAATATTTGAGCTCTACTGTTTAATCTGAGTTCAAGGAGAAATAAGGAGTAGCAAGTAGATTAGTTTTTATGCTTTCAAAAGAATAAAATATTGTGAAAAGATTTTTCCAATCCAAGTGCACTCTGATGAAGAAAAAATGTTAGATCAGTAGGATTGGGTAGGTAGAAATTGGTATTGATGAAGTCCATTTATATTTCATGATTGACCCTATTTTTCAGAAGCAGAGAAAGATCATCCAGCAAAAGAGAGCAATCTAATGGATCAGGCACCAGTCAGCATCCCAGAGAAATCAAGTATGAATTCTTGATGCCTTCAGGAAGGCACCATCCCCAAGTGGAGCCGTTGTTAGCCACCCATATTTTTCCTATCATATCAGCTGGTGGCTAAATATTCTTTGCAGCCTTCAAGAAACAAATTCAGTCCTAAATTATTCGGTGCTTGAATTCTTTTGGTGAAACTCATGTTGCTGGTTAAATCTTCATACCTGTTTCCTTCTCCAAATCTCTCATTATCCTACAAAAATCCAAGTCAAATACTGCTGCATTCCCCTTTTTTCTCTCCTTTTCTTCCAACTTACATCATTCTCCATTTTCCTTTTTCCATAAAAACCCCACAAAAACATATGTTTTCCCTTTATCCCTTCATAAAATCCGTTCCCTATGGTTAAGAACTCACTTTTTGACCTTGTTTGAACCTTGATTTCCCTTTGAAAACATTGCAAAACCTATAAAATGCACATTTTATATGATGTTAAGGCTTTTAGCCCCCTCGGGCTAAGCCCATGGCTTTTTCCCCCATATATCCGAGCGTCGGGACCAACTACTCAGTCATTAGGAGCTAAACCAAAAATACAACCTTTCTCCGTCCATTTTCCTTTGAAAACCCGAAAAAACCCATTTTATAAAGTTTTAATGGGGAATAATTAAAATCACATGTTTTATTTCGCGATCAACCTGGACCGTCGATCTGCTCCCCAGATCCGACGGAGCGGAGCACATCTCACCAGGTGGACCCTCCCTTCTCCCGCGTCGTTTGTTAAGAAACCACTGGTTTCCATTTCGCACCACCTTCTGAGCCACGGTGGTTTTCTCCCGTCGTCCAGCGATTCCATACGCTGGCCGACACGTGTCCCCGCCACTATTTCAAAACCGCCGTGCTATCACCTCATTTCGCGTGATAAACTTCACACCATAACCATGCAACGGAATCCACCCCCACCGTTCGATCTGGGAATTCCCATCCAACGGCTGTTGATCGCCTCACTTGCTCGACCTTTAACGGACATGCTCGCCCGTTAACCCATCCATCGCGCATCCAAGATTCAACCTCTGTCGTCGATCTCTGCAGATCGACGGATATTATTCGTCCTCCTGATTCCATCGCCCGGTCAGACATTTTCGCGCTGACTTCCCGTTGCCCGATCTCGACCGTCGATTTCTGCAAATCGACGGTCCTGATTTAATCTTTCTTCAACCTTTTCCACGACCGCCCAGATTTGATCTCGGCCGTTGGATGACCCCATCGAACGGCCCACGTTCCTCCGCACATTCCCCAAAGCAGATTGACCTATAAACTGGATTTTTTACGTGTTTTTTGTATTTTGCAGGGTTAAGGTCATTTGTTTGTGTTTTAAAAGGAAATTTCAGACCAGGAGGGTGACGATCCTCTACGTTTCGATTTCTCCAAGGAAATCACTTACAGAGTTAGTTTTCACGTCTCTTCAATGTTTCCACAGGCATTGATGCCTTTCCCTACCTGCGCAGCCCCGCACAACAGAGAAAACCGTCAAAATCAATGCAGAAAAAGAGTATCAGTGGTAGAAGACCAAAAATGAACCAGAACAGCAGCTTAAGTGGACAGATTTATGGGGATTAAGGCCAAGACAGTTATCAAACACCTAATCCCCGCTCTCAAATACTGATTGAAGGAAAAACCTAAAGTGTTTATCAGAAAAACCCTCCACCGCCACAAATGGAGGCGAATTGATTCCTCCCAGCGACTACAATGCCACCTGTGCCTCAAAGGATTCAATCAAGAACCGAATTTATTGATCAAAGTCATATATTTTTCCTCGACACAGCCAAAGGAGTTATATCTGCCAGGAAATTAATGACAGGAGGTCGGCAGAGCAACCCTATTGATACACAGAGCCTCAAAGGTCAAATAAAGCTCCCACCGAGCTAAATTCATGAGTGTAAATCATTCAATACAGTGGAACACCTGTGTAGTTCCTCGTTGAGCCCCTCGAAGGCTAAGAAGACATTAATATCTGTATTAATTGATTTGGAGATCTTTTATATGATCTCACCTCCTCATTCTTCTATAAATACTTCAATAGAAAATGAGTGAGGGGTTGGTTGTTAATGTAAATTGCCGAAGCATTGTATTGTAACTGAGCTGAAGACTCTTGATTGTAGATAGGATTTCACTGGCTCTTGGAGCTCTGCTTGTAACAGATAGGTTAGGTTATGAAGAGAGATGGATTAAAACACTGGATTTGAAGATTGTAACTGGTTTGAAGCATCAATACAAGCTGATTTATGGGATCCTGGTCTATTTTGATGGTGATGTTATCCTCACTGTAACTTGTATTTGTTTCTGTTTTTAATTTATTTCATTTTCCACTATAAAGAACAGTTTAAACAGGGTTAGGACCTACTGTATATCAGTAACCTTCTCTGGCTGAAAAACCTTTATTTAAATGTTTTCTCTCAACTGTGTTATTTGAAAATGATTTGATTCAGTTTAAGTACAGGGATGTTGGCGTTCCCTCGTCTTGTTGTCTTAGCTGAATGTTATTTTTAAATGTTACTTTCAATATATGTTGTGTGAAGATGAATTGAGGAAATTAAGGTTAGCCCTGAGTCCCTTTCTTATTTTCTCAACTATTTGATTGTTTCCCTTAGGATGTGTTAAAAGCTGACTAGTTTCAAAGTACTTATCAGATCTTAGACCATTATGTGTTATCTTTGAGTTTCCCTTTTGTTTTTTATATGTTTTTCTATCAGAAGTGTATCAAAGGCTGGATAGTTTCAAATTACTTACCAGATCCTAGTTTTCTTCTATGTTTTTTTTAAGTGCCTGGTCAAAGGCTGGCTGGTTTCAAAGTACTTACCAGATCCTGGGCTGCTCTTTGTTCTACATCTGTCATTTCCCTTTCTTATTGTATCACTCCATTCCATAAATCAAACTTTAAAGAGATCCTTAGGCATAGATGACTTGCCCCATAGACCACTCTTGGACCTGATTGTTTCAATTAAATCCCCTTATGACTCCATAGCCCAATGGACTGAAAACCTGCCATCATCTTTCTTCTTGATCAAAGCTTACTCTTTTTGCTTGCAACTTCTCACTTTTGAACCTATTTGCATATAGATCTTTCCACCTCAGACAGCAACTATGTTCAACCATCCAAAAAACCAAACAAACCCTTGGTCTTCATAACTAGCCTAATATCATTACCCTAAACTTCAAAGACAAATCCATCTTTGTACATATTGGAGAGATCCCTCTCCGGATTCAAGAGGGCTAGATCCTAGAATCCCAAAGTTGGTTGAAATGATGTTAACTCTGTGATCGGACTTTTGCCAATCTTGCTTATTACAGACACCTAACAGGCACGACACTGGATTTAGCAGTATTTGACATCAAGGGATCTGAGGTCATGGTGACGCGATAAAGATCAGATGAGCGGTCAAAAGATATTACCCAAACCCATGGAGGAAAACAAAAGACTAAGTGAGATTTCCTCAACCCGACACGAATGCAGACAAGTGCCATGTTCAACAGTGACATACTACCGACTAAAGTCTGGTTCCATTTTCCCCCACCATTTCTGGCAAGTACCCCAATTATTTTTGTAAACAAGCTTGAATGGGATAGCATGTGCTTGCGATGTAAGTTTTTCCTTCTGACAAATCCAACCTAGTACATTTTACGAGCCCTAGGAAGGAGGAACTCGAGTAACGTCATAACGATGGAGTTTGATGTCATCAGTTTTTAATAAGTCTGACAAAGGGAGAACTCAGCATATTTTCATGTTTAGAGAGTTTGAAAAGAAAGCAAAAAAGAAAACTCCAGCAAGGCCCTTTTCATAAATAGTCTCTCAAATTCGAAAAGGTAGAAAACAAAATCTGAGAGAACCTCTTAGTCGTGATAGGCTAAGGTATTCCTTTTTCGTAAGTAATCCATCCCAGCCCAAAAAAG
The DNA here is from genome assembly GCA_034641835.2 of Pinus albicaulis. Taxonomy (NCBI): domain Eukaryota; kingdom Viridiplantae; phylum Streptophyta; class Pinopsida; order Pinales; family Pinaceae; genus Pinus; species Pinus albicaulis. Next base: position 158,758,424 of record CM076580.1, read on the forward strand.
GGTTAAACGTATACTGGGTAGATATCATTTCGCATCCATTTAACGAGTTCAAAATGACAAGCGTCTCGGCAATCTTTTCAATTTCAGAGAGTCGGAAAAGAGCTGAAAGATGACTCGAGTAGTGACTTTTTCGTGTTTTTACCGAGTCCGAAAAAGTATAAAATATAACTTGTTACTTCATCATAACCACGTGAAAAATCTGTTCCTACACAAGAGACATGTGTAAAACCCATTTCTCGAAAATAATATGATAAAATAATCGACAAATATGTTTTAAAACCTAATTTAAGACTTTGAAAAGTTATAAAATGCCATAAGTGGTAAAAATTATTTACTTTTCACTTTTACCTCTTTGTGGAGCAACAGTGACCCATTGTGCTTTGCGATCTTGCGGTGACGATTGCGAGTGATCCAGTGAAACGATCTTGATTCCATCAGTCTCAGGTAAGAGCCGACACTATTTCCCATCTTTTAAGCTAAATTTCATTACCTGTACATGCCATTTTGATTTTCTAGGAGAATATTTTTCAAAATTAGGTCATCATGGTTTGCGCAGGTTTCGGGCACGGACCCGCGCCAATTTCCCCTTTTTTACATACAGGGCGCGCCTGCGCAACCTAAAAATCCGCATATTTTAAAGAAAAATGAAGTCAATTGCTTGCAAATTTCGATGCCCAAGTAGACTAAAAATTCTCATATGAACAATGTGTGCAAGTATCAAGCAGAATGAATGGTGATTGAGTGGAAAGAGAGGGAACACAGTGAGGAAGATGAACTTTCCATGGAGAATGATCGATGCATGGACGCCCTCAGATATTGTGGGATAAATAAATTCTTCCTAACACCGTGCCTCTGGGCTCAGCCGGAATTGCTTCAGTATTTGATAAGCATCTGGGATGAGGACCAAGAAAATTTTGTACTTCGAGATCAGGAACTTGAACTCGAAGTTTCTGATATCTATTTTATCATAGGATTGTCGCAAAGGGGTGTAGTCCCTATCATGACCGGTACCCGTCCTTCCGGGGAAAGCATGGGAATCGTGATCAACAAGGTTTGTTGAGGGGCACGAAAAGGAATAGGGAGTGGAAAGGTTGACATCCAAACCATCCCTGATTTGGCACTAAAAGTAGTGTTGCACACTATCACGCGGGCTGCAGAATCACAAGCACCGCATGAGGCCACAAAAACACAACTTCTTCTTGCCTCAGAGTGCATGAACCCGACTCTCTTCAACTGGGTAGAGACCGTGAATATTAACATTAAATGGCAACTAACCAAGTGCAAGAAGACAAAACTGAAGCAATTTGGGTATGGATCAATTCTGGTATCATTCTTCTTGGAACGACTACCGATATTCCAGCGCCAGGAGGTCATTGTCCCGATGCCACCACCCAGAGAACCACGGATGGCCCAATGGGTTGCGTTGATGCCCAGAGCAGGGGGTGGCCAACAGATGTCCTGGAGGCTAGAATTCTTCGATTGGCTCTGCTGACAACTGATTTTCGTGGAGGACTGGCCCTATTCTGGTACAGACTTCACCGGTGATCCAGACCTCCCGCTCCCAGAGGGAGAGGATTGGGATGAAGAGCTAGGTGAGACTCATTTTTTATTTTCATGAGTTTATGATTTTTTGGTATATATGCATGTTTTGACAGTAATCTTATATGTATGCAGATTTTGGCCCGGAGAGACCTGTGGGTATGTCGCCGATAACGAGGCGAACTCCTCGCGATTTCGATCCTCATGGTGAGGGTGGCGAGGGGGAGGAGATAGTACAAAACCTGGAGGGGATCGCCCATGGGATTCCGGACTATGCTTGCCTTGATGATGTTCCTCGGGCCTACCAGAGGCATACCATAGGGGTGTCGAGTCGTATCCACCGCTTATTGCGGCGGTTGGTACGGGCGGTGACGTGCTATCATGAGCACCACGCTGATTAGGCACCTAGGTTTTTATTTCCGCATATTTTGAGAGAAATGTTGTCTCAGGATGTAACTGAAACATAAACATATATTTTTTGGGTTTTTATGATGCACACGCTGCAAACAATCGATATATATACATACATCTATTTTCTACATGGATATTTTTACATATGATGATGTTTTTACAAATTATGCAAATGTCTATCTAATACAATGTTGGCCACTGCATCAGTTAATGTATTCATTCGTCTTGGTATATGTTGATATGTGATGAAATCAAAATTTCTTTCAAGAAAAATAATACGTAAATACAATCGCAAAATGCATGGGTTTCGAACCAAATAATGACCATTAAGTTGAAGAAAAACAAGCTGTGAGTCTAGATATACAAGCAATGCGCGTGTGTCAAGGTTAACTGCCTTGGTTAATAGTTCCAAAACGGCACTATATTCAGCAACATTGTTTGTAGTTCGTCCTATACAAATACCTTGTAGGTTAATTAACTCACCAGCAGGATTATAAATTACCCAGGTTGCTGAAGACAAGTTCCTAGTACTGCAGGAAGCACCATCTGAGAAACCGACATAAGGGGCAATAGACATTTGCAGAATAAGCAAGACCCAATAAGCAGAAAAAACTTACAAAGCACATCAAACCTAAACATGCACAAAAATGAAAAAATCACCTTTGTACAGACATCATTCATGAATGACTCGAGCATAATACTTTTTCAGATACAACCCATTTCTGGGTTGTGCTAAGGGATAACCTTCATAATCAATAAGCTCATAAGCCCCATTTTGTAACACATGTTTGACGATGTACGGCCCATGCCACATGGGTTGGAATTTACATGCCCCCAGCTTTTCATGAGCTTGTTCGTATAGGAGGATGAGGTTTCCTTCGATAAAAGAACGAGGGGAAACTATTTGGTCAAAGTGAGCTTTGACTCGCTTCTTTTATGCTTTGATGACCAAAGAAGTTAAGCGACGAGTTTCATCCAATCTCTATAAATAGAGGAGACGCTCTTCCTCAGGTGAAGTATTAGGCAGTAATTCCACAGCTAATTTGAGTGAAGGAATTTCACACTCAATCGGAAGAGTAGCTTCCAGACGATACACCAACTAAAATGGGGTGAATTCAGTCGCACTCTTAATCAACGTTTGGTAAGCCCATACAGCTAAAAACAACATGAGATGCCAATTTGATTTATGGATCCCAATTTTTCGTTGAAGCATCGTAACAAGAAATTTGTCTATGGCTTCAACCTGGCCATTAACTTGAGGGCAATATGGTGTTGAGTTGTCGTGACGCAGACCCAACTTAGACATCAGTTCCACCATCATATAGTCCCGAAAATGTGAACCATGATCGGTAACGATGGCTTGAGGGACACCAAACCAAGTAATAACATGATTGAATATTAATTGTGTTGTTGTCTTACCGTCTGCAGCCAGTGTAGGCATTGCTTCGGCCTATTTTGTAAAATAATCGATGGTAACGATAATATAAGCATGCCCCTCGACCGAGCGAGGGTTACACGTCATAAAGTCGATTCCCAATTTGGAAAAAGGACCAACGGTAATGACAGGGTGTAAAGTAACAGGTGGCACATGCATCTTGCATTAATATATCTGGTACGAATGACACTTGTGTACTGCGACAATGTAGTCTTTAAGAATGAATGGCTAGAAATAACCAGCACGAAGGATCTTTTGTACGGTGGCATAATTGGACATGTGACCACCACAGGTGACACTGTGTTATTCATTTAAAAATTTCTCAACTTCCTCGAGGATCATACATTGGCGAAGTATGGAATCGACTCTGACACAATAAAGGGTGTCTCCGACAATACGATAAGGTTGCGATTGATGCCGAATACGGCGTCGGGGATATTTCGTCAAATCATACCTAAAAGTAGAAGTCTGGAGATACACGATGATATCACCGTACCATGGATCAAGGGTGCTAATCAAGAAAATAGTTTCGTCTGGAATATGATCCTTGGAATAAGGAGGAGCAGAGTCGGTGGGGAGAGAAAATCAGATCAGCGAAAATGAGTGATTTCTTTGATTTGGCGACAGTAAATTCCAAATCAAACTCTTGGAGGATAACGATCCACTTCGAGTATTTTCCCCCCAGCAACTGTAGAGACATAATATAGGTCATGGGGTTACAATCAAAAATCATAAAAGGATATAATGACGAAAATGATGGATGGCCTAGACCGCAAATAGCACTAACTTCTCAACATGTGCATAATGTGTTTCAGGGTCGAGAAGGTTTCGAGACAAGTAGTAAATAACATGCTCGTTACTGTCATCATCATCTTGAACCAAAACCGTGGCGATCGTACTGAAGGCGACAACTAGATAGAGGGTGAAATCAAGATGATAATTCGGAGGATATAATAGAGGAGCGTTGACAAGTAACTTCTTAAGCGTGTCAAACGATTTTTGAGCAATCTCATTCCAACGAAAAGGGACGTCCTGCTTTAAAAGCCATGTGAACCCCTTGGCTACTTCGGCATAGTTCGGGATAAAACGGCTTAAGAAATTTTCTTTCCCTTGGAGACTCTGGAGCTGGTGTAATGAGGATGGAGAGGGGAGATTAACAATAGCCTCAACCTTAAGCAGATCAAGGCAAATTCTGTCTTTGGATACGATAAACCCTAAAAGTCTACCGGAATCGACGCAGAAGACACATTTATGCAGATTGAGCCGAATGTTGTAGCGTCTACAGCAAAGAAATATCTGGCGAAGATGGTCTGGATGGTATTTTCGCACAGCTAAATGATTCGGAAGGTCATCCAAGTATGGTTGAACAACATGACGAATATCATGAAAGGCATAAGACATCACGCGCTGGAACGTAGCCCCAGTGTTCTTCAAGCCGAAAGGGAGTTTCTTATATGCGAACGTTCCCCAAGGATAGATAAAAACGGTCTTGTGTTGATTGGACGGGAGAATGTTGATCTACTTATAGCCACAAAATCCATCCATAAGGGAAAAAATCTCACTCCCCACACAATCGTCAATGATCTGATCGATGAAAGGGGTGGGATAGTTATCCTTAGGGCAGGCCCTATTAATATCGCGATAGTCAACACAGACGCAACTTGTTCCCTACTTCTTATCCACAGGAAAAATGTTAGAAACCCACTCTATCAGAGGAATTGGATAAATGAAACCCGCTTTGAAAAAAATTTCAACTTCAGCTTTTATGGCGGCGGCTTTCCGAGGATGCATTGGACGAAGACGGTGGCAAACAAGCTTCGCACCGGGGTAGTTGGGAATCTCGTGCACCACAATACTGGGATCAATTCCAGGCATCTCTTCATAAGACCAGGAAAAAACATCAAGGAATTCTCGAAAGAGGCTAGTATACACTTGGACTTCATCAGAAGATCAAGTGACTCCGATATGGATGTTCTCGACAATCCCTGGTTTCACAAAAATTTCGATAGGCATCGTCTGGGTGATGTTACTCAAGTTGCCTTCAGTGAAGACTTCATGAATCAAGATAGGTGTTTGAAGTGGCGGAGAAGCAACTTGAAATGTAAAACGCTCAAGATAGTTAGACATTTCCCTGAGGCTAGGCATAAATGAGGAACGATGATGCCCATCGCTCCACGGTAAGTATTCGAGAGAAATGGCTTCCACGATAGCCTCATCAGATGGAAACACTTCTTTCAAAGGATCAGGCAAATCTATATCACCGAGCCAAGGGGATTGAGAATAAACGTAGATATACATGCTCAAAGGAGCACCTTCAAAAGGGGGAGAATCTGATGCAGCTACAAGCTCACAATAATTGATTTCAATTGGACTGAGTGGCATCGAATCCCCAAATGAATCAACATGTTCAGGTAAATGGACAATCCATGGGTCATCCGACTAGGAGATCATATTAACTTGAATGGTATTTGGTGGCGAAAGGGGAAAGATACCCATGAGGTCGGGGTCTTTGAAAATACCTGGCTCTACACTATCAGGGGGAGACGGAATCTTATCCACATATGGAACGTTTTTCTCAGAAGACGAGGTAAAGAACGACAGCTAGTCGACAGTAATAATTTTTCCCTCGTGTGGAAACTTTAGAAGACGAAAGAGGGTGGATGGAACGCACAGCATAGCGTGAGTCCAATTGCAATCGAGTAGAAGATTGTAATTGAGTTTAGGGTGAACTACTTCTACTTCAACATTGACCGTATTTCCTTGCAACGTAATCGGCAAGATAGCGAGAACACCCAAGGGTTTCGATTCCCTTCCATCAAATGCCTCAAGGGCATTGGGTGACGAAATTAGGGTCGGAGAGCCAATAGCCTTCCAGCAAGCAGATGGCATGAAACAGGTGGATGCAACTTCATCCACAACGGCTCTATGAATGTTGAGACCATTAGTTCTGACTTGTATGACAAGCGTAATATGGTGCGGAAGTCGGGGGACGAAATTCTCTAAGTCGAAAGTGAGAAGGCTAGAATTAGCAGGATCGATCCCACTGATTGTAGATAATAACGCTTTCCGCTGAGATGGAAAACTCTAAATCAATTCTAATGCAGACATCGCGGATGGAACCTATGATAAATCCTCAACAATATTGTAATGCTGAGCAGCACGGGCGTTAGGATTATAAGAAGATTTCCGGAGAACACCTTTAGACGGTGGTCGTACAACGGGTTCAGCACTGGGCCTTTAAATCTCAAGAGAACCAGAGGTAGGTGGGGGAGGGGGACCATTAACGATCTCTTTCCCAGTTTCCTAGCATGATCCATTATAATCTTTCGACCGAGTAGCGATGGAAAAGGGTGCAGAACCGTTCATCATGAACACTTGAGATCCAAATGGTGCATATGGCGCAGGTTGCTCGACCATCTGTGTTTGCTGAGACGGAAAAGGTTCTTTGAGGACAGTCGGAGTTCCCTTAGTGACTTTGAGCAATTTACTAACTTCGACTCCTCTAGGACAATCCTTAGTGTAGTGTTCCTCATCACAAATCAGACAGGGGTACTTCGGCTTGCACTGTGAACCATCATCAGCACGAGGTTTAGACGAATTTGTTTTTGGAGCATCAGATTTGGCGTTGCCTTTTCCCTTATTTTTCTCCTTGGATTTCTTTTCCACAAGATTGGCCTGAACGGAAATGACCTCCGAGGTTTTACCAAAATCTGGGGTAGGCTGAGGAGCATAATTAGTAGAAGAAATTTTTTTTTTCTTCCCAGTGTTGGAAGAGGGAGACTTACGTGAATTCTGAGATACATAACCAATAACGTCATCGACGGATGGGGTGGTCGATGCTTTAGAAGTCCCAAGTCGCGAGGCATCGGTCAAGATATCATACAAAATGCCCGATTGAGAGTACACTAAATCAAGGTACTCTGCACAAGCAATGGCATGTTCCTCGGTTACACATGCCCCCATAGCAATGTCTTTTGCAATCTGATTGAAAAAAGAGGTAGTGAACCAATGAGTAAGAAGCTGATCAGGAATTTCGAATTTGATCAGGCGACGATGACATCTCCATTCATGAATATGGTCCGAGATATGGGTAGCCCAGTCCTGTTTCAAGGATGTTAGGAGATGTGTCCCGACTTCATAATGAACCGGTAACTAGAAATGAGTAAGGAACGCCATAGCGAGAGAGTTGAAATCTTGAAAGATACCGCGAGACGGCTCGATGTACCACTTAGTAGCAGCTCCAGTGAGAGTTCGTTGGAAAATATGGAGTCGAATAGAGTCATCCACCCAAGAATTGGAATAACACCATAAATGGTATGTCATAACGTGTGCTTGGGGGTCTTCTCCAGACTTGCCCTCAAAATTTGGGCAATCACCAGGAACCTTCGTTGGAACCGGCGGCCAATACGGATTATGAAGGATTGGATCATTTGTTAATTTGGACACGTCCGGTAATTCCAACGTGGCGAGAAAGGGTAATTGAGGGTTGAAAGGCATGGCAGGTCCTCGATAAGGACCCGTACCCACATTCCATCATAGTTGAGTATAACTCTGCCCCCATTGGTTCTGTCCCGAAGGATTCAGACCATAAGGGGTATAAGCCGGATAGTTCGGCTGATATGGCGACTGAGGACCAGAATACAGAGGTTGAGGACCAAGATACTGATTTTGAGTATATGAGGGTCCTGATTGAGAAGAATAAATATTTTGCTGTGGAATGTAAGTATAACCTGGCAGTTGAGGATAATAAGCTGAACCTTGAGGCGTATTTTATACCGATCGATATTGACCTCAAGGGTAATAAGCGACTTGGGGTCGAGCAGGCTGCTGATAAGTAGGGCCCTGTTGAGCTGAATAAATTGGGTGAGCAGGTTGACTTGACTGCGGTGTAGAGTAGAGCGGTTGTTGAGTAGGGTGAACTATCTGTGCAGATGGTCCCTGCTAAGCAGGTTGACCTGACTGAGGAGGGCCACCAGGTTGCCCCTGCGGAGCAGGTTGGCCTGATGGCTACCACGGGCCAGGTTATGCCTGATGACTAAATTGACCTAGAGCAGGACCATAAGATGGCTCTGGATGTGATGGGCCAGGTTGTACCTTATGACTAGGTTTACCTAGAGCAGGACCATAAGATGGCCTTGGTTGTGCAAAATTTGGACCAGTTGGAAAGTACAACTGTTGTGGTTGCACGAAAGGTTGCCCTTGAGATGGATAAATTTTCCCCCCGGGACCGTATGAAGGTCTTGGCTGATATACCGGTTGCCCAGCAGGTCCTTGGGGTTGCCCGGGTTGGATCACAAGTTGACCTTGTAAAATTTGGCCTTGTGCATCGTAAAATAATCCTTGCTGGACTGAAGGTTGTCCCTGAAAGGGTTGTCCTTATGGGTTGTAAGCATACCCTTGCTGGACCGAAAGTTGTTCCTGAAAGGGTTGTCCTTGTGGGTCGTAAGTATACCCTTGCTAAACCGAAGGTTTTCCCTGAAGGGTTGTCCTTGTTAGTTAGAAGGTTTCACAGGCAAAGTAGGTCTCAAAACTGGAAAGGAATTGATAAGCTTCCGGATCAGGAAAATAGATAATGTTACCGTACTCATCATAATGAAATGGAAGTGCATGAATGGGGTTATCGACCGCGTCATAATGAGAAATATAAGGCTCACTAGAATCCTGAGGGGACTGGTAAGTCTGGGAGTTTTTTTGCTGAACGGACAGCCAATACTCCTTGGAAGAAAGGCCGTCAGGGATTTCCATGGAAATTAAAGTCTCTACCGAAGTTGAAGCCCCTAATGACTAAGCGGTGACAATTGGCATCGATGCAGCTACACAGATAGTAGGTCTAGTTGGGACAGACGTAACAAAAGGCGTCGATGAGACAGGTGTCGTGGGCAACATCCCTAATGATGGACGGACCCACCCCCTCGACGAATTTGATGCTGCCATAGAGGAAATACCAGCCATAATTTGACCCAAAGACCTATATCCAGATGGAAGTGACACCGATGGTGAAGATTGAGTAGACCCCTAACGGATGCTTTCTAGAAAAAGTTGGTATTCTTCATCAGAAACAGGAATTCCCTCACTGCTAATAGGACCAGACGATTCCATGTCTGAATCCACTGTGAGATCTTGTAAAAGACTACGGGGACTAGGAGGTATGATAGCAGCCAAAAATGGTGATCCTGATGTAAGAGGGGGAAAATGTTCCCCCACCCCAAACCCAAACCAAGCGTTTGAAAGAGGCCAAGTGAACTCAACTGATTCTCCAAAAGGGTACTCTGATGGGAGAATAGGCTGCTAAAGCTCGGCATACCTAGAGGTTTGAGAAGTTTCAGATGAATCGTTTGACAAAGGACTACCACTAGAAGAAACTGATGGTTCCGCCATTGTGACTGTAGAACACCAAAAAAGGAAACAAAGATAAAAAACGAAGACTCTTGGATAAAAACCAAGGCAAACAAATACAGGCCAAGCGATCAAAATTTAAAGGGTGTGTAATTGTAGGTAGTTTATTTTACCACATTGAAACCAAAAATTCATTGTTTCATGTTTTAAGAGTCAAGAAACAGGCAAAAGAGGACTCTAGTCACTTTCAATTTTAAGTGAGCGTGAAAGGACAAGTGCTCGATGATCTTTTCAAATTTATGGAATCAGTAAAGATCGAAAATGACTGCTTAGGTAATCTAGGTAAAAGGGTGTACTAGGTTTCTGTGAACTACCATATACACCTTGGTAATCAAATGAAAGAAGAATTACCAAGGACTTGACGTACGTGCAGGTAGTCTCCCCGAATGTTGTGTTCGGTGTATCACGGTTACAAGACGATAGACTCAGCTTCCTACGGATAAAATGATTGCAACCTAGAGGGGTCTCCCTTTATATACTTAATGGTATGGGGATCGCAAGTCCGCACTAGTGCTGTCTAAAGCCAAATGGCGAGCAACAGCTGCTAGGTTTAAAGATGCCAGAACATGTCTCTAACTTAGACCACTAGATGTTTCGTTAGGTTTCATTGTTGCCTTAGGTTAATTGAGTAAATTTTAAGTTGATCTTGTATTTACGTTTCAATTCCAAGGTCCTACTGATTTTTCGATCTCAAAAATCCTTAAATTCAAGCTACATGCCAAAAGATACCATTTCGTTCGATGAGAAGCTATCTACGAGAAATTTAGAAGTTTTCAAGCGATAGCAAATAATGAGAACATGCAGAAGCATCCACTACAATATCCAGTGCAAGCTAGTGAAAATAAGAAATCTTTTCTAGAATTGTCCAATGCTAAATATGCGAAAGACTTTCAATTTCACAATGCAAACAAGTATGTAAACAAAACAAAACAAAAAATTTGATTTTTCAATGTAATAGAGCAAACAGTGCACTAAATGACATGAAAAATAAACCAAAACACTAGTTTGAGAACGTTATTGTGAGATCTGAAGTGAAATAATTTCAATCAACTCAAAACAAATATAACAAAACTCAAACCAACGTTGCAATCTCTCAAACTGAAGAAAGATTTCAAAACAGACCCATGTAAGTAGTGTGATCTATGCTTGGAGTGACAAGAAGCAAAATTGAACGAAAGAAGCAAGAATCATTCCACCATTGCAATCACTCAAATGGATCAAGGAAGATGAATGCAACCAAACAAGGAACGAAGTTGACTACGAAACAAAAGACTCAAACCCCTACAGGAGGCTCAGCATACCAAAGCACTTAAAAACCCTAAGGCTACAATGTTGATAGAAATGGACAAACAACTGAAGGAAGAGAATTGATCATAATCAAAAACAATCCCAAAGCACTCAAGACATATGTGTTAGGGTCCCGTTATTTGGCAGATTGGCAAGCCAAATGACAGGGTAACATCAAACCAACTTTGGAGCCCGAGGACCTAGCCTTCCTAGACTCAGAGAGGGCTCTCTCTATTTTTGCAAAGGATGTAAACTTGTTTTCTTTCTATGTATCTAATTTTAGGCTAGTTGTTAAGTATGTTTTGGTTTGTTTTAGGTTTTTGAGGGAGAACTGATCAAAGGATAGATAGATAAAAATATTGTCAGATCAACTGGGCTATGGGGTTGATAAGGTCGAGACTGCCTCAAGGGGGTGGACAAGGTATATTGCAGGGCCGATTTGGTCGAGGTAAAATGGATTCTTTAGGTGGAATGAAATGGGATGGACACTAAATTTGTGAAAGGACAAAGAGGTTTAAGCATACATATTTTTAAATCAGACATCCATGTGGTAGGGCTAACCATTAATCACTATAGGTGAAACTCAAACTGATAGATGCATAAAATAAAAATTCAGGTGATACATAGAAGTATAAGACCCTCTAACTTTGGGAAAATCGCCTTCAAAATTTGGAAAAACCAAACAAGACAAACAAATAACTCAATCTACGAAGAGGAAACTCCTAGACATCATATTTTGAGCTATCGGGAACTTTGAACTAAGATTGCAGAGCATAGGCAAAGGGCAAGGTCGACACAAGACCTCTTTGGTTCAACTAGGACAATCAAACATTTAGAGAAAGGTTTCAGTAATGGGGTTTTGGTTAGCTATGAGTAAACAGGGCTTACCGTGAATCATACTATATAGCATACATAATAACCATTAATGAAATTGATAACAAGTTCTTAGGGTATCAAAGAGCAGTTAAGAATTCTTTGACATAAGTAGGAAAGAAGAAAAACATAGAAGCTGTAATGAAATCAGGAAACTTGAGGTGCCTCCATGGGCATGTCTCAAATCTATTCTTTACTGACCTACAACAAGAAAGAAACATGGAAACATGTATGATAAACTAAGGAAAACATATAGATAGGAACAATATACCATTTACCAAGCCAAGGAATCCAACAAACAGTCCTCTTCCACCATCCAAGACAAACAAGAAGTCATCCACATCATGAGACAAAGTGTTTCTTCCAAGCTTCTATAACTATGTATTGCTATATAACATCAAGTTTAGCCTATTGATACAATGAAATCTCTTGGAATATATAGGCTAAAGAGTAAAAAACTATCCAAGAGTATCTGGAAGGCCATTGGCCTATTGCAAATATCTGATTTTATCCTTGAGGCTTTGCAAAACCCAAGGCACAAAATATCTTTAAAAATATCTTAAAATGTTAAAAAAATAAATAAAATTGACTTTTCATAACTAACAATGGCCAAAAAAGGCTTAATGCACATTTGGATAAGCCACTTCTGAAAACTGCCTTTTTTGCCAAAATGCTACAGGAACGTAGCAACAGAACATTCCCTATCTTGTAGACAACTTTTGAGGGACCTTGTAATGTTGAAATGAGGCCAGTGATGGCTCGTTGGAAAGCCCTGGATGTCTAGTTTTTGTAAATACTTTATTTTTCCCAAAATTATCCCTAGAATTATGTCAAAAGGTGGATTGAGTGGAAAAAACCAAAAAAGTAGCCCTTGCTGATATGTGAGGCAGAAAGTTAAAAAATCACAGTTTTTCGCCTCTTTGAGGGACCAAAACACCTCCTTTGGATCTGAATATTTGTGAGTATCTTCCCATAAATTTATTCCATCCAAAAAAATGACTTTCATGAGCTGAGGATGCTCCTAGCACCCATGGAAACGCCTTGAAAAATGTGCAATTATGGCCAAAAAACACAAAAAATAAAATCTTGTCAAAATTTGCTCAATTTTGGCGAGCAAGCCCCTCATGGGTTCTTAGAATCATGTAAGGAAGCTGAGGACAAGATTTTGAGCACTGATGTGCCTTTCTCCACTTTTTCTACCGGGCGCCTCTTGCGGGCAGCCTTGAGCCTTTCTTGAGCAAGTTTGAGCTTTCTTCGGGAAAATTGGTTCAACTTCTTGTAGTGCCCAGTCATCTTCTTTTGTAGACTCAAGTATCTGTTAGCTTTCTCTAACTTATCCTCCAAATTCTTGTTGGCCCTTTCAAACCATGGTTCTCTATTATTTTCTATTGCTTGGGTGAGCAATTGAGTAAGAGGATAAGATCGAACAAGGGCTGCCTCTTCTTCCGTCTTTCTCTCCAAAGCTTTCTTGAGACCCATAGTCCTAAGCCTCTTTCTCATTGGCTGCTCTTCTTCGTCAGTATCATAAAATTCTCCCATAAGCTCTTCAAGCTTGATTTGTGCTTTGTAGGCTTCCCTTTGGTATTTGAAAGCCCGGGCCTCATAAACTGCCATTTGACCACTCATTTGTTTGTTTTCCATCTGTAGAAGATGTATGAGGTCCTTGGACCTTTATAGATCAGCTTGTAGGTCATGAATTTTGGCTTCTATGTTTTGTAAAATAGCCTCAAGAATTATAGCTTCATTATCCCCATCATCATTGTCTATCTGTATGATATCAAACTCCCTTTTCTTTTCATGACTTGTTACACAGTAATTTGTCACCGTCCCTACCATTCCCCATCCCGCACAATGGAGGACCCATTATGTGACCTGTGAACACTGTCATGCCTTGAAAACATCATCAATGCATCCCTCTGAGTATGAACTTCATTTCCCCTCGAGACATCTCCTTGCAAAATCCATGAAAAACAGCTCTTTTTGCATTGGCGCGGGTAGACAGTTCAGTGCTCGCGCCAATCAGGGAAATCCTGTAAAGAGGTCGCGCCACTTGGCGCTCTGTCATAGAGCAGCAATCGCGCCACCCATTTTAGGGATTGTTTTTTAAATATGGATGGCGGAAGTTGAGTTCAAACAAACTCACAACCATTGCCTATCTTGAGTTGGGAGGTTTGGCTGCGGGAGTTCTATGGAAGGGAAGTGGTTTTGCCACCTTCTATGGAACCTTCCTTGTTGATAGGGCTAATCCCATAATAATAGGGATCCCAACTCCCTCCTTCCCCATCTATAAAAGCTTGCTCAGATCCATGGCAAGCTAGTCTTGAAGTGCTGAAGCTTTGCATCTCCCTATTCCCAAGTGCCTTTGTGCCGTAAAGAATCCCTTCTTTCCCTTAAGGCCCATTCAAGCGAGGAGACCATTGTTACGAGACTCTGGAGAGGTTTCCCTTTCCTTGGCGAGCTTTGCGAGACGTGGACAACCGGAGACCCGTTCGAAGGAAGCCGCGACGTCAGAACTTTGTTGTAACTTCTATTCGTTTATCACTTTAATAGATGACTATGATTATGGTTCCACTCCTTTTTCTATCATGTTAATGTGAGTAATATCTTTTCTGACCGATGTTTAGTTACGTATGCTGGTTCCTATGCATGTATCTGTTCGTTTCTTCTGCGTGTAGGTGTTCATCCACGGAGATCGTGGAAGGATTGTGATCTGCCAGGGCTGAAGGACGGGGACATCTTCTTCTTTAGATCTAGCGTTGGAATCCAGGTAGGCTCTTATCCCAAGTCTTTCATTCGTAACTAGGAGCTTGCGTCATAGCATTGTTTGTTTGTTGCTAGACCCCTGCTGGGCTAGTAGGGATCGCCTCTGTCCGCAGAGGGGATTTACCTCCTCAACATGACTACTCTCCTCTTTTTCTTTCCCCTTGCCTTGGATAGACTTCTTGGTCCTCTTCCTCTTTGGTAATTCAACAATGCTCTTTTTAGGCAGTTTTCCTCTACTTCTTAGCACTCTTGTGACATTTCTAGTCATTGTTGGAGTGATCTTCTTCTTTGCAGATCTAGTGTTTCTAGGCTTTGCCACTTTTGGAGGAAGAGTCATGGCCCCTTGCCTAGGAGAGGCAGCTAGCACATGCTCTTGGATGTGTTGAGGAGAAGGGAGAGATATTTTCATAACTTGCACTTGTTAAACTTGGTCTTTGGTTTGGTCTTGGCTGCCCTTAGGACTATTTTGATCTTTTTTCTCCATGTTGCCCTCTTCGGAATGCTCATTGTTTGGTGTTTGCTTGCCATCATCATTACTTGCTTGAGGGCTGTCTTGTTTCTCATCATAAGTGTCTTTTTGAGGACTGTCGTGACCCTCATCATAAGTTTCTCTTTTAGGACCATCATGACCCTCATCATCATTTTTTTGGCTGCCACTTTGTTTTTCATCTTGAGGATTGTCTTGTTCATCTCTGTCCCTGCTTTCTTCATGACTGTTGTGTTCTTTTCCTTCACTGTTTTTTCCCTCATCACCCTCAAGCTTACTATTGTGTTGGCTGCCATCATGTTCCTCTTCATTACTGCTATGCTCACCATCAATTTTTTCATGCTCACCATCAATTTTTTCATGCTCACCATCACTTCCTTCTTCCCCACTGTCATGCTTAGAGTCTTTACTTTGCCCTTTTTCATCACTAGTTTGCTTCTTGTCACTTTTCCCTTCTTCATCACTAGTTTATTTCTTCTCTTCTTCACTCTCAATCATATGGGATTGTGGTCTTTTAGGAGTGGATTTACTAGAATAAGGAGAAACATGTTGAGTGGATGGTGAGGAATGCACATGAGATGAAGAGGCGATGGCAAAATCAGGATGGGAGATGAAAGAGTCCCAAGAAACTCCTTTTTTCTCAAGTTGATGGAGGATGATGATCTTGATAAGGGAATGATGAAATAAACAAGCTTGTTGTTGAGCGGAAGGCTTCTTTTGGACAGCAGAGGCCATCTTGTCAATGCTTCTGTAGAGGAAGAAAGTTAGGTTCAGCAACTGAGTTCTTGTGAAATGCATAAGAAGTCTGATGTGATAGGCATAAATCTGGGAAAACCTCCCTTCACATGTGAAATACTTCATGATGACTTTCATGAGGGGGGAATAGCTGGTCAACAAGTGAAAAAAAGGGAAAATAGCTTGGAAATCATCCTGATGGTCTGATTTTAGAAAGGGTTTGTAGTGATTCAGATCTAGGTATGTTTGTTTGAACCAATTTTCTCCTATATAGGGGATCTTAGTAGATTTGAAGATATCCCTAGGAGAGAGTTTGAAATACAGACCTACTAGATGGACATGCTTTCCTTGCAGCCTCAAAGAAAACAAATGTGCCAAAGGAGGGTGATGTTTTACTTCTTGGACTTTTTGGCAAAAATCCAAGCATCCTACTTCATGAAAATTGAGTATTACTGAAGGAGATTCATTCACGTCTTGAGTTGTAATAGGCTCATACCTATTGTGATACCCACTTCTTCTGTCCTTCTTTGGAGGCACTTTTTATTTTGATACCCTTCACTGACTTACCAAACAAGACCTTGAAATGTACTGAAAAATAGACCCCTTTTTGAGCACTGCTTTTCTCTCTAATTGGAAAACAAGTATTTGTTAAATGAAAACACATTTACTTCTCCAAAACTGTGTTTTGAGAAAAGAGGCCTTTAATAAGATCTATTTGTGATTTTTTAAGACAAGTCCCCTTTTGTTCTTGACACAAAAACTCTTTCCTCCCCTTACAATTCTTTCCTCCTTTATCACTGCTTATCTGTGATTTTTAGATAAATAGAATATGTTTGGAAATAGCTATGTTTCCTCTTTGATGATCATTGTTTGTCTAAAAAAGTAGTCTCCCTGTCACTTAGTAAGCAGCTTTCAAAACAAACTCTGACTTCCCTTTATAGACTGTATGATCTTTTATGTACTTGAAAAACCAATTTTAAACTTTCACAAGGTACTAGTTTTTAAACAGTGATTCTCTGTTTTATGTGGTACAAGTTCTTGACCTGGAATGATGAGTCTCCCTGCTAAAACTAGGCTCTATTCCTTATCCAACATAAGGGCCATTTTGACACTAATAACAAACCCTTATCCCCCAATCACCGTTTCTATGTGATGATCTTAGCAAGCAATCTCTTTTGGATGAAGGTTAGTTTGTTTGTCAACAGCAATATCTTCTCTTGTCACTGAGAAAAGTTCTTCAAAATAATTCCAGTTTTCTCCCTATAAGACTGTGTTGTTTTCTATGCATTGAGTTTGAAACAAGCTTTAAACCGTAATAGGTTTTTTCTTCACACACTGACTTTCCTTTCAGCACTATGTTCAGCTCCTTACTTTGACAAACAAGCCTCTTAAAACAACAGACTTCTAGCTTCTTGAAATTATACTTTAAAACAAAAAAAATTGGCCCAAGAGATGTAAATACCTTTGAAAAATGTGTTTTGTTGTGTTTGGGGATGAGTTTGTTGTGTAAAAATTGATCTTAGCACCTTTGATGGCTTCTTTGAGTATTGGCCCGAGCTGGCAGAGGACACGTTCAGAGATGGTTGATGGGCCAGGCAAGTATGAACGGGAAAATGCGCCACATTTGACCTGTCGGGTCGGCCCTGGGTGCCCGTTGAACGATGGGCACAGAGGTGCCGCGCAACCGCACAGGCGCGTCGCGCCCTTAACAATTTTTTTCAGTGAGTGCCTACAGGCGCGCCGCGCAAGGATACAGGCGTGCCGCGTATTCAATCAAGCTCAAATGCTCTTAAAAACTCTCCTTACTTCGTTAATTTGTTTGCATGATGGTCATGAAGTTTGATCGAGCCCTTTTATACTCGATGAAGGTTTGGAATGCCTTGTTTCCTCCTTGTTAATTTGAAAATGAAAACACCCCTTTTGCCTTTGGAGTTGTATTTGAACAAGGCTTTGTGCATTTATTTAGGGGTTGACTCTTTAACAACTGTTGTATCTCTTAATAAATGCCTTACCCCCTTTAAAACAAACTTTCTTTAACTCTGCCATATTCAATGAAATGTTTCTTAACAACCATATCATACCTTGATGATTTTATAACCCCTTGTTTATGATGTGAAGGATCTATAAAAATTGTGTTTTTGCCTCCACTTGTTTACCATGGAGGTTTATCATAAAAACGCTACTGCAACCATCTTGACACCATAATTCCAGTTCACTATTTTATGAAGTGATGGGGGTCTTCTCATATGCATATCGTTTTTCCCTTTGAATAGATCTTTTAGGGGTAAGCTGTGTTTTTTTTCCACTTGTCATTCTTGAATTATGTCCTTACAAATAGTCTCTTTGTTATTCATTAAAAATTTACCTGTGATACCTGCCTTCCTCAGTATTATGTCACTTTGCAAACCCAAACAAGAAACTTGTATTTTGATTATGAAAATTGTTCTCTGTTTTATCCAGTGGAAAAAGGTATTTGGATGGATTGCAATGGTCTTCTCTATGACTGTGACCGAGTATGTCTTTTGAAAAAAGCTCATAAAAACACTACTATAGCCTCTCAATCACCACAATGCAACTTAATTGTTTTATGAGATGAAAAAGGTCCTTAAACCATGACTTGGTCTTCTGCTAGTATGATGAAGGTGGCCTACCAACCATAATTTGATCCTCTGATTTTTACCAAGGAGATTATCCCTTTAAAACCACTAATGCGGCCTCTGTTTTAGAATATCTTTAAAAAAAAAATTATTTGCATTGACCAAGACTTGGTTTCCTATATGTCTGCTTAACCCTTGGATAAGATGAACCATATTGTAAATATTTTGGAGAGTTGATCCTTTGCTTTTGTGAAGGAGGCCTTCAAATAGTGAAAGTTTCACCTATCTCAACAATATGCCCTCTGCCTTTTGAATGATCTGAAAAAGTAGCTCTTGATGCTTGCCTTTCATTCATCACTTGGAGGAAGTTAGTCTATGATAAACCATAATGGATCCGTAAAAATAAAAATGCCCTTTTCACATACACCTTCTGTGTGAATGCTTCTTTACACCAGTTTGCAGAAATGACTAGAAATAGAGCTTGGTCTGTCAATTTCACCATTCAGAAGAGGTTGTAATTTTTGGAGAGTTTGCTCCGACCACCTCTGCACTATGTACACTGAAAACGTTATAATTTTCAGTGTGGGAAAAGACAAGTTGAGGAATAGTGGATTCGTGTCATTTCAAATATTATAAATTAGAGGTTATAATTTTTGGAGAGTTTGCTCCGACCACCTCTGCACTATGTACACTGAAAACGTTCATTTCCCCTCCCCACTCCACACAATGAAAAACGTACACTGCCCCTTTTCACTTCATACTTCCCACACACCATTTCTCCTTCCTCTGCATATATTTTCAGCCCCACCCCACCCCCCCCCCCCCTCCACAAATCCCCCTTATGTTATGAGTTTGTATCTACGCTCTTCATATTGCACTAGACTATCAAGTATTTATATCTATTTTCTTTAAGGAATCCATATATTTGTGCACCAGATCTCTCTTTGGAAATGAGTTTTTAAACAAAGTAGTGGTCTAATTATTGTAGACTCAGCTATTGAATCATTTTTTTTTTCTTGAACTTAATTCAATTGCAAAAGGCAGCACAAATGATAATTACAATAATATATACTTGTTCATTCCCTATAATCATTACCTAAGCTAATTCATGTATCTGAATCAAGTGATTTTAACTCAAAACTATCTGAAATTTCCACGGCAAAATTTTTGTTTTCAATTTCCCAAAATTTAAAAACAAATACGTGTAAATAAAGTATGCAATATGTTGCAATTAATATTGGACCATTCTTAATATTTTTCTATAATTGTAAGACACGTTGTTGGGCATCCACATGTGCAGAGTGCAAAGACGTGGAGAAGGGGTACGTATGGAGATAAGGGAGTATAGAGAATCATTTCGCACAATAAAAACTTTGACTCCACTTCTGAACTTCAAACAATGAAAATTTTCACTGCCCCTATACATATATGAATCGGGTGTTGAATTTTCATCTGAATCAAGAGTTGAATTTGTATCTGAATTAGGTGTTGAATATATATCTAAAATTTCCATGACAAAATCAGAGCTACAAATGTTACATTGTTATTTAGTTTTCAGTTTCCCAAATTTAAAAACAAAGATGTGCAAATAAATTATACAATATGTTGCAGTTAATATTGACCCGTTCTCATATATTTTTTTATAATTCTAAGACATATTGTTAGGCATCCACATGTGTGGAGTGCAAATTTGCAAAGAAGGGGTATGTGCAGAGAAGCACTTCGTATAATAAAAACTTCGACTCCGCCTTCGCACTCCCCACAATTAAAACGTTTGATGCCCCTCTGCACTCTACACAATGAAAATTTCCATTGCCCCTCCACACTTTACACTTCTTGCGCACCCTTTCTCCTCCCTCTGAATATCTATCTACAATGCTTCGATCTTTAGCATAAATTTTCCGTTAAGAAATTTCTTCCGCACACTCATTATAACTTCTTACATCTGTGAATTATATACTAATTATTGAATATTTAATTAAGTTTCATTTTAATGTGTGTGAGGAAGAACCAGAGTGCAGAGCAAGAATGGGAAACATTAATACATTGTGAAGCCCCCTCACCTCAGATGTGAATGTGTAAATAACGACAAATTGTGGAAAAATGTGGACCCTGCAGAAAGAAGCATGACCTTAATCAATAAATTAATTAAAAATAGAGGTAGGGGCTATGTTGCATTGCGGCTATTAATCTTGTTTTATTTAAGTTGAAAGTAACTCGTATTCAGTTTTTTTCGCATATTTTTATTTTTCTTACCAAGGGAATTTCTTGTTATATAAAGAAAGTCAGCAAAAGAAATCTAATGGTTAGATAAATTGCAATTATTAAGAAGCAAGCAAAGAAACATGAGTACGATAAAATCATAAGGCATGAAAAGGAGTAAATGCTCAATCACATATAGTTTGAGTTTGATATTAAGGAAGGGTCTTATCAGTCAACGTCAAATGAGGGGATTCTTAAAATTACGTAATGATATGTAAAAATATTAAAATTGTGTGTTAAAAAATAAATATATATATTTTTTATAAATAGAAATATTACTAAATATTTTTGCATCACATAAGAAATGAATTATTTAATGATTAATTTCATAAGAAAACAAAAATGATTAAACAAGTCGTTTATAAAAAGGCA
This sequence comes from Pinus albicaulis, assembly GCA_034641835.2. Lineage (NCBI taxonomy): Eukaryota > Viridiplantae > Streptophyta > Pinopsida > Pinales > Pinaceae > Pinus > Pinus albicaulis. The sequence goes on from CM076580.1 coordinate 158,779,581, forward strand.
TTAGAGTATAATAAGTTAAATTTAGAAAAAATTAGGGGTGGCAAGACGGATAGGGATTTTAATCAATCCCGATGGAAAAATTGAAGTAAAGTTTTCATGGGGCCTGGGAAGAAAAACTAACAATCAAGCTGAGATGTATGGGCTCTTGCAAGGTTTATTCATCGCCAAAGACAAGGGTGTGGAAGACATAATCATCTTAGGAGACTCTTTGATTACGTTCTAGTATCTTAATAGTGAAAACAATCCAAAAGACAACTCTATTGCTAGGGTGCTCCAGTGAATCACAAGTTTAATGGCATCTTTGCACTCTAGGAAATTTTATCACATTATCATAAGCAACAATACGAAATTTGATATGAAGGTGAACCAGACTTACTCTCTGAAAGAATTTTAGCTTGAGATCAATGAGCATAGGATCATATGTTTGATCCCCTACTTGAATTAATTTCTCCAAAAGAATGGATCTCCCTTAGGCCCCTTTACTATTGGAATATGGTTATATTAAGAAATATTATTAAATATTCTCCCCTTCCCATACATCCCTATTCCCTATCAATCCCTATTATTAAATATTCTCCCCTTCCCATATATCCTTGTAATTATTGCACTCAATCCAACCATACATCTATGAATTTTTATTATGGCATGGTTTCTTTTCGAAACTTATCAAGTTTTGTAATTTTTTGTCATGAAAAGGCATTTGATTTTGCCTTGCATGCTCGAAATATCAGTGTTCATGTGCTCAAGCATTGGAATTACCCTCTAATCAATATAATGATGGAGATGGAATTTATTATGGAGATGGAATTTTTGTGGGATGACAGGGGATGTCAATAGGGGAATTTTGAGGTCCAAAATGGGCCTCCTAAGAAAAATGTACAACCAAAATACACTTTATAAGAACCAATAGGATTCAAGCTGATGATGTCAACCATGGGGGATGATTCACCATTTTTAGAGTTAAAAAGTAAAAATAATAAAAAATAATAAAATAATAAAACTATTTTTCCAACTCTTATTTTCAACTTATCTCACTAAGGTTTTAGTCAAATTTTGAGTGGGAGTACTCACTGGATGGAAAATTTAATTCCTTATCCAAGGAATACCCATGTTGCATACTTTCGATGGACCCTGCAACATGAAAAATGAGAAATGCATGAAAAAATGTGATTGTAATAACATTTTTCATGTATTTCTCATTTTTCATGTAGCAGGGTCCATCGAAAGTATGAAACATGGGTACTTCTTGGATGAGGAATCAAATCGGTATCCAACGATTGTTACCACTCGAAATTTGAGTAAACCCATAAGAAGATAAGTTGAAAAAAAAAAAAAAAAAAAAATCCCTCTAAAATTTGATGATGTAATCTAATCTTATTTTATTATTTCCACTATTATTTTATAATTTCTTTAGGAGGACCATTTTAGACCTAAAAATTCCCCTAATGAGTGTTAAATTGGAAATATGTATTTCTTATGCGTCATTCGATTTTACGCTTCTCCCTCCAAGTGTGTTCTCTTCCTAGGCACATTGAGGAATTTTGAGGTCTAAAATGGGCCTCCTAAAGAGATGATAAAATAATAGTAGAAATAATAAAATAAGATTAGGTTGCATCATCAAATTTTAGTGAATGAAAAAAAAAACAATAACAACAACTTCTTGAACTCGTATTTTCAACTTATCTTCCTATGGGTTTACTCAAATTCTGAGTGGGAACACTCATTGGATGCGGAATTTCATTCTTCATCCAAGGAGTACCCATGTTGCATACTTTAGATAGACCCTACTACACCAAAAATGAGAGATACATGAAAAACGTTATTGCAATCACAGTTTTCATGTATTTCTCATTTTTCGTGTAGCAGAGTCCATTTCATGAACAAAAGCTCTCTGGACTACTGAACATGAAGATGAGGATACTGTGTCCCCACTCTTCCAATCTTTATCCACTGAAATTTCCCTAATTTCATTAAATGGAGCTTTTCATGAAACGACATTTTTTTCCTTGATTCCGTTGACCAACCATTGTTGTTTTTGACATTGTCATGTTGCACATTTACTGAACTTGCATAATAGCAACCTATCTTTGTAGTAAACATCTTGTTTCTACATTGGTCTATAATCAAAGGAAATTTGGAATTACTCTCACCTTGCATCCTGTCCTTATGGCGATTTTTTGCAGAATTTTCCTTGAACTTGTGTCGATTCCTGACTAAGTTTCTTCGCCGTTGTACCATGCCTTTTTGAAACCAGCAATGAACATTTCTGAATCTTGTGTCTTCTTTGTCAAGTTGTTTTGTCCTCTCTTGGACCTTTGCAACTTCTTGCACTGACACTTTGTTTTCAGCATCGTTCAACACCAATGTCGACTGCTGCAACTGCTTGTCATCTTCTTTCAAAGACAACCTGCTTTCAAACTGAAACAACTCATTACATACATCAGCATTTGTTTGAAAAGGATATTGTAAAACTTCTCTTTGTTTAATCATCATCAATGTCAAGTTTTTTCTTGCATTGACAAGCCTCTTCATCTGCCCTACATTAATTAAAGAAGTGTCTAGTTTTTTACGATGAGCTCTCACAATATACTCCTTGCCATCTTTGAATAAATGGTATTTTTTCTCATGGAGATGGAATATTGCTTTAATATCATACAATTAAGGACTTCCCAACACCATACCTATTATATCAAGTGGAGCAACATCTAATTCAACCGTGTTAATGAAATGTGCAGTTAATGCAAAGCGCAACATGCACTTCTTCGAAACCTGTAAATTTGCATCCTTACGAATCCAACCAAGTGGATATGGTTTCGAATGTGGAATGGTCTCAAGACTAAGTTTCTTTACCAAGTCTTCAGATATTAAATTTTCTTGTGACCCACTATCAAACAATGTGTCAACCTTGGTATGTTTGGAAATGACCCTCACATGAAACAGTTCAATTCTCTTTTCTTCATTTGGAGCTTCTATGTGACAATTAGATATACTAGAACTGGGTTAAATTTCAATCTCTTTCCCCTTTATGTTCTTTAGTCCCATAGCTATGATTTTTGTTTCATCTCTTGAATCTGACCCTAGGTCTTGTTTAGCTATTGCAACAATTTTTCCTTTCTCCTTGGCTTTCTCTTTGGCTTTAAAACTTTCTGGTTTTAACTCTGGATGAAGTTTCCAACAATGGTCTTCATCATGGCTAGTTTTAGAACAGTGTTTGCAGAAGAATTTTCCCTTCTCTTTTCTAGTATTTTCATTTCTCTTTTTCTTCCATTTGCCTTTAAACTCATTTTCCCCATTCTCATCTAAATTTTGTTTTCCCCTTGCCTCTAAATGTGTGGCTTGAACACAAACCTCATCTAGGCTTGTAGGGTTAAACATGAGGATAGTATGTCTTAGGTAGGTATGTAAGCCTCCTATATACTTGATTAAAGTGTCTTGGATATGAAAATCTACTCCTAATAAAAGATCTCTTCACCTAAATTCTTGAGTATACACTTGTGCATTTTGTCCTTTCAATTGTTTAAAATTTTTCCAGTCCATTATGGCTTTCTTCATGTGAGCTAATGGATAAAACTATTTTTTTATTGCAGAAATGAAATCAGTCCATGATAAAATAATCTTACCATATTTCTTGATATCCTCCTTTGTCTTGGCTTCCCACCAAATAATACTTGCACCTTCCATTCTCAATGAAGCTAGTTGGATTTTGGTTTCATCATCATGAAAATTTTGGATTCTCAAATATGCCTCTAATTGCCTAATCTAATAATCTAGCTTTTCTACATTAACTTCACCATTAAACATTGGCAATTCAAACTTAACATCAAGTTTTAGAAAAGGACTTTTACCCATGTTCTTTGACTTGTATGGCTAATGTACTGAAGATGAATTAGAGGATGATGAGGATAAAGATGAGGGTGATGATGGTGACTTTCCATTGCCCTTATTTGATTTATCTTCATCTTTATGACCTCCTGATGATCCCTGACCTTCCTTTTGAAGTTGTTGGCTCCCTGTCATTTGCTATATTGGAAAGAACAAATGCTGCAGGGGCCACATCAGAACCGCTTTGGAATCATAGGACCTAGCCTTCCTGGATTCAGAGAGGGATCTCTCTATTTAAGGTGTTTTTGATTGATTTATCTTTGTGCTCTTTGTTTTAATATTTTAGGCTAGTTATTACGTTCTAAGAACTTGTTTAGGTTTTGGTTGGATTAAATGATAGATTGAAATATAAATGGTGTGATTGATTGAGAAAACGTTTCAGCTGAACAAATAGGATGTGAGAATACATAGATTCATTGGGAAATGGAGTCATAAAAGGATTTAATTGTTCATCAACTCTGCAAGGGCTTTCATAGGGCAAGCTAACTATATCAAGTGGATTCTTTAGATTAATTTGTGATATGAAACAATAAGAAGTTGTGAAGGCAACAAAGCTATAGTCAGTCAAGAATATTCTAGCTCTACTTAAACAAGAAAATCCTTTCAAAGTAACTGTTTGGAGCAAGTCAAAGGGCAGGACAAACCATAATCCTCTTTGGACAAACTTTAATAAGTAAAATTTTAAGGCAACAGTCCAGTAATTCAAGAACTGCTTTCAGACAAAGAAAACATATAAGATAACAACAAGAGTGGTCTAAGATCAAACAGAAATAATCTAATCTGCTTTTGAATCCTCTTAAAGACTCCTCAAAGAAAAATTTCAAGATAGTCCAATGGGCAAGGCACACCATAAACCTCACTGGTTCAAACTCTAATAAGTGTACTTCAAAGAAAGGTCCTAAAAACAATATCTCAATTCTTGATCAAAGGAACATGGATTCACCAAAATTTCCTTGGTTTCACTCTATTGAATCATTTCCAAGACAACAAGCCAGATATAACTAGAAGGCAATTAAGAATATTCTAATCAAACCCATGCAGAGGAAAACATGAATATAAAGAGTATAGACAGAAATAGGGTGCTGATACAACAAATCCTAATCTAAAACTTATGGTTCTTTATCAGAGAAAGATGAACATAATGGAAAACATAAGAAGAAACAATAACAATTAGGAAAACTTCACCATTGATATAGCTCAAGGATCCAGTGAACATGCTTGTATTATTGATGATCAAAACAGTTACAATACTATGCAACTCAGAGCTTTCTTCACTTCAGTCTAGCATTCCTTAATGAGCTCAGCAACAGAAATCAATCCAAAAACCATCAAGTAACCAACATTTCCAATGAGGCTCATATGCACTATTTATATGAAAAATGAGGAGGTACTACTAATCTAGGGTGTTTAAATGTTATTTATTACAGAGTTAATGATTTTTGACCTTTGAGACCATGCAAGGCCCAAGGCAAAAATATATGAAAGAGTTACTCTGAATAATAACTTCTGCATTAACCTCTAAGTTAATTAGGCTGAAATATTTGACTCTTAAGGCTTTGTAATAACTTGTGTAATAATTGTTTGATGCCTTTGTGGAAAGAAACAATGTTGTAGGTGGCAAATTTGTCTTTGGAGAAGTAATGGCTCCTTTGTTGAGTAATTCGAAGTTGGTTTTGGGTAATCTTCCTCTGTTTTATCCATCAATCTTCTATATTAGGCCTTTAGCCTGGATTTATCTTTAATAATTTGCCTTACTGTCTTTAATCCTCTGTTCTGCTTTATGACTGTTTATCCATCTATTCTTCATCTTTAAGCCTTTGACTTTTATCTTTAATCACTGTTTTAAAGGGCTAATTCTTTGTTTTGTTCTTTAATCTGAAATTAGCCCTTTTAATCTTATGTTCTTCATTCTCCTCTTTATTTCTCTAACAATATTTGTTCTTTGTATGTATGCGGGTTTCTTCATGGCATAAGGGTTTATAAACCATCAATGATCATTATACATCGATGGGTTAATTATTTGGTGTAGATCCTTGGCCTATTTAATATGTTTTTTTCCTCTGAATCATCATCCAGAGGTTTTTCATCATTCAAATGTCTCTTTGAGCATTTGTCTGCCATTAAACCTACAAAAACAAAACAAAAATTAATTTAAAACTGTGGGATGGGGATTAAACTTCATTAACGGGGTTTTTTGGCTTATCGGAAGGCTTTTACAGTGGAGAAAACAACGCAAGGGTGAGGTTCCGGAGACAGAAATGGGAGGAATTTAAATGGAGGTGGGAAGAGGATGAAAGGTGGTTTTCGCAAAACCACTGGTGGTTTTCGCGCAGGGCATGGGAGGTAAGTGGTATTGGGCGATGGGCATGCAATACCACAAACTAGCCGCCACGTGTCTGGGCAAATACCGCCCATTTCGCGTGGACTTGGGGTGTTAAACCTCAGCACGGAAATCTACGCGACATGCAATCTGGACCGTTAGATCTTGGGCGATAAGATCTATGGTGCGGGCAACATTATGAAGTGGGGTGTGAATTTGGTGGGGGGGGGGGGGAGTGGAATACAGGTGGCAGACGGTGGTTGGGGCGAGGGATGTGAGTGGAAGGTGGGGTCGAGGAGTGACGTAAGCAAGTTTTTCGAGTGGCAGGGTTGGGCTATATACGGGGTTTTGTTTAGGGAGAACGGATGACAGTCGTTGGATCAGAGGAGAGGGGCTCCGATCAACGGTGGAGGTGGCTTGTGGAAGGATGGAGCGAGATGAAGAAATGAAGGGGCGGAGGCTTTGTTTTCATGGGGGAAAGGGCTTAAGAACGGGCGAAGGGAAAAGGTCCCGTGGGGGTAGAGGGGACTATGGGCTGAGAAGGGGAGCTTAGGGGAATAGCGGAGGGTCAAGGTTCAAGTCACATGGGTAGAAGGGCTGGGGTTTAAGCGGTAAAAAAGGGCTTAAGACCTATATGTAAAAAAGTGGGTTTTTTACATAAAAACATAGTTTTTATGGCTTTTTAAGGGTTTCAATAGGTTAGAAATTTTAGGATAAAACAATGTAAAAGGGGTTTTTACATTGTTTTAAGGGTTTTTAGGAGAAAATGATGAATGAGGGACAATTTTTAGGGTTTTGAAAGGAGAAGAAGGGAGATGAAATGAGGGTGTTAATGAAAATGATGAATAAGTCCAATAGGCCAGAAAATGGATTTTTCTTTTCAGAGCAGGGTGAACATTTGAGAAGGCACAAATATAGGAAGGCTTAGTAAGAAATAGTCATTTTTTTAGGATGATGAAGGCAATGAGGCTTCTAAATATAGTTGATGGGAAACTGATGCTATCTTTAGGTGCATGTAGAACATTCACAGTCATCTAGTGAAATCTGTAGAATACAGGAGGATAACAGTGGCTCCAGCTGGGGATGGCAGCTCTCTTTAGGAGGTGTCAACAACCTCATAAACAAATCTCTGGAAGAAGTAGACCAGTGCCTTGATTTTCACCTTGACAGACCTCCTTAAACTTGATGATTTGTTGCTTTGAAGAAGTGATCTGCAGTATCTGAATCATAACATGATTAATTCCAACTCAACCTCTACCTACCCATCACACTAGTTCTAACATTTTTTCTTCTCTTTGAGTGCATTTGGACTAGCAACTCTTTGACATTTTATTTTTGAAAACAGAAATAAACTATCTATTCCTATCCTTATTTCTTCCAAGAGTTTAGATTAAATTGTTGAACTCTTTTATTCTCTACCTAAACTACTTGGCTGCCAAAATTAAACTATTTGGCAGTCTTTATTCTCTAATCTAAAATAGAAAATTGAAAACATAACCAAAACAGGATTTAGACAATCTGATTTGTTATAAGTAATGATACTTTGTACAAATCTGCATATAGAATTTATTTTGCAGAAATTTTAACACAAAACTTTGAGGGCTGAAATTTGGAATTCGCTTTTTATCCCTCTCTTCTTTCTTGGTTCAAATTTTGAGCTTTGAAACCATTTCTAATCTAATCTAGTCTACTGATATGCCAAGTTTAGACAGTTTGGAAAATATTCATTCACTAACCTATCAACAGAAATTTAAAGCATGGTTGAAATCATGATTAGACAGTTTGATTAACCATGGTTGTGGCATTTGAACAAACTGCACACAAACATTATTTGCATAAAAATAAATCTAGATAGATAAGGCTCTGATTTTCCTTTAGTAATACATCCTTATGTATCTCTTTGGTTATGTTTTGAGCATGTGGAACCAGTATCTTTTTATTTCCTAATATCTCTTATTGATAAGTCAAGTCTGCACTAATCTTGACAATCATTGTTTCTACTAACTTATCAACATAAATTTAAAGCATGTTCATCCATGATTAGGCTAGATGACTGAACAAGTTATCATTTTAAATCAGCAGTGGCATTTAGATTTGCACACTTTTAGCAGTACTGTTTTTTGGGTATGGGGCTGTACCTTTTCTTTTTTCTGCCCTCTTTTTCTTTTTCTTTTCTTTTTTTTTGTACTTATATTTTCTCTTATTTTTCTTCAAACAGTGCTATATACAATGGATAGAGCTCTAAACTTGGCATCATTAATGGAAATAATGTTTGAGCATCCTGCCATTGACAGGACCTCCAAAAAGTTCTGTTCCATCCATTTCCTGTAAAAAAATGCATTGTTGCCTCTGTCAGAATGGATAATATAGGGATCTTTCCACATATTTTCAAACTTACCATGTTTTCCTTTGTCTTCTCTCCTTGAGTCCCATTTGAGCACTTTGTCACCAATGTTGAAATCATTAGCTTTTGTCCTTCTGTCAAACAGCTTCTTGATGTTTTCTTGCACTTGTTGTGTTCTGTTATAGACTTTCTCTCTTGTTTTTTGCAACTGTATAGTCTGAGTTATTCTTCTTATCATGCCATTTTCTTCAAACTGCACCTCCTGGATCAGCTTCATGACTGGTACTCCTAGGCTTGTTGGAAAATTTACATCTGCTCCATAAACTAGCTGGTAAGGGGACATTCCAAAATATTTTTTACATGTTAACCTGTCAACCCATAGTGCATGTACTATCTTGTTGTGCCATGACTTTTGATTTCCCTCTAGCAAATTCTTGATGATGTTTATTATACTTTTGTTTGAGGATTCTGCCAACCCATTACCTTGAGGGTAATAAGCTATGGAATGACCCAATGTGATCTGATATTTGTGGCAAAATTCCACCATCTTTTTGGATCTAAAGGCAGCTGCATTTTCTATGATAATATTTCTAGGACACCCAAATCTAGACAAAATATGGTTTTCAAGGAATTTAATGATGACTAGATCAGTGGCAGTTCTAGAGGGGATGGCCTCTATCCATTTTGTAAAGTAATCAGTTGTTGTGAGGATCCATTTATGCTGGGCAGATGAAGAATGATGGATTTCCCCAATGAAGTATAGGCCCCACTGTTGAAAAGGAGCTTCAACAGAGATAGGATGCAGAGGTAAGGGTAAGAGTTTTATTTTGCCTTCAAATATTTGACACTGGTGACAGGAAACTACCAATTTATGAATATCTTGGAAGAGGTTGGGCCAATAATAGCCAGCTCTAAGGATTTTGTTTACAGTTGTCTTCCAATAGAGGTGGCCTCCACATTCCCCTTCATGAAACTCATGTTCGATCTTCTCTGCATCATTCTCATGCAAACATTTAAGCAATAAACCACTAGCATTTTTCCAATATAACCATTTATCTATAATGCAGTAATTTACAGCTTTTCACTTTAGAAATCTTCCCTTTGTCTTTGATAAACCAGGAGGAACATTAAGATAGAAGAGCACATATAAAATATCAGCATACCAAAGTGACTTTATTAGTACTTCTTCAATGGGATGGATTGTGCATTCTTCTTGTTCTTCTAAAACATCAATCATGTTCATGTCCAAATCTTTGAGGTTTGATTCAGCCATAAGTTTTGCAAGTCCTTGAAATTTGATCAATTTAGTAGGCTTAATTTCCAAGTCATATTCTAATATAACAGCAATCCACTTACCTCTTTTGCCATCAGGATCTTGTGTTAAGATGTTCTTGACAACTGTGTGTGGGAAAAATGCAATGATGTGTGAGTGTAAAATGTAAACTCTAAAATATTTCAGTGCTTTGATCAAGGCCAATGATTGTTTTTCCATTATGTTGTATTTCAGAGGAGCATCTCGTAAAGCCTTGCTGAAAAATGCAATGGGCTGCTCTTGTCCTTTTATGTTTTTCTGTAATAGGACAACAACAACTGTATGTTCTGATGCAAAGGAGAAGATGAAGAAACCTTTCTTGAAATCAGGGCTAAATGAGAATTGGTGTTTGTGTGAGTGCTTGTTTAACCAGTTCAAAGGATTGCTTTGCTTCAATGGTCCATTTAACTCATGTTTCCCTTTTAAGCATGTTTTTTATGTTTCTAAGGAGTTCAGCTAAGTTTGGTATGAACCTTCTTAAGAAATTAATCTTTCCAATGAAAAATTGTAGTTCTTTGATGTTTCTAGGATGATTGATTTGCAATATTCCTTCAATCCTTTTTGGGTCTATTCTTATTCCCACTTCAAATATAATATGGCCTAGAAGTTTACCTTCTTTGAGGCCAAATAAAGTTTTCTTGGGGTTTAATGATAGACCATACTTTCTGCATTTCTCAAAGACTTTTCTTAAGTGAGAAAGTTGTTCTTCGTATGTTTTGGAATAGACAGTGATTTCATCTAAATATATCACAATGAAGAAGCCTATCTCTTCTAAAAAAAAATATCCATGGATCTTTCGAATGTGGCACCAGAATTCTTTAAACCAAAGGGCATTTTCACATACATGAAAGTACCCCAAGGTGTAGTGAAGGTTGTTTTAAGTTTATCATCAGGATGTACCAGCAGTTGGTTGTATCTTGAAAATCCATCTAGCAAAGAAATTCTTTTAGAACCTACTACCCTTTGTAAAATATAATCCATTTTGGGCAAGGGGTAGTTTTCCTTTAAAGAGGCTTTGTTTAAGTTTCTAAAGTCTATACAAAGCCTTATTTCTCTTGTTTTCTTCCTCACAGATACAAGATTGGATACCCAGTCTGAGTATCTCACTGGGACTATGATTCCAGCATCATACATTTTTTTGTTTTCTTTCTCAACTAGTGGTAATTGCGCAAGGTTTATTTTGCACTATTTTTGTCTAAAATTTTTATGGTTTTCATTGAGGGGTAACTTATGTTGGATTATCTCTGTATCATATGATTTTAAGTCCTCATAACTGCAAGAAAAAACATCAGTAAATTCCCTAAAAATCTCAAGATATTTCAATTTTATATGAGCTGGCAGTGTTTTAGATAATTTAATCATTTTGGGCTTTTCTTTACTACCTATATTGCACTCTTCTACTTCAGTTTCAATGGGTTTCATTTTTGGCTTTTTAGCCACATCATTGAAGTCAAACAATTCTTCTAGAGGCACCAATCCCTTTGGCAAGTTATCAGTGTGGGACTGTAGTACTTTAAAATCTTCTTGTTCTAAATCAGTGCTCAGCTATGTTTTCTGTGGGTGTTCTTTAGCTAACAGATTCATATCAGCAAGGTTTGCATCATCAATGTTAGGAGTTTCTTCTTCATAAGATTTTTCCTCAGTATGACAGTATTCTTTGTACTCTGATTCTGAATTGGCCATTTCAAACCCATTTATGGACTGTAGGAAATCCTCTATTTGTTTATCTCCTTCAAAGACTTGCCAATATTTGATATTATCAAGGACTGCTGGTCTATATTTAACTTGGACTGTGTATTGTTTGCTTTCATAACGTTTTTGACATGTACTAGCAGCAAAGGCTAAACCATTGGCAAGAATGTTTTGGTTTCTAGGGACAAAGGTGAACTCATATTCTATGAAGGTTTTCAAGAGGTCCATGGCATCATCTCTATAGGCCCTTAGTCTTGGATGTTTGGCAGTGTATTCTCCATTGACTTGCCTAATTATCAGTTCTGAATCTCCATGGACAGTTATCCTCTTGGCTCCTATTTTTCTCAATAATTGTAGTCCTAAGAGGAGAGCTTCATATTCAGCTATGTTATTTGTGCATTGAAAGTTTAGCTTGTATGAATGGCCCTCGACATGATTATTTTCTGTGTTATGTAACCATATGCCTGCTCCTGAACCAGTTTTGCTACAAGACCCATCAAAACTCATGCTCCAAAGAGGTTCATGTTCAGATTTATTATTAAGGTCATTTTTGTATTCTTTGGTCTGTTTGTCATAACTGCCACTATGTTTTTCTTTAGGGTCTGAAATATGTTCAGTTTTGTCTTGTTCCTCATGGTTTTCATTGTGTTGAGGATTTTATGTTTGTTTCTCATGGAAAGCACTATGTTGGTGATTTGATTTGCTGCCTAGGATCTTCTTCATTTTTGTTGTAATTTTCTGAATTAGCAAACTGTTTTGGCCTTTCCTCCTTTTCTTCCTTTTTTCCTATTATTTGTTTGTCATCTATTTCTCCTTACTCATTTAGATTTTCATCATTGTAAATAATGAACGAGTTAAGGTTTGTATGAATAGAATAAAGTGGGGATTTTTCTGGTTTTGCTTGACTACTAACCATGTATTTCATGTGTGTTTCCCTATATAGTCTTCTTGGTTGACTAAAGACAGGGATGGTTGCGTAATTCATATCCATATGGAGGGTACCTTGGAGTTTAGCACCCCATGATCTTGAAAGGAGCGTGCCATATTTATGAGGTATATCAGCCACTACAATGTCCATCACTAATATTTTGGCTAGTATTTGTGCTAAGTTTATACATAGATCTTTGATTAGGCCTAGACATTTAACTCTACTGGAATCAAAAAAGTATAAATATTTGTAAGGTCTAGTTATTTCAAGGCCTAGTCTTTCCATTACTACTTTAGGAATAAGGTTATGGGAAGCTCGTGAGTCAAGCATGGCATTGTGAAAAATCTTATCATGGATGTTTAGACTGACATAGAAAGGAGGAATACCTCCTTCTTGAAATTTTCCTTCTACTTCTGGTCCAAACAGAAGCTCAGGTTTGTCATCAGTCACATTGACAGAATCAGTTTGTTCTCCTATATTTAAAGCTCTCAAAAGTTGGGTTTTATATACATCTTGGGTGACTAACTCAGTAAGAGGAACAGGGATTCTGATTTTGGCAATTTCACTCTCTATGCTGAAAGGTATCTGAGATTTTAATATGTTTAAATCAGCCTCTTTAGTCACTGTTTTTTCAGCAAAATCGGCTTGTTGGTTTTTATTATGGACAGCTATTAAAATGGTTTTACTAGGAGCATTAGATGAGTTGCTAGTGCTAATTTGGTCACCACTATGTTGGTCATAATTTTGGGTGTTTTTTCCTTTGTTTTTATCAAAACTTTCAGCCATTGTTTTTTTGTTTTCTACTGTATTTTTAGGAATGTTTTCAGGATTGTTCCTAGCAGAAATTTCAGAGATTTTCCTTTTGGGAGTGTCTTGACTCTTTTTACTCCTAAGGTCATAGTGTTTGTGTACTTCCATTATAGCATTTTCAAAGCCTTGTTTGTAATCTTCGAATTATAGGCTTTCCTCATCATAGAGTGTATATATGCCTTGTTCTTCTTCAGTGAGGAAAATAGTATCCTCGTTTTTTACCCCCAGTAAGTTTATGTGATCTTCCTTTGTTTCTTCAATCACTCCCTCATCTTCATCAGCATAGTTTTGTTGGAAAGGAGGCCTGACTTGCTGATCAGGGCCTCTTTGTCTAATTTGAGGGGGATTCCTTCTAAATTTTTTGTTCTGATTTTTATTTTTATTTTGGGGATTTGTTTGGTTCTCTTTAGGATAAGCTCTCTCATTCATGTTTATCCTCTCCATCATCCTTTCCATGGTTCTAACCAAACTATCAATTTTTGAATCTGATGTGGAGGGTCCAACTTCATCTTTGTAGGTAACCTTCTTCTCTGCTTTCAATCTAGCCCTTCTGGCATTTAGGTTAGCTTCTACACTTACTGCCCCTTTCTACATGTCTTCTAATGTGAGGGGTTCTCTCTCCCTTAATTGATAACGCATGTCTAGGTCAAATCCTTCAGGAAACTTTATTAAGGCTAAGCCTTGTAGGGGTTTCATTTTTGGAGGGAGTGCATTATAAACACTATTGAATCTAGTGAAATAATCTTGGACACTCTCTCCAGTATTTATTTTAAGGTCATTGTATTCAGACAGGATTTGAAGGAGCCCCAAGGGATAGCTCAACTGGTCTGAGCCAGACGTGGGTCCTCTCCGTAATCAGGGAGGTCACGGGTTCGATTCTGAATTTGAGTCCCTTGGGGTCAGGCGTCGTAATCAGCGCCGACGGTTTATCGCGTTACCATCCAGATATTCTGGGGAAGTGCGCCCGGGTTCTCCGCGAGTTTATTCCTCGAAAAAAAAAAAAAAAAAAAAAAAAGAAGAAGAAGAAGAAGACAGGATTTGAAGGGGATTTCTTTTGACTTCCCATTTGTTTAGTAACAGTTGATGGAAAGTAGGAATATCATTAATAATGTAAGGAAGCCCATGCTTATTAAAAACATGAATAAAATCCCTCAAATGTGAAAGGGGATAGTCATAAGAGCTGGATTTCACACCCTTATGTGTGAAAGAAGACATTTGCATGGAGACAAGGTCAAGTTTGACCAAGTCAATAGCGTTGGGAGAGGAGGTGGAGAACACTTTGATAAACAGCGCAGTATGAATGGGAATAGGGTTATTTGGTGGATGAAGCCCTAATGAGTGGGATCCATGGAGAGAGGGACTTCCCTTGTTTAAAAGGAGGGCAAGGCAGCCATTGTCATTCATGACTTAGATTATTGATTTCTTTGTCTATTTAGACTTTGTGCATTCTCCTGTTGTTTAGCAGAGTTGCAGTGCTGCTTAGCACAAGGATTTCCTGTTTAGGAATCATTCTCCTTTCTTGAGAAGCCTCTTGAAGGAGTTTTACTGATTTTCCTCACATCCAGGCTTGAGGCCAAGCATCCTCCTCCAGGACAGCATTATTTCTGCAGCAAAATAATGTTGTATTGCAGGGTGTTGCAGTGAGGGTTCACAACACCACTTCCATCACTTGTTTTTCAGAGGAGGAGGCTCTCTTTCCTTTGAGAGATGAGTTTGGAAGCCCTTGTAGCATATTGCAGATCTTGGCACCTGTTCAACACCATTTCTTGCACCTACAGCGCAGTATCCCTCAGTGACTGCGTTATTTTCAGTTGGTATTTGCAGTGAGGATTGCAGTGATTGTTGGAGGGTGATATCTTCAGTGTTAGGATCATCCTTTCACTTGGAAGGTCCATTGGAGGAGGTCTTTTCATCGGATGCAACATCTTCAGCCTTCTCCATTCATGTCTAGTTCTTGAATTGCAGCTGCTACCCTGCAACTCCGACATTTTGCAGTTTTTACATATTTTAGCCAATCCTTCCGGGATTGTCTTGAGGTAGTGATTGGGAGCATAGATCTTATCTCCCAATATTTTATGAGTCATGTATATGCAGATCTATGAAATTTTTACACTTCCTATAGCAGTGCTCCATCTATGACTACGCAGACCTTGTTCATAGACACTCTTCCATGTAGCAGTATTCTACTTTTAGCATGTGTATTGATGGGAGGCTTGTTTGTCTTGATCCTTTGAGTTATATTGCTATTATTTGTTGTTGATTCATAATAAAATTTCTCTATGGTTTCCATACATTTTGGTATGATTTTTATTCACTGTTATTTCCAGTTTATTTTTATGTATTGCTGGATCTCTACATTTGGAATATCTTAAGATATTCTCGATAGTGTAGAAATTCCCTATTTTGGGATATTATAGTGGTATCAAAGAATAATCTTGGCTCAGCCTGTGGATCTCAGCCATGATGCTATTAAGAAAAGAGAAGATGAAGACTCCATTATGTGGAGAGAGAAAGGAAGATAGGCTTACAAAGCTTCTTCCAAGATCTGTACAGAGCATTCATGTAGATTTCAAGAAGACAAGGAGGGAAATGTGTACAGAATCTCCAAGAGGGTTTGAAGTTGATTCAAACTCTAGTTTTTCTTATGGGGAGTGTGGGCATGCGGCCACACCCTATGATGCACAACGCAGTCACATGGCCAGTTTTGCCATAAGATAAAGAGGAGAAGAAGGAATGCCTAAGAGGGGAACTCTTAGTGGTTTCTTGCATGAGTATGAATCTCAAACTCAGAAGTTTAGAGATCATATCACTTTTCTGGAGTTTTGCAAGATCAAGGTGAGGAGGAGCAAGCAGCACAATGTGGGTATATTTCTTCTATCTACCTTTGATGGTTCACCTACTTGTTCAGCCAGGATTTGGGTGGAGGAGCTAGACACCTTCTTACAGTAGCATCAAATTTCTAAAGATGAAGCCATCGGAGTAGCAGCGCTGCAATTTGGAGGTAAGGCCTATGCATGGTGGATATTTGAGTCCTTTTCTTTAAAAAATGCAAATAATTCTTCCTATGCACAGTCAATTAAAACTTTGGTGGAAATATTTTGTAGGAAGAACTCTGAAACACATGTGGAGGAGATAAAAAATTTAAACAAACAAAACCCTTGCATGTGATGGAGGAAAAAATAGACTCAAAACCACTTCATAAAACCATAGAGTAGGTTGATATCTTGCATATACTTTGTTGGAGGCAAGACCTTCATCTTGTATTTTGGCACAAGAAGGCATGGAGATCCCTTATCCAAAAGAGGATCCAATCATTGGAGGGTTGCCCATTCATGTTGAGGAGGCTGAGGGCAACAGCGCTGTCAGATCTGGAGTTGATCTAGCACCTCATGCAGAGGAAGGAGGAGCTCTTGCTCCAACTAGAGGGATTCTTGCATCTTTGCAAAGAAGTCCCCAAGATCTCATGTGTGGAGATCAAGGCACAACTCATGTTCTACATGTGCCATTGATGATGAGGTGTGGAACTATGGAGACAAAAGGAGAAGATAGGGAGGAGGACCAACATCATGTGATGAGGAGCATACACCCCTATCCATTTCAGGAGGTTGAAGCACCTGAGATTGAGACTGGATTGTGCAGTGAGGGCAAGTACAATTCTGTCCATTCATGTATAGATTCTACTATTGATGATGTTGTCTCATTGCATGGAGACATTTCACCGGGGAGGCCACTAGATCAGCAAAGGAGGATGGATGCTTCACATTTTGAGGCACCAATCACTGATTTTAGAGGATTGAGACCTTGGGAGAGCTTGGTACAGCGCTGAGAGTCTTGGGTAAACTCAAGGAGGAGAGAGGCATTCTCTCAACATCATCTTTACCCACTCTCATTTCAGCTTATGGGTTGTGGCAGGAGAAGCATAGAAGGGATAGCAGCCTTCCAACTTGCATCTTTGACATGGGAGATGTCAAAGTGGAGGATAACCCTAGGACAGATTTTCTGCATGATAGTCCATCTGCACTGTCACTATGGAGGATAGATCCATATTGGAACTCCCAGCTGTTGGTGGAGTATTCCAAGGATCTTTTCACTTGCATGATATTGGATGACCTGCTACATGACGAGGGATATTCAGTTAGAGATGGGGTCATCTACTATCATGGTAGGATCTTCCTATCTGGAGCTTCCAAACTCAAGAAGAAGTTGCTACAAGCAGCTCATGAGGATTTCCTTTTCAGCCACACTTTTTCTATGAGAGCATACCACACCATCATGGAGGGGTATTTTTGGAAGGGCTTTGAGGAGGAGATATATCAGCATATGAGGAGATGCATGGATCATGAGAGGATGAGAGGAGACTCGTCTATGAGCCAATCCATTTGCATGAGCAAGACATATGGTAATGGAATTGTGTGTTTGCATAATGATTTGTATAATGTATATATGCATCCCTTAACCATACATGTGCAGGATGTTGCTCCAAGGAGGAGCATTCTTTTTTCTAGACTTCATGGTCTACTTGAGGCCATGAGAAGTATTGGTGACCACTCCCTAGGAGGACTTGGGGAGGAGATGTATTTTGGAGAACATGCTCACTTTGCACCATACATCATTCACTTTCTCCAAACATATGAGGAGAGTGGGACAGTAAGCAAGTGGTTGAGAAACCACACTTTTTGTCACACTCTTTTGCAGTTGAGGGCCAAACTGCGTTGGTTACATTTGAGGGACCATTTTCCTTCTCCCTTGCTACATATGGCAGCAAGAATGGTTCTCATTATGGTTCCTTATGTTTTTGTTGTTTTTATGTTTGTTAGGAGCATGATTGGGGGAATGGCACATTGGTTGGATGTGTCCCTTGGGGGAGAGATCTCCCACATAGTTTGCATTGCATGTTCTAATGGGAGCATGAGAGAGTATGTGGCCACTACAGAAAAACACTTGTTTCCATTTGAGGTGATCCATATGATTGATTGGATGCCATATGATGGTGACTTCCAACTCATCACATATGAGATGATTTGGGCCAAAATGTTTCATAACGTTGGAGGAGAGATATTTGGAGGTCTAATCTTCATCTTGCCACTTGAGGGAAATATCATTGCAGCCCAAGATCAGCATATACTATACACTTATCCTAAGTGGAGAGAAGGATAGCGTGGGGTAGGATATTTTTTCTACCAAGATCAGATTTTCAGCCCACATACATTGCAGGAGACAAATGTGGAAGAGCATTTTCAGGAGTTTCCATGTTGGGAGGTAACTCATTTTGTATGGATGATTGATTGGGGGATGGAGGATCCACATGAGGAAGATGTTTCTCAACACATTTTAGACTCCATTCCTTGGGAGGAGACTTTCCAGATCTATCCTTGCAGTTGCTTGAGACAAGCAACATTTGGGAGGGGAGGACTGTAATATTCCCATTTTAGCACACAGCTAAATGGAATATTAAAATTTTGTTTTTATCACCTAGAAGCTAAATAAATGGGTAAGGAATCCCATGCTTATTAAAAACATGAATAAAATCCCTCAAATGTGAAAGGGGATAGTCATAAGAGCTAGATTTCACACCCTTATGTGTGAAAGAGGACATTTGCATGGAGACAAGGTCAAGTTTGACCAAGTCAACAGCGCTGGGAGAGGAGGTGGAGAACACTTTGACATACAGTGAATTATGAATGGGAAGAGGGTTATTTGGTGGAGGAAACCCTAATGAGTGGGACCCATGGAGAGAGGGATTTCACTTGTTTAAAAGGAGGGCAAGGCAACCATTGTCATTCATGATTCAGATTATTGATTTCTTTGTATGTTTAGACTTTGTGCATTCTCCTGTTGTTTAGCAGAGTTGCAATGCTGCTTAGCAAAAGGATTTCCTGTTTAGGAATCCTTATCCTTTCTTGAGAAGCCTCTTGAAGGAGTTGTACTAATTTTCCTCACATCCAGACTTGAGGCCAAGCATCCTCCTCCGGGACAGTGTTATTTCTGCAGCAAAATAATGTTGTGTTGCAAGGTGTTGCAGTGAGGTTTCACGACACCACTTCCATCACTTTTTTTTCAGAGGAGGAGGCTCTCTTTCCTTTGAGAGATCAGTTTGGAAGCCCTTGGAGCATATTGCAGATCTTGGCACTTGGCCAACACCATTTCTTGCACCTACAGCACAGTATCCCTCAGTGACTGCGTTATTTTCAGTTGGTATTTGCAGTGAGGGATTGCAGTGATTGTTGGAGGGTGATATCTTCAGTGTTAGGATTAGCCTTTCACTTGGAAGATCCATTGGAGGGGGTATTTTCATCGGATGCAGCATCTTCATCCTTCTCCATTCATTTCCAATTCTTGAGTTGCAGTTGCTACCCTGCAACTCTGGCATTTTTCAGTTTTTGCGTATTTTAGCCAATCCTTCCGGGATTGTCTTGAGGTAGTGATTGGGGGCATAGATCTTCTCTCCAAATATTGTATGAGTCATATATATGCAGATCTATGACATTTTTACACTTCCTGTAGCAGTTCTCCATCTATGACTGCGAAGTCCTTGTTCATAGACACTCTTCCATGTAGCAGTATTCTACTTTTAGCATGTGTATTGATGGGAGGCTTGTTTGCCTTGATCCTTTGAGTTGTATTGCTATTATTTGATGTTGATTCATAATAAAATGGCTCTATGGTTTCCATACATTTTGGTATGATATTTATTCACTTCTATTTCCAGTTTTTTTTTATGTATTGCTAGATTTCCACATTTGGAATATCTTAAGATATTCCCGATAGTGTAGAAATTCCCTATTTTGGGATATTACAGTTTTTGAGCTGTAGTAGAACTACTAGCATCATATAATGGAATCTTGGACTAATAGTCTAGTGGCAGAACAACTAGAGGTAAAGGAAGGACTAAGGGAGCATACCATGTTGCCATGATATGGACTTGTGGAAACAGTGGAGGAAGGTGATGAAGTGGAGTGGTTTGAACAGTGGGTGTATGTATGAGTGTAGCTGAAGTACATGGACCAGCTAAGTGATGTTGAGCAGATCTAGGATGGGAAAATCCAAAGTTATGGAGAAAATGGAGATCTGGAGGAGTGGAAGGAGAGGCTTCCCTACTGCTACTTTGTTGTGAGTCTACAAGCTCAAGGCTTACCTGGTCTATACCACTTTGTGACTTGGTTCTAGATAGGCTCCTTATATGAGGTAAGCCAACTTGGGTATTATGCAAGTTTATAAGGTATTCAGGGAAAGAACTTGCTCTGTGGATGGGTCTAAAAATAGTTGGAGTCTCAGGTGTAGGATACTTCCTAAGAATGCTTTCAGGATTGTCAACTATTGAAGGTGGATTTGGGTCAGGATGGGATCTAGTATGGATTCTTCTAGAAGCCAAGATTTTGGACCCAACGATTCAGAAAGGTTTTTAGAGGTATAACAGTGTTAAGACACAAACCAAACTGTAAAAGAGATACTTAATTCACAAAGTATTCTTAACTGGGTATTGTTTAATGTTTTGATGATAGGGTAAGTTTCCTAGTGGAGTCAATGAGAATTAGTGGAGTCATCAGGTAGAGGATTTTTACTTGTTTTATAGGACTGGTTGTTGTCCACCATCAACAATCAGGAACCAATCTTGGCTGACACTTGATTCATTTTAGACTGATGGGGTTTTCTGAGTTTTGAGTGAATCTGAAATGTTTACTACTCAACTTCTCCAGTATGGTCACCACTATGTTGGCTCCTTGTGATTTGCAAGATTGGCAAGAACAAACACTGCAAGGGCCACATCAAAACCGCTTTGGAATCCTAGGACCTAGCCTTCCTAAATTCAGAGAGGGATCTCTCTATTTAAGGTGTTTTTGATTGATTTATCTTCGTGCTCTTTGTTTTGATAGTTTAGGCTAGTTATTAAGTTATAAGAACTTGTTTAGGTTTTGGTTGGATTAAATGATAGATTGAAATATTAATGGTGTGACTGATTGAGAAAATGTTTCAGCTGAAAAAATAGACTGTGAGAATACATAGATTCATTGGGCAACGGAGTCATAAAAGGATTTAATTGTTCATCAACTCTGCAAGGGCTTTCATAGGGCAAGCTAACTATATCAAGTGGATTCTTTAGATTAGTTTGTGATATGAAACAATAAGAAGTTGTGAAGGCAGAAAAGCTATAGTCAGTCAAGAATCTTCTAGCTCTACTTAAACAAGAAAAGCCTTTCAAAGTAACTGTTTGGAGCAAGTCAAAGGGCAGGACAAACCATAATCCTGTTAGGACAAACTTTAATAAGTAAACTTTTAATACAACAATCCAGTAATTCAAGAACTACTTTCAGACAAAGAAAACATATAAGATAACAAGAAGAGTGGTCTAAGATCAAATAGAAATAATATAATCTGCTTTTGACAACTCTTAAAGACTCTTCAAAGCAAAATTTCAAGACAGTCCAATGGACACCATAAACCTCACTGGTTCAGACTCTAATAAGTGCACTTCAAATAAAGGTCCTAAAAACAATATCTCAAGTCTTACTCAAAGGAACATGGATTCACCAAAACTTCCTTGGTTTCACTCTATTGAATCATTTCCAAGACAACAAGCCAGATATAACTAGAAGGCAATTAAGAATATTCTAATCAAACCCATGCAGAGGAAAACATGAATATAAAGAGTATAGACAGAAATAGGGTGCTGAAATAGCAAATCCTAATCTAAAACTTCTAGTTCTTTATCAGAGAAAGATGAACATAATGGAAAACATAAGAAGAAACAATAACAATTAGGAAAACTTCACCATTGATATAGCTCAAGGATCCAGTGTGTTGTAGATCATATATGCATATCCTTTTCAATTTTTATTTCGAATATCAAAAATACAAAAAAATTAGAAAATCAAAAAATCATGTGTTATAGTATAAAGTTTTTATACTATATCATAAAAGAAGCATTTCAAAGCTCTCTGAATATTAACCTTATTGAAATATATGTTTTTATTTAAGCTTAAGCTCCGAGAAATTTCTTGAGCGGAAGCGGTGATCACAGAAAAGTGCTTTCGGATAAGTTATTGCGGGGGGAGAAGTAGCTCGTTGTTTATCAAATCCCGACCCCCCGTAGTTGACTAGTCAAATCTTGGATGAGCCGTGATCAACGGCTTGGATTCATTACGGGGGGTGCCGGTCGAAGTTCGCTACCGTACTCCAGGACCCCCCGCGGTGATGTCATCGGTGAGGTGGACGACAGCTGTTCCTAACGGCTTTTTCACGTCATGTTGGCATTTATTACGGATTTTCAAAACTGTTAAAAGGGTTCTTTATTCTCGTTTTCATCTATTCGTGGTTGTTTTTACCTTTGAACCGTGTTCTTGCCACCTTTGCATTGTCTTCTATCCCACAAATTTTTTCTATCCCCTGTCAGCCATGGCAAAGCGAGTCTCCCTATCTGGTATTTCAAACCTCAGTCCCCTCCTAGACAGCGAAAAAGACATCCACAACACCTTGTCCTCTGTTAATAATCCCTTATTGTGTCACCAAGTGACCCTCAATGCCGAGAAATCCCCAGTGTTTTCCGCCATGAGAACTTCCGGTGTTTTGGCAGCCTGTATCCCAAAAACCCACTTTTTTCCCGAATTCATATCATGGTTAGTCTCATCAATGTACCCTGGTAAATGTTTCGTCATGAATTCTCAGGGAGAAAATGTCCTGCAGGTATCAACACAATTAGTTCGCCAAGCATTGTGCTTTCCAGAAGATAAGTCTCCATTACAATTCTCCGAAGATTCATTGGTTCAGTATTTTGAAGACCTTTCAAACGAAGAGTTCAGTCGTTGTATGTCATTTTTGAAATCAAATCCAGAAAAAACTCAATTTGGAGGAGAAGAGTTCAGTTTGGAGGCGTTCAATGTTCAGTATAGGCCAGTTCTTAGCTGCATTACGGAGATTTTGGGGAAAGACGATGACCACAAATTTGATAAATCAGTCTTGGGGATGTTTGCACTGATGATGAAACCAGGGGTGGTCCTTGACATTCCGTCTTTTTGGCAGGAAATAGTAAATTCCCAATTGATAGCTTTTCCTCTAACAGGTTTCTTCAGATTTCCATCATTGGTTGTTTACTTATTTTTGTATCAAAATGTCGAAGAGTTCATGAGTTTGGGTTTAAATATAGTTGATAGTAATAAAAATAAGCAATCAGTTTTATTCTGGACCGACATGATTAGAAAAGAAGAGAATGAAGCAGGGTTGTTTGAATTTGTTGATCATTTCATGTCTATTGCTTATAAAATTTTGAATGGAACTCTTCCTCCATGCTTTCTACCAAAAGCCCGGGAGTTCCTACAAATAGGACCCAATTGCAGATTTGGAGATTGGTTTGTATTCGAAGAATACTCAGAGATAAGGCTGTATGGAGTTAGCATTGAGCCCTATAGGCTCCCAACTTTTGTACCCATGCGACTTTTCGCCCTGGAATTCATAAGGCAAAGTCTTAATGTAGACCAAGTTCACTTTCTTCCCATGAAGAAAGGTTTGATGTACAAATTGCCTATGAGTGTGGGACCTTTTGTGGTCAACACGAGACAAGCTTTTGATGAAGTCTCAAAAATGTTGGAAGGGACAATGTTGTTGTTGGGAGAAAAATGGCCTTATGATCCGCATGGAATAATTTCTCAGAAAAGGGTTGAGAACGGGTATGCTGCATTCTCCCATGTAAGCAAGCCTGATATAGAGAAGCTGGAAAATCCAGGTGAAACAAGTGCCTCAAAAACCAGCATTAAAACACCTGCCATTATGGAAAGGGCAAGCAAAAGAAGTAGAGAAGATGTTATTGAAATAGATAATGAGGAACCCAGAGAAGAAAAGAGAACCAAACTAGCAGAAGATCATTCTCCCAATTCGCCTGGTTTTACCCTTCATATCAATGAAGAATCAAGTGTTCCCTCCTCTCCTATAAGACATGAACTTTACTCAGAAAGGATGCCGGCAGTCAAGAAAGTATTCACGCAAATTGAAGAAAGAAATCAGAGAATAAGAGCCAATGTAGAAGCGCAAGCAGAACATCACACAGTTGTTGATCAGACCAGATTATTGACTGTAATGGATATTGAAAAAGATCAATTTAGAATGGCTCTGTCACATCCAAAGGGAATGTCCCTTGGGTCTTCGAGCAGCTTTAATGAGGTAAACATAATCATGGATGTTAAAAATATCCCATTGTGGGACAAAATGAATCTTCACATGCAGACCGGGCAGTTGATTGTAAATGATTTGAGCAAGACTAATGCCACAGCAGTCAAGACTGAAAACATGCTTGCAAAGGTCATCAGACAATGCAAAATGGAAAAAGCTAATTCAAGGGCATTAACAACTCAAAACGAAGAGTTGAAGAAGATCATTATGAAAATTGGTGTGGATCCAAATGATAAAGCTGCAATTCAAAAAATCATGAAAAGTGCAGAAGTAGAAATATCCTCACTAAGGAAAAATTTAAAATTACCAGCTACAGAGAACTCAATGGCTGCAGAAGTAGCTGAGGTGGAAAAAGAAAAGGAGGAGTTACGTCTGCAATTGTTACGAAAAGATGAAGAGTTGTCCAAAGTGAAGCAGACTGCTATATCTCTGGAGAATCAAATTCAAAACCATACTTGCACTTTTTTTGTTCCTACAAGTGATAGTGATACGGATCCTCAAACCCAAATTCTTCAGCTCAGCACAGAACTGAAGATAGCCGAAGGTGATCTTAAGCGGGTTCAGTTAGATTTGGAAACAACTACTAAGATGATGAGAGGATGGGAAAATAAATCAAATGAAAATAAGCAGCAATTACAAAAGGCTGAGGATGAAATTAAGGAGCTCAAGGAGAAGCTAAAAGGTAACATCTCACTTTTAAGAGCTAAAGATATTATTTGGACTGAAATTATATCTGAAATGGAGTCCAATTGGGATTCCTTAAGTATAATTGCTACAGATAAACGCCTCATCTCAGACCATGAAGAGGAGATATCATCAGAAAAACAAACGCTCATTAAAAGAGAAAATTGGGCTAGGAGGTTTTTAAATTTTATCAATTCCAAATCATATGAAGAGCTAGAAGAAATTGAGATACAAGACAGATACTTTTATGCTGAAGAAGTCAATAAAATGATAATTAAGAATGATCTATGAAAATTTGCAGAGAAAAGGTTACTGAGAATTAAGGAGGCGGTAAAGAAGTTTGATATAACTTTTGATAAATTGATCCGACCAGGTTTGCCTTCATGCTAGACAAAAAAGGGAAATATTTTGACATGGAAGTTTTATGAAGATGCATTAACACTGGCAAAGAGCAGAGCAGATAGCAGACACGAAAAGACACAAGTTTTAAAGGGAGAGACAGTGTTTAACTTTTTACAGAGGCACTTCAATTTGCTATGGATGGTAAAGGCACTCTTCACAAAAAGGCTCACTCACAATCAGGCAGTTGCATTTAGATTGGAATACCTCAGCTATAGGAATGCTCCTACAACTCAAAGTGAACTTTGGAAAAAATTCAAAATCTTCTCCATTGACACAGCAAAGAAGATTCCAACGGATAAATCAAAAGTAGTTGTTGATTCTGCAGCCACTTCAGGACCAGTTGTTCCTTTAGATTAAAATTTCTAAAAATTCTCATTATGTCATTTCCTAGGATTATGCAAATGTAATAGGACTTTTCTTGAGGCATGTACCTCCATAACAGTGAATAGTTTAGGCAGTTAGAGTTAGTTAGAGAAGTTAGAATTAGTTTCATTACTGGAAACTGTTTTGTGATAATGTATTTAAGGACAATTGGAAGAAGGAGTGAGGTTCTGAGTTTTGGACCTTGAAGCCTAATTTTGTACTGAAAAATATTGAATCAATAAAAAGTTTTGCAAGTTTCCTTCATTCTATCTATGTTGAATAGTTTTCCAGTTTTCATTTCGTTTCCATATCTATGAATAAAATAGAGTGATTTGAGTTACAGGTCTCTTGATATCTGTGTATCTAAGAGTTAAACATCCTTAATGGGCGCCCCTCTATTTTAACTTTATTGTTGCTCACTTCCTCAGGGTTTTATGATGGTAGATTTTGTTTTAAGCAGCATATCAAATTGAAATCCTTTTCTTTCTTTTTCTTCTATTCATTCACTTCAGCATAAAGAGAACATGGCATTGCAGAACTTGTGGAGGTTTGATATTTGGAGATTATATTATTAATATTTGAAGGTTTAATAAACAGAGACAAATATACACTTGTTTGTGACATAATCTTTAATGTCTTGAGCACGGATTCCTTTACACAGCAAGGAATTGTTTCTCAAGGAACAACACAGTGAACATGCTTGTATTATTGATGATCAAACCAGTTACAATACTATGCAACTCAGAGATTTCTTCACTTCAGTCTAGCATTCCTTAATTAGCTCAGCAGCAGAAATCATTCCAAAAACCATCAAGTAACCAACATTTTAAATGAGGCTCATATGCACTATTTATATGAAAAATGAGGAGGTGTTGCTAAGCTAGGGTGTTTAAATGTTATTTATTACAGAGTTAATGATTTTTTACCTTTGAGACCATGCAAGGCCCAAGGCAAAAATATCTGAAAGAGTTACTCTGAATAAACCTCTAAGTTAATTAGGCTGAAATATTTGACTTTTAAGGCTTTGTAATAACTTGTGTAATAATTGTTTGATGCCTTCTTGGAAATAAACAATGTTGTAAGTGGCAAATTTGTCTTTGGAGAAGTAAAGGCTCCTTTTTTGAGTAATTCGAAGTTGGTTTTGGGTAATCTTCCTCTGTTTTTATCCATCAATCTTCTATATTAGGCCTTTAGCCTGGATTTATCTTTAATAATCTGCCTTACTGTCTTTAATCCTCTTTTCTGCTTTATGACTGTTTGTCCACTATTCTTCATCTTTAAGCCTTTGAATTTTATCTTTAATCATTGTTTTAAAGGGCTAATTGTTTGTTTTTTTCTTTAATCTACAATTAGCCCTTTTAATATTTTGTTCTTCATTTCTCTGACAATATTTGTTCTTTGTATGTATGCGGGTTTCTTCATGGAAAAAGGGTATATAACCCATCGATGATCATGATACATCGATGGGTTAATTCTTTGGTGTATATCATTAGCCTCTTTAATATGTTTTTTGCCTCTGGATCGTCATCTAGAGGTTTTTCATCATTCAAATGTCTCCCTGAGCATTTGGCCGCCATAAAACCTGCAAAAACAAAACAAAAATTAATTGAAAACCTGCGGGATGGGGATTAAACTGCATTTCTGGGGTTTTTTGGCTTATCGGAAGGTGTTTACAGTGGAGAAAACAACGCAGGGGCAAGGTTATGGAGGCGAAAATGGGAGGAATTTAAATGGAGGCAGGAAGAGGAGGAAAGGTGGTTTTCGCAAAACCACCGACGGTTTTCGCACAAGGCATGGGCGGTAAGTGATATTGGGTGATGGGCGTGCGATACCACAAACTCGTTGCCACGTGTCTGGGCCAATACCACCCATTTCGTGTGGAATTGGGGTGTTAAACCTCGGCACGGAAATCTACGCAACATGCGATCTGGACCGTTAGATCTTGGGCGATAAGATCTACGGAGTGGGCAACGTTATGAAGTAGGGTGTGAGTTTGGTAGGGGGGGGAGTGGAATACAAGTGGCAGACGGTGGTTGGGGCGAGGGATGTGAGTGGAAGGTGGGGCCGAGGAGTGACGTAAGCAAGTTTTTCGAGTAGCAGGGCTGGGCTATATGCGGGGTTTTGTTTATACATGGGGAAGAACGGATGACAGTCGTTGGATCGGAGGAGAGATGCTCCGATCAATGGTGGATGTGGCTTGTGGAAGGATGAAGCAGGATGAAGAAATGAAGGGGCGGAGGCTTTGTTTGCATGGGGAAAGGGCTTAAAAACGGGCGAAGGGAAAAGGTCTCGTGGGGGTAGAGGGGACCGTGGGCTGAGAAGGAGAGGGAGCTTAGGGAAATAGCGGAGGGTCAAGGTTCGGGTCACATGGGTAGAAGGGCTGGGGTTTAAGCGGTAATAAAGGGCTTAAGGCCTATATATATAAAAAGTGGGTTTTTTACATTAAAACAGAGTTTTTATGGGTTTTTAAGGGTTCCAATAGGTTAGAAATTTTAGGATAAAACAATGTAAAAGGGGTTTTTACATTGTTTTAAGGGTTTTTAGGAGAAAATGATGAATGAGAGAGGATTTTTAAGTTCTTTGAAAGGAGAAGAAGGGAGATGAAATGAGGGTGTTAATGAAAATGATGAATAAGTCCAATAGGCCAGAAAATGGAGTTTTCTTTTCAGAGCAGCAGGTTGAACATTTGAGAAGGCACAAAGATAGGAAGGCTTAGTGAGAAATAGTCATTTTTTTAGGATGATGAAGGCAATGAGGCTTCTAAAGATAGCTGATGGGCAACTGATGCTATCTTTAGGTGCATGTAGAACATTCACAGTCATCTAGTGAAATCTGTAGAATACAGGAGGATAACAGAAGTTTGAATCCTTCTCCTTCTAGTCTTTCATTTCTTTCTTGATAAATGACTCTCACCATTTCAGTCATGTCAAGGAATGCTTTCCTGAACACTCTTTCTTCCTCTTTGGAATCCACCTCTTCATGGGTTTCTTCTTCTCTTGGAGGCATGCTTGATGTTGCTTCTGCTTCTCTTGGAAGTGAACTAGGTGGTGGAGAATGTGGTAATCTTGCCCTCTTTTGTTGTGGCTCACTTTGAGAACCTCTTGCTTCCACCAATTTGTCTTCTCCTCTCTTAAGCTTGAGCCTAGTAAGCATGAAAACCCTTGCAAACAGTTAACAAATCCTTGCACATAAAAACACCAGAGATAAAACTCTAGCTCTGATACCAACTTGATCTGAAAGGAGTGTATTAGTTCTGTTGTGCTAAGTGTCCTTTCAGTAATATAAACATGTACAAATTGTCTCCATATGTTTGTTTAAGGAATGAGAGTTTTAACCATGAAAATTAGATGAATTAGTGAACTTTAAGCATGTAAATAAGCCTTAAAAACACTGAACGGCAGTGCATAATAGAGAAAAACATTCACACATAAGTTTTATACAGTAGGCATGATGAAGAAGTTCACCTCTCCTGGGCTACATCTTTTGGTCTAGCTCCCAATGGCATGTCCCTCTTTGTCGTTATGCTCAAAATTGTAAATTACATATGTTTTCAAGCCTCTAATGGTTGTTTTATCTACACCAATGGCTCCAGAATGCTCAAATTAGTCTAGGTAAACTCTTGTTTCACCAAAATTGGTCAAAAATTGACCTACCCATGCATTTTTCCCAATGACAGCTAGAAAATCTCCACTAAATGTGGAGACAGAGAGATAACTTAAGTTAAATTGATGACAAACCCTAAAATTTAGGGGCATGCTCCAAAATAGACGGACGGTTAAGTTTAACATTAATGGTTAGGAGGCGGGGTGGTCACATACCGACCCCACCATAACCTCTGTTCTAACTGTTTGAACTCCGCCGAAAGGTTTGAAACCCGGAGTTGTGGTTCTGCAAACCTTAACCGTCGCATTTAACCCTTCATCCCCGCCATGTGATCATCGTAGAACCCACTAGATTTTATGTTACGTTGCCGTCATTTCCAAAACCAACAACTATAACATTAAAATTAACTCCTCGCATGTGAACACGTCTTCGCACTGACCGTCAGGGTTAAAATTTAATAGCCGCCAGGTTAAAACATTTATGTTGCAGGTTATGGTTATAACATGTGAACGCATCGTCGGTGTTATGGATTTGTAGCCACTGGTTGGAGTGGAGGCCCACGATTTTGGGCGCAAGGCCACATGAGAGGGGGGCTGGCCTCCCAAGCCCCTGAATATAAAACATGCAAACCATAAAGTTAAACGGTGACCGTATATGGTTAAGTCATGTCGTGTAGAGGATTTGGTAAAGGAACTTTGCTGCGAGAAGGAGGTCGCGGGGTCGACCCTCCCCCCCGACTACATAAAATTTTAACACAGAAATCTAAGGACACATGGTGTCCTGCGGGCTTGCCACGTGTCGCTCATCCAACGGCACTTCAAAATCCATCCAATTCCGAATAAACAACTCCATACCATAAACATTCAATGGCCCAGATTGAACCATGTGGCACGATCCTATTGGCTGCGTAAAAATGGAATATTCCAAGTATATACCTGTTGAATGTACCTACATGCTGACTGAGCATCCAATCACAAAATTTTGTTGTTTGGGAAAACAGAGAAAACACGATATATTCCTCATACGACTTCGGTTTTTCTAACCGTTCACAGCACTGGAATCACAACGATGAGACCTTTCCGGTCGCTCAGGTTCGGACCTGTTTCAAGCACTTTCATTTTTTAGCATAACACTTGATCTCCTAATCACATGAATTCATGCTCGTGTGAACTCTAGCATAATGGTATTGCTGGTTCAGAGGCCAATCTGACAGAACCAGAACAGTCTTGCCATGTGGGTCTTAGTCTAGCGTGGATCTCATTTCAAGAAGGTACATTTTAATTTCCAATTTTGAGCTTTGATCTCCGCATAAAATTGGGTCTGTGTTGAGTTTTTGCTCAGGGTAGTATATAATGAACATTGATTCAGACTTAGAGACCTCCTTAGCGGACAGTCCATGTTCTCATTTTTTGTCTTCCCATGAAGCACTCCACAGGGCAGATTATGATCTTCAAGTTAATTTCTATCAAATGTCTCATTCCCAGATTGATCTTACAGATAAGATTATGAGACTCCAGTTTGAGCTTTCTTGTCTGGTTGACGAAGTAAAGAAGCTCAAGAAAATCTCAAGAAGCATCAGGATGATATAGACAATCGAGAGATAGATCTCAACAGACCAACTACAAACAATGATTGACATCTCTTACAAGCTCAACATGTGGATATTTGACTTTTTGTAATACATGCAAATGCGATAATAGTTTGTCCTTTGTTTGATATGGATTTTTGACTTGTGTAATCATGCAGACGTGATAATAGTCTATCCTTTGTTAGTTTTTTGGGTCTTTGTGTGTAGAAGGTCAATGTTGTCCATGAATTATAGTCATAAATAAATATTGAAGATGTATCCCCCATGTATTTTTTTGTGACAGCTGCAGATTTAACCATGAATTATAATCAGAATTTAATATTGAAGATTTATTCCCTATGTATTTTTCTACTACCGGGAGCAAATTTAATATAGTGTTTACTCATTTTTGTGTAAAAAAAAGGGAAATAAGAGCTTGAATAGTTGAAAGTGAAAGTGATGAGGCTGGTGTGTAAAAATATATTAATAAATCATATAATAATATGTCATATAAATCAAATAGTTGGTAAATGTCAATAGGCATCAAATCCATGATAAGCATCAAAACACTTCATAATACATTTCACATTCCAAGATTAAAAAAATTATAAAAATCAACTAAATTATAACTTTAATATTAATAATATGTATTGTGTTAAAAGGATATTTTTTAGGTTGGACGCTCTGCATCTGCTCTGAGCTTGCGGCGACGGTCTCGGCCCTCTGGGCGCCTCGGAGGGCTCTGTTGCCCTCATTCTGCTGACAGGCTTTCTTTTGTTCCGTGTTGAGCTGCGCGGCGCTTCGTTTGGATCTTGCATCGAGTTGGGGCAGCGCGACGTGCAGAGTCGGCCCCCTCTTGGTTGAGCACGACGCTCTGAACCTTCGCGGAGCCCTGGTCTTCTGCGCAACGTTTTGGCCCTCTGATTTTGGATTTGCAGGGGTGCTATCTTGTGGGGTATGGATTGAGTTCTTCATTTGATGCGACTCAGCTGCCGCCATGGGTGATCCCGAGGGTGAGGAGCCCTCTCCCACTCCTCCGCTCTCATCTGAAGAAGCTTTCCGCCGCCTGTTATCACAGAAAGGGAAGAAGCGTCCGGCCCCTGAGGTCCCACAGTTCATTAAAAAACTTGAGGAAATCCCTGAGATCGCTCTGCAAGAAGAACAACTGATTAAAATAGCCCTTGCCCTTGCTGACAGAGGGCTGGTTGGGAAATTTATGGGTCGATGGCCTTCTACCAAAACCACTGATGATTGGATTCAACGCAACTGGAGACCACAACTGAAAGATAATGTGATCTGCTATGCGGTTGGCAGAGGCTTTTTCATTTTCGAATTCACCTCCAAAGAAGACCGAGATCTGGTATTCAGAAATGGCCCGTATTTCATGGGAAATCAGGGTCTGTATCTCAATAAGTGGACCCCTAACTTCGATCCTTCAGTTGATGTCCCGAAGGAGGTCCCAGTCTGGGTTCGTCTCCCCAACCTCCCGATCCACTGCTGGAGCTTTCAATCTTTGCAAATGATTGGGAATGGTCTGGGCAGATTCATCGACAAAGCAGATAATAAGGGCCAATACACCTGTGCTAGAATCTGTGTGGAAGTCGACTTAGAAGCTGGGTTACCTGAGGCGGTTAAACTTACAGTGGGAGAATGGCAACACTATCAAAAATTGGACTACGAGCAACTGCCTTTCAAATGTAGAACCTGTCATGAACACGGACACTTCCAACGGAATTGTCTTAAAGCCCCAGCAGGGACTAAGGAGGACGAAGAAGGGTGGAAAGAAATCAAAAGAGGCAAGGCTATTCCAAGGTCGACTGAGAAGAAAAATGTTGGGCCAGTGGGGAAGCCTCAGACCAAGCCAAAGGCCAATGAAGCTCCAAAGGTTGGCTCCTCCTCAGGTGGGAATGCAGAAACCATTAGGGCTCAAGAAGAACCGGAAGACTTGTCGAAGAACGCAATAGAAAATTATACTGAAACAAACACCCTCCCAGCAGATGGAGGCAATGAAGGAAATGCAGATAAATAAGAGCATATCAGCCTGGCCTCCGAAACTAATGAAGAATCAGAAGAAAGAGTCTACGAATCAGACAGCTCGCAAGTCACCCCTATCAAATCGGCCAGGGGTTGAAAATCCAAGAAGAAACAGAGAGAGGAGAAAACTTATCTGGATGTTCTCCAAGGCTCCCAGAAAACACTCAATGGAATGATGAATACAAGATCCGGGCGCAAGCACGGCTCGGCTCCAAAAGGAGCCACTACCTCCCAAGCCAATAAATAATGAAATACGTCTCCTGGAATTGCAGAGGATTAGGCAGCAGACTGAAAGAAGATGCCCTGAAAGATATAGTGAGAATGTATTCGCCTGAAATCCTACTCATCCAGGAGACAAAGTTGGAGGAACTTCACCTCCTCCATGCTAGCAAATCCTTCTGGCGTAAAGGAAATGGGAGTGATGTCAGTGCGAGAGGCGCCTCCGAAGGAATCGGTTCCTTGTGGGATAGCTCTCTCTATGACCTGATTCAGAAAGATTGCTCTCCCCACTGGCTTTTCACGAAGCTCCTCCATAAAGACTCTGGCCAACAAGTAAGTATGTTCAATATATATGCTCCAGTCCTTCCATCTGAGAAAAAATCATGTTGGGATTCGATTTTGTCCTATCTTTCGTTGCACAATCCAGAAAACATTATTATTGCAGGAGATATGAATGTCACTCTAGCTGTAAATGAGAAAAAGGGTGGCTCCCCAGTCATGGATCCAGCTAGAGAGTGGGTTGAAGACCTTATGTTGGGTTGGGAGCTGGAGGATATCAAGCCCACATATGGGAAGTTCACCTAGTCCAACAAAAGGGTTGGCCCCAGCCATATTTCTGCTCGATTGGACAGATTTCTCGTCCAATCCTCTTTCCTGACCAGCGGTCTAATGGCCTCTTCCAAAATTCTGCCAAACAGTACCTCTGATCACAAGCCCATTCTCCTTGATCTTTCCATGGATGAAAACCTTGGCCCTATTCCCTTTAGATTCAGCCCATTGTGGCTTCAGCATGATGGCTTCCATGAGGTGGTTTCAGAGGCCTGGAACAGGCATGTTCATGGTTCCCCTTTCTATGTGTGGGAAGAAAAAATGAGGGGGCTAAAAAGAAGGCTCAAGGAGTGGGCTAGAAAGTTGAAATCTCCCACCTCCAAAAGAAAGGAGGCCCTGGACAGTCTTGCTGCCCACCAATTAACTTTGGAAAATACTGTTGTCTCCCACGACCTCCTTCAGATAGAAGTTGATCTGCAAAAAGAACTCCACAAAGCAAGTAGGGAAGAAGAAGAGTTCTGGAGACAGAAATCCAGAACTCTTTGGTTACAGGCCGGGGACAAAAATTCTAGCTTCTTCCACAAACAAGCTGAAGCACGCAAGCACTTCAAAACTGTAAAATAAATTCACCATCAAAACGCAGTGATCAAGGATTTTGAAGGCATAAAGAGGGTTGCCCACTCTTTCTTCAAAGATCTCTACTCTGCCCCCGATGATCCTCATGCCTATCCGATGGACTTAATTCCCCAATGTGTCCAAGAATCTAACAATTCTATGCTGACTGCTCCAATCAGCGTGAATGAACTTAAATTTTCCCTGGATAGTATGGAACCCGATAAAGCTCCTAGCCCGGATGGGTTCCCTGTCAGATTCTATCTATCCTGTTGGGCCACAATCAAAAATGACTTGTTGATAATGGTCAGGAAATCTCAATCTTGTGCCAAGATCGGAGGCGGCATCAACTCAGCATTTCTTGCCTTGATTCCAAAAGAGAAAGGCGCATCCGATTTCAGCAGATTCAGGCCAATCTCTTTGTGTAACTCTAGTTACAAGTTGATCACCAAAATTATAGCCAATCACCTTAAGAAGATTCTGCCGTCCATTATCCTTGAAAACCAAGGAGGATTCATCAAAGGGAGAAAGATTCTGGACAATATTGTGCTGGTGCAAGAAGCAGTCCATTCAAGCTATCACCGAAAGGAGAAAGGTATGGTGATTAAACTGGATCTAGAAAATGCCTTTGATAGGGTGAGACATGATTTCCTGTTTATTGTGATGACGAAAATGGGCTTCTCTTCAGCCATCATTAATTGGGTTAAAGCCTGCATTGCCTCTCCTTGGATAGCGCCGTTGGTCAATGGTCGACCTTCAGATTTTTTCCAAGCCTCTAGGGGCCTTAGACAAGGTTGCCCCTTGTCCCCGATTCTTTATGTTATTCAAGCCACAGTGCTCAGTTTCCAGCTCGAATATGGTCAACAGACTCAAACCCTCCCTGGCCTTCGTATGGCTAGCAATGTCAAAGACATAAACCATGCCCAATTTGCTGATGACACTTTATTGCTTGGTGGAGCAAGCATAAACTCTGCAAGATACTTCAAGAAGGAGTTGGATATTTATAGAGAGGTCTCGGGCAGCAAGATCAACTACCTAAAAAGCACAATCTATGGCTGGAACTGCTCGATCAAGGAATTATCAGAAATTGCAAGGTTTCTTGATATGGAAGGATCCTAGGCCTGGGACTCTTTTAAATATCTGGGGATCCCAATTTTCAAGGCCATTCCTAAAGTAGCCCATTGGATACCCCTGCTGGACAAGCTTAAACTCAGAATCCATGCCTGGGGAGCCTCTTGGCTGAACAACGCTGGAAAGGTCATTCTGATGAAAGCTGTTCTCTCAAGTATGTCGTTATATCAGCATTCCATCCTCCTTGCCCCTAAAACCTTCATAAGAAAAATGGAAGCTCTTCTGAGGTGTTTTCTGTGGGAAGGGGGAAAAAATAATGAAAGAAGGCTTCACCTAGTTAAATGGGATACTATTAAAAAGCCATTTATGGAAGGAGGTCTCCAAATGCGCGATCTAGCTGCCCAGAATCTGGCCTTGGGAACCAAGCTGCTCTGGAACATTGTCCCTGGAAATTTAAGTTGGAGCAAGAAGGTCCTGTGGAAAAAATATTTTCATGGGCAGTGCCTTAGATGCTTGGACCAGCCACCTAGAACTTCCAAAGGTTCTCCTGTTTTTAAACTCTGTCTCAAAGCCTTGGAGCACTTCAGCCATAATCTGTTCTGGATCCCAGGTAATGGGCAAAAAATAAGAATCTGGGATGATCCAATTCTTGGTGATCAACCTTTGAATCAGATGGAAGATCTCGCCAATATCAAATCCTGGCTACAGGCCCGCAATTTAAATACCCTCTGGGACATCTCCACCTGGTCGGAGGATGCTACCTGTCTATGGAACAGCTGGCACCTGGGGGAGATTCTTCTGTGGCTGGAAGGTGAAGCCTCGGTTCTTCTGGATAGGCTCCAAGGGAAATCCCCTTTAAGAGCTTCTGCTATGGACAAACGAGGGTGGGGATCACTTTCTGGTGCATATTCAGCTTCTGAAGGTTACAAAAGTTTGATGGCCTTTCCGAATGTTCCTCCGGATCCTGCTCAATGGAAATTTATTTGGGCATTCCCCTCTCTCCCCAAAGTTGATTTCTTCTGCTGGACTTTAGCACACAACAGCATCCTCACTAGAGATAATCTCTGTAGGCGTGGTATGGAAGGTCCTTCCATGTGCACCCTTTGTATGTCGGATGAAGAAACCGCTGATCATATGTTCTTAAAATGCCCTTTTGCTCAAGAAGTCTGGAAGGGTGTCCTGCTGCTAGATTCTGACAAAATAGAGCTCCCAGGCAACATCCCAAATCTTATTCAAAACTGGGTCAATTTATCTCCGTTCGATCTCTCCAAAAAACATCTTCTCAAAACTTGTTGGATGTGGATTCCCAAATTTGTTTGCTGGAAGCAGTGGCTGGAAAGGAACAACAGATCATTCAGGAATGAAAGCGGCAATCCGACAAGAGTCATCAATAAAGTCAAAGATTTTCTGGGGGAATCTCTAGCAGCCAATACTATCATAAAGAATGGAAAAGAGCTGGACAGAGTGGAGGATCTCTGGTTGAATGGGCTGTTCCCAAATCATAAGGATCGCTCCCCTCCTCCTGCTATTGCCCACTCCAACTGGGAAATTCGGCTGGGAGAGCAGGAGTTCATTAAGTGGAGGTCGGCTCTGAATGAACATTGTCTATTTTTCGACGGGGCCTCTAAAGGCAACCCTGGTATCGCTGGAGGCGGTGGGGTTCTCCTGGGTCCTGATGGTTCAACTGTGCTTCGTTTTCCCTGGGGTCTGGGCAGGGAAACTAATAACAGAGCGGAGGCTCTAGCTCTGTGGCAGGGTCTGAATCAAGCGATTAAAGGTAACTTCCTCTCCATATCTGTCTTCGGGGACTCCAGGCTCATTATCCAGGTGTTGAACACTCATAAGAATCCTACTAAGCTCCAATTATCCACCATCCTCAGGAAAATCAGGTTTATATTGCCAAAATTTCTCAAAATCTCTTTCTTTCATATCCCCAGGAAGTTAAATTCCCAGGCGGACAAGGAAGCCAATCTAGGCTCTCTTCGGAGTAAAAGATCTCTTTCAGTTAATCATGCTGACTCAATCTGCAATATCCCTTAAGACCTGTGATTTTTGGGCCTCTCCTCCCTCTGGGTTCTACTCTGTTTCCAAGCCTCGCCCATCTTTCTCCCTGTCTGATCCGACTCATTTTCTTTTGAAAGACCAGTTGCTAATGATCTTGGTTCCTTCTGTAACGATGTAGCCTGACCACTATCCCCAAATTTTCGAGCTGTGCCCTTCCCCTGTTTTCCCTGCTGTTTCCCTTTGCAATCCGATGAAAGGGCGCTGGGCGATCATCTTCAGTGCCAGTGGCAGAAGCAATCACGCTCAGTCAGCTATTCATATTGGATCTACAGGCTTCCAAAGGGAGGGAACTCCTCTCGGCCTCCTGATCTGCCAAATTTCGGGCCTGTCTGCTAACACGGAAGGAAATCAAATTGCCCATTCTTCACAAACTCCAGCGTTCAATCGTGACTCTCCTGGCATACTCAAGGTTTCTCTATCCGATGCCTTTCCCAGCGTTTCTTCCGGCCAAGGATTCATTGTTAAAAAAATCTCCATGTTAGGCGATTTCAGTACCTGCAGCGAGTATTCCTGTCGCAATAGAAGAACCCTGCTCTGCGCTCTTAGCCAGAGCAGTAATGTAACAGCTCACGACTGCTGTTTTGGCGCCGATTAATAATATCTAACCGTTTCTGTCTAAAAAAAATATTAATAATATTATTAATTATAAATCCCCCAAGGAGGGTTCTTAGGAGCATACGTTCGCCCCACACCTGCACCCTCTCCCTCCCCGTCCCTGCCTTGATATGATGCCAACTCACACAAAAGGGGGTTGCAACAACCATTATACTTGGAACACTCCATGTGCTCTCATCACTTCTATCATGGAACGAAGTCGACACAAGGTTAAATGTCATTATAATATTGTAGGTGGCATAGGAAGGCACAGGAGGACTCAAGAGGAGAATTATATCATATTGGCAGAGCTAGAGGAAAAATTTGACAATATTGACCGCAAGTTGATCATTCTAGCTAAGAGAACAGCCAACATATCCTTCTCCTCGAATGAGGGTAGTGACCAGCTAATGTAAATGCCTTGAGATTTTGTCCATTAGTTGTTATGGCTCACTCATTTTTTTCTTACAGCACTAGTAATTTTTTTTTATCTTCTCATGTCGATGTATATCAAGATCTGGCACAACCAGCTTGCGTTTATAAGTTTCTATTTAAAAGATTATCTAGTTAGATAAGGTCTTAGCAACCTCAAGACTCTAAACTTATGTTATTTGGTCTACTTTCCCTTCGGACAAACCAATAGCAAAAAACATCGGTCTATGTAATCTTCATTTGACGTAATGCAAAGTGTCTAACTTCAAAATAAAAAATTATTAATTATAAAAAGAGTTAATATGAGTTAAAATATATACATTTAAAAGAAAAAATAACATATAACAAGATTCTTTTTTACAATACCATGGCCACTATCATGACTTACTAATACATGTCTAAAGAATCATAACTCATTTCATATGACAATTTTTTAATGAATCAATTTAATTAAAAGGGTAAAAAGAGCATAACTATTTTTTAGATTAGTTTCAACCTTTGATCTATGACTACTACTAGGAATATTTTAGAACATTCCATGGATGTGAAATCCATACCATTCATATAATAATTATTAATAATTAAATTAAAATTCTTGAAGCCTTATTCCAAAATAGACATGCCTATCGACATAATTAAAAAATCGTAGTTAGATTTTTTGAAGGTAAATCAAACGTTATTGGGTTTTTCTCTTTGTTTAATAGGTCATGCATCATTTGAATATATCAAATGTATAGGAAAAAATTCAACAAATTCTAATATTAGGGTAAACGATGAATTTACGTAAGTGTCAAGTACGCACTTTCATTAACACCACCTCTAATGTTGTTGGACTTTCTATATCCTCTTTTTTTAAAGGAAAGTGGGGAGAATATCAAGAATATAAAGAGATATGGGCATTGTGGATCATTATAGGTAGATCTAAGAATGTTGTCTAATAGAGTAGGGTGGGTTGGTCATGGTGTTTGTAAATAATGTTCAACGTACTTTTACAAGATATGGGAACATGATATCCCTTGTCATTTCTTTCATGTCCAATTTCAATCTAATTATCACAACAATCTAATTATCCCAAGTTCCACAATTAAGTGTGAGATGTTCATGATGATAGTTGTTCTAATGGTTACCCTCATAGCCCATTTTACACCTCAAAAGTTCTCTAATCACTGTGAATTTGGTTCTGGT
Organism: Pinus albicaulis; assembly: GCA_034641835.2. Taxonomy (NCBI): domain Eukaryota; kingdom Viridiplantae; phylum Streptophyta; class Pinopsida; order Pinales; family Pinaceae; genus Pinus; species Pinus albicaulis. The sequence goes on from CM076580.1 coordinate 158,819,408, forward strand.
TCGAATCCTGGATTTAATTTATGCGTTAAGGTAGTCCCCATTTTCACATCTCTACGAAGAGCTCTAATTAAAACTTCAATTTCTCACCTGGGAAGTGTCAGGGTGGGTGAGGCATTCATGCTCATGTGAACTCTAGCATTATGTGATTGTTGGTTCAGAGGCCAATCTGACATAATCGGAACAATCTTGCCCTGTGGGTCTTAGTCTAGCACGGACCTCATTTCAAGAAGGTACATTTGAATTTCCATTTTTTAGCTTTGATCTCCGCATAAAATTGGGTCTGTGTTGAGTTTTTGCTCATGGTAGTATATAATGAACATTGATTCAGACTTGGAGACCTCCTCAGCGGACAGTCCATGTTCTCATTTTTTGTCTTCCCATGAAGCACTCCACAGGGCATATTATGATCTTCAAATTAAATTCTATCAAATGTCTCATGCCCAGATTGATCTTACAGATAAGATTATGAGACTCCAGTTTGAGCTTTCTTGTCTGGTTGACGAAGTAAAGAAGCTCGAGAAAATCTCAACAAGCATCAGGATGATACAGACAATCGAGAGATAGATCTCAACAGGCCAACTACAAACAGTGAATGACATCTCTTGCAAGCTCAACATGTGGATATTTGACTTTTTGTAATACATGCAAATGCGATAATAGTTTGTCTTTTGTTTGATATGGAAATTTGACTTGTGTAATCATGCAGACGTGATAATAGTCTACCCTTTGTTAGTATTTTTGGGTCTTTGTGTGTAGAAGGTCAATGTTGTCCATGAATTATAGTCATAACTAAATATTGAAGATGTATCCTCCATGTATTTTGGGGTGACCAGTCGCAGATTTAACCATGAATTATACTCAGGATTGAATATCGAAGATTTATCCCCTATGTATTTTTCTACTACCGGGCACAAATTTAATACAGTATTTACTCATTTTTGTGTTAAAAAAAAATGGGAAAATAAGAGCTTGAATAGTTGAAAGTGAAAGTGATGAGGTTGGTGTGTAAAAAGATATTAATAAATTATATACTAATATGTCATATAAATCAAATAGTTGGTAAATGTCGATAGGCATCAAATCCATGATAAGCATCAAAAACACTTACTTCATAATACATTTCACATTCCAAGGTTATAAAAATTATAAAAATCAACTAAATTATAACTTTAATATTAATAATATTATTAATTATAAATCCCCCAAGGAGGGTGCTCAGGAGCATAAGTTTGCCCCACACCTGCATATAAATCAAATAGTTGGTAAATGTCGATAAGCATCAAATCCATGATAAGCATCAAAAACACTTACTTCATAATACATTTCACATTCCAAGATTATAAAAATTATAAAAATCAACTAAATTATAACTTTAATATTAATAATATTATTAATTATAAATCCACCAAGGAGGGTGCTCAAGAGCATAAGTTTGCCCCACACCTGCACCCTCTCCCTCACAGTCCCTGCCTTGATATGATGCTAACCCACACAAAAGGGGGTTGCAACAACCACTATACTTGGCACACTCCATGTGTTCTCATGTATTAATAGAGTAATAGAGAACTTCCTTTTAGATCCCTTGGAACAATCCCTTTATATATGTTCTTCCAGGAGCTTAGTCGAAGAGTTGGAAACCTTTAATCAGGGACGTGAAATGATTAGACGTACGACATTAGCGGGAGCCAAAATAGAGTGACACACAACGGAATTAGTGTCTCGTTAGCCGAAGATAAGAAGTCATATTGGTCAGAAGGAACTCCGAATGACATTAGCGTGCGTTAGCCAATGAGACTCACTTCTTCGATCATGGAACGAAGTCGACACAAGGATAAATGTCAGTTAAGTGGCATAGGAAGGAACAGGAGGACTCAACAGGAGAATTCTATCAAATTGGCAGAGCTAGAAGGAAAATTTGACAATATTGATCGCAAGTTGATCATTCCAGCTAAGAGAACAGCCAACATCTCCTCCTCAAATGAGGGTAGCGACCAGCTAATGTAAATGCCTTGATATTTTGTCCATTAATTGTTATGGCTCACTTGTTTCTTTCTTACAGCACTAGTAGTCTTTTTTGTCTTCTCATGTCAATGTATATCAAGATCTGGCACAACCAGCTTGTGTTTATAAGTTTCTATTTACAAGACGCTCTATTTAGACAAAGTCTTAGCACCTCAAGACTCTGAACTTATGTTATTGGGTCTACCTTCCCTTCGAACAGACCAATAGCTAAAAACATCAGTCTATGTAATCCTCATTTGACATAATGCAAAGTGTCTAACTTCAAAATAAAAAATTATTAATTACAAAAAGAATTAATGAGTTAAAATATATACATTTAAAAGAAAAAATAACATATAACAAGATTCTTTTTTTACAATACCATGGCCACTATCATGACTCACTAATACATGTCTAAAAAATCATAACTCATTTCATATGACACTTTATATGACAATTTTTTAATTAATCAACTTAATTAAAAGGGTAAAAAGAGCATAACTACCTTTGAGATTAATTTCAACCTTTGATCTATGACTACTACCATTCATATAATCATTATTAATAATTAAATTAAAATTCTTGAAGCCATATTCCAAAATAGACATGCCTATCAACATAATTAAAAAATCGTAGTTAGATGTTTTGAAGGTAAATCAACCGTTATTGGGTTTTTCTCTTTGTTTAATAAGTCATACATTATTTGAATATATCAAATGTATAGGAAAAAATTCAACAAATTATAATATTAGGGTAAACGAACGTAAGTGTCAAGTATGAACTTTCATTAACACCACCTCTAATGTTGTTGGACTTTCTATATCCTCTTTTTTAAAGGAAAGGATGGGAGAATATCAAGAATATATAGAGATATGGGCATAGTGGATCTTTCTAGGTGAATCTAAGAATGTTGTATCTAATAGAGTAGGGTGGGTTGGTCATGTTGTTTGTAAATAATATTCAACGTACTTTTACAAGATATGGGAACATGATATCCCTTGTCATTGCTTTCATGTCCAATTTCAATCTAATTATCACAAATTCCACAAATTAAGTGTGAGGTGTTCATGATGATAGTTGTTCTAATGGTCACCCTCATAGCTTTCTTGAATATATTCAAACATTAATATGTAATAAAAAGAACAAACAATTTTCCAACAATGTAACTTGTGTGAATGGAGATTGCCAAACTTGTGGGAGACATGTCATATGAACTATAATTACTCTATATAGATGCATTATATAAGTTATAAGTACATTCGAAAACAATTGTCTGAAATTGAAATAATTATGCTTGTGTCTGTAGATAACATTAGGACACTTAAGAATTCTATAAACATATTAATCTATACATTGTTAGGTAGCAAGATTAATAAATGTCTGAGTGTAAGGATTGTATTTTACCTTATCCGGGTATATTTGATTTATTCATCGTTATGAAAGAGAAAAAAAAAAGATCTTTAATAAATTTTTGGATAGAAATACTTTAAGGTAAATAAGGGAAATTCAAACAATTAAAAGGATTAAACGGAGACCTTTCACTACTCAACCTTAATAAATCTCTCTATGCTAAAATTTGTAATAAGAATATAACCAGTCAATTAATGCTCAAAATATCAAATATACTCGTCCATGCTCAGAAAATCACTAGGTGATGATTAATTATATTTTTTTTGAATCAAAATAGATATGGATATGATGAACAGGCCTTTTGAAAAGTGAGCCATACTCGAAATATATCTTACATAGAAATGATGCTCAAATCCATCCACTTTGCTTCAATAAATATCTATATACTTGTCCTCAATTGATTAATCTAATCTCAAATAGGAGCAATGCCCTATTAGTGCTTTGCTGTAAGAGGTTTCTTTGTATTCAATCTCTATAATCAATCCATCTCATATAAGAAATGTTGCATAGATTAGCCTACTTTTACCATTTCTTGAATAATAGAAATCTATATAATATTCAAGAAATCTATATAAAATAAAATATGTAAACGAAATTAATAAAGGCCTCTCTTAACTAAATTTTCTTTTATACACCTCATTGTTTTCATTTTCTCTTTGCTTTATATATTCAAAATAAAGATAGATTTTTTATAATTAAAATTGCAATATATATTGTAATAGTTTTTAGAAATTATTTTTCTTAATCTCAAAGTATTTAAATCAAATTTAAAATCATGTCAACCAATATACTGGTAATATATTTATATATTTTTTCTATCTAATTGAAATAATATAATATTCAAATAAGAAATAATATAATATTCAAAATATGTAGAATATAAATATATTTTTTCTATCTAATTAGAGTAATATAATATTCAAATAAGAAATAATATAATATTCTAATAAAGTAAAATATAATATTCAAAATATGTAAGATATAAATTTACACCAGGTTAATAATTTAATTACTATTAAAAGTTTTAGCTTATGGAAATCATAATGATCTTGATATTTTGATTCACACCATAATTAATAAATTTATTTTTATTTTATATATATATAAACCATGAAAAATATTCAAATATTAGAAACCATTTTTAAATTTGTGAACATGGAATAATTATTAATTTAAATTAAAAATAAAAATAACAATATTTAAAAAACAAATTAATTAATTAAAACATCTTTCAACTCATTTTTAATTTACTCTCAAAGTACATAGCCATCAATAATCATATCTCATAAAATATATAAATTCCACACTTTTATAAGAAATATAAAAGTTACGTATCTCTAAATAACCAATAGATTTAACCTTAAAACTATCTATTATCATTTTTTCCTTTGAAGTTAAAAAACAAATACAAGTCAAAAGACATTGACAATCACTTATCCCAAAAAAATCAAATTCACAAAATCAAGTCAAAAGACATTGACAATCACTTATACCAAATATCTATGTCAATAAAATAGGTCTTACAAACTGAATCAATGTATACAACTCAACTAGAAAATCAGAGTAGAAAATCAGAGTCACAAAACCAAGAAAGTCCTAGGTCTTACAAACTGAATCAATGTATACAACTCAACTAGAAAATCAGAGTAGAAAATCAGAGTCACAAAACCAAGAAAGTCCAAAAGACATTGAGAATGACACTTACTCAAAAAGTAGAATATTGTTATGGTTATCTTTCAACTATCCAAAGAAAATGATAGGATGCTATCTTCACTATGATCTCTAGTATAAAGACGAGAAAATGATAGGATGCTATCTTCACTATGACCTCTAGTACAAGGACACCTCTCTAAAGTAGTTTCTAAAGTTGTATAGATAAAGGGCTAGACCGCTTAATTGCATTTTGGATATCTTAGAAAATATCGAACCTTAAATTGAGAATCGAATGAGCCTCAAGTAAGCAAATTGGTCTACTGGCTAATGTGCTGATTGAATTTGCTTATTTATTAACTTTATTCGTCATTTGAGCAATTCCATTGTAAGTTGCTGAGGTAAATATATTGGTATTTATTAGATTGTGAGTTTAAATAGTTCTCAAGAGTCTCACGATATTGTTTGTAAGACAAGTTATACAGCCACAAAACTCCGTTTGAATACCCACAAGTTACCACTTAAGCGAATTGATACGTTGGATCCTCACAAAAATTAGACAATACACATGCATTAACACAAGTATACAAAAATGAATTTGGAGAAATTTTACAAAAACTAAAGGAAAACAAACTAGATCTGAATGGCAAGCCCATGTAAAAAATGTATTGCGAGTGATGAAATGCATATTCAACTCCCTTCGATTAACACGTTTCTGTGGAAGGGGTATCCGTAAGCACATAAGGGTTAATAGTGGTAATGGTTGAAATAAACCCTGTGTTACGCAACTACAAAACTGGCCCAGTTGCATATTCCCATAGTCACAAAAAAAATTAAAAAAATAACATATCAAGAATAAACACAGTTTGCCAACTGATAATTTGTTGGTTTATAATGAGAAAATTTTAACTTGAAAAGTCAAGGTACTTACCAGCCTCCAATTTCTATGATCACTCTGAAAATAGTTGGGTTATAATGAGAAAATTTTAACTTGAGAAGTCAAGGTACTTACCAGCCTTCAATTTCTATGATCACTCTGAAAATATTAATCTGCGATACAATTTCTGAAATGTAAGTGTGAAAAAGTGTTTACAATGAAATGAAAAGATATCAATGCACTGCAACCTTCAAAATATAACCATGTTATAATTTCTATGATGGAACAGCAATGGGGTATAAACATCAATGAATTTGAATGTCATGTTTTACGTTTTTGGACTGCATATATTCTATCAGCTACAAAAGCACTGGAAATCTTTTATGAATTCGTCACGAGGGAATCGTTCCATTGTCTTCATGAAGAAAATATTTCATCTCTAATTAGGCATCAAAAAAGGTTCACAATAGACATCATCTCGATGCTTCCAAATTCCACTTGTGAAACTCACAAGTCTAAAGGGGAAGTAATCGACATCAATGCAGAGACAGAAATCGAGATTATAAGGTCAGACGACTCAAGATAGGCATCACAAAACACAGGTCCTTCCGAAGCTTTTAATCACAAATCCATTAGAATTGACAACACCGTAGGTTTTCTAATCGGGTTACTCTGCTTTATATCCTGGGAGATTGTTCCCTGTAAATTCAAGTTCAAAGTTGTGATATAAGCAAGATAACACACAAAATAAAGAGCGCAAAAATATTGATGCAAGATAACACAAATCCACTGGAACAGTACTACTAAAATATATAGCTAGGAATTCTGCTATGTATACAAATTTCAGTGTCAAATACGAAAAATGATAATATTTCGGAGAAAACCTATGGGTAATGATTCAGAGTAAAATTTGTAAGGGAACCAGAGTGGCAATTTACTCCCGCAATACAACTTCCTAAATGTAATTAGATCTAATGTGCACTATTGAAAATCATTCGAGTTTGATCGAAAAACCATTTACTATTTAGCTAGAACGAAAAGACAATTATGCTAGCACTCTCCCACCAAAATAAGAGGATCTACGATGAAATGGTTACAAGAACCTGACCACGACTATTCATCAATGCAACCAGAAAGTTCCCCATTCTTTAAAGTGCTTGGAAATGTAAGATATGAACAACTCTACCCAGGAAATTGAAACCTGGAATTTTGAAAAAGATGGGAGACTCCATGAAGATTGCCATAATGATTAATTCAAACTAGTTCTTAATGGAACACCAATCTTGCTCCATGACAGTGCACAAACTTGGTTGTTACATAATCAACTCTATAGATGTTCCCACCCTTCAATTTTACAAATCAAGCTACAACTACGTTCTGGAGCCAACGTTCATGAATGACTATAGAAACCTGTTAGTCACATTCTCGATGCATAAATTATTTATTGTCATTCCACCCTTTCTCACAGCTACCTCCATGTGGTACCACCAAGGCGGATCACATCATCAGTGCTTGAATCCTTTGGATGGGAAAGAACGTTCTCATCCTCTTTTTTGGCAGTTGAGTCCCCATATAGATCACGCAATTTAGCAAGATTACTGGGTAAAGAGCTTTTCTCTTTAGTAGTTTCCTTTAAAGGACTTCGCTGCCGTTCAGCACTTACACTCCTTTGATGCCTCCGTGGACTACGACTTCTACTCCTCCAAGAATCCCTATCACGAGATCTTCTCTCAATTTCTCTTTCCCTTAACCTCCTATCATTGTCCTTGTCCCTGTCCCTACCTCTATCTCTGCCATCTCGATCATAATCCCTACTCCTTTCATGTTCTCTGTCACGCATACGAGCAAAATCCCTGCTCCTCTCCCTGTCACGCTCCCTGTCATAGTCTCTGGTCCTTTCCCTGTCACGTTCCCTGTCATAATCTCTACTCCTTTCCCTGTCACGTTCCCTATCATGTTCCTTGTCTCTGCTTTTTCTGCTTCTTTCATCTCTATCACGATCCCTATCATAATCTCTACTCCTCTCCCTATCATGGTCCCTTGCAGGATCCCTGCTCCTCTCCCTGTCATGATCCCTGTCACGATCCCTGACACGATCCCTGCTCCTCTCCCTCTCATGTTCCTTGTCTCTGTTTCTGGTTTCCCTGTCTTGGTCTCTATCCCTCTCCCTTTCTGGATCACGATAACGATCACCATTGGTTGATTTTGGAATAGCATCACTGCCATTCCTGTCACGAGGCAGTGTTCGACGCACAGGTGAGGAATCTCGGGTAGAAGCACGATGTGGTGCACGCTGGCCAAATGACACAGATAAAGCAGCTTTGACTGATGGTGGCCTTCGGGCAGTGTCATCTGATCCATGGCGATTAGTATCACCAGTCACTCCTGCATGCTTTGTCGGAAGATTCATTCGTTCCAAATGAGCAGTAATTTGGCGCATGATAGGTACCGGTATGCGAGGAAAAAGTGTATCAAAATAGTACTGCACAGAGATTGAGTCAGGGTGCATTAGTAAGCTTCATCACAAATATGGCATGCCATTATAAAAGTAAACTTTTTGCAGTCAATGAATGACATCTCTATACAAATGAAATCAGACAACAATTTGAAAACCCATTAACCACAAACCCCACCACCCCACCAAAAACCACTAAAAAAAACAATAGAACAAGCAAATCAGTTATGAAAATTATCAAAAAAAGGTTCTACATATGTAAGACTTGGCAATGATTTTTTATGTCAAAACTGTTGGAAGATAACCATAACAAAATGACATTCCTTGTGCCCTTGCAGAGAACAGTACATCACCAGCAAAACTTGACAATAATTCTGTATTTATTTGAACAGAGGCGCAGTCTATATATAGACTGAAATTAAAACCTTACAATAAGAGAATAAGCAAAGTAAGTTTCTGCAGGCCAGAATAAAAAACCGAAATCTTCATAACCGAAATCTTCATTTAAGCATGTTTGTAGAAAATCAAAATTATGTGGCCTCAGCATTAAGTTCCATTCAAACTACAAACATAAGAAGTATATCAAGATAAGGGACACGCATTTTCTGGTTTATAAAGAAAACTATACAAGCAGAAGAAAGGAAAACATTTATATCACGACAAAATATATAGATATTATGGACACAAATGTGATGATTATTACATGATATCTACCATTCAGGTTTTGAAAATAATAAGCACAAAAATCCAGCATAGCAGATTGGTTCACATAACATGTATGGACCATGTATCACTTCTTCAAGATCAACATTACAAACCTTTTACAGCGATGCTGATAAAGATCTGCTCGCGTTCTCTTTCAATAACACCTCCAGAGGATGATCCCATGCTCAAGGCTCACATGAACAACCATGAGTGGTCAAGAGATAGAAAGACAATGAAACTGACATCCAAAATCTTTGCACCGAGACTACAAATTAAATGACTGAAAGTACTTCTAAAACACCAATCTTGAAATGGAAGCACCATACCAAAAACCAAAGAAAGAATCTATATTTTGCACAGGTGATTTTCTGAAGTTGCAAACAAAGGTAATTCATGGCATGGTCCTATAAGAAGGAATAAGTACTTGAAAGGAAAAAGTACATTCAGACTAATTTTGAAAAAATAAAATAAACTCTCATCCAAATGCATCAGACATCCACAACACAAGCTCATTCTTCCTTGGAATGATACAGCTTTAAGGTTATGATACTAACCTGGCCTAGAAGTAAATCACGAACATAAACACCCATTGTGGTCATCCTTCCATTTGATCCTGGAGAAAATTCCTTAAAAAGGATATTACAAATATAATGAAGTCAATAATATAGTGCTATATAAAAGTAAGAAAGTCTAATAAACCATGCAATTAGAAATATATAAGACAAAAAATAAGATTACTCGAGTTTTAGCATATCATGCAAGTACTCTTAAAAATGAAATGAAATGAACTTATATGTATACTCTTGACCAAAGAAACGTCAATAAAATTCCAAGTTATGATCAGTACAAGCAGCAAAATAAGGAGTACCTAGCACATCGCCCAAAGAAACAAAGCTACGCTAACAACAATTCAAGTTCCAGAAAGGTAATGCAAGGGGGAAAAATTGAAACATACAGGTTTCACTGTAAAAAATCACAGGCAAAGTTGCAGGAACCAAAAATAGACATTTGCATTAGAAGTAGTGATTGGAATTCCCCAGGTGGGTACATCAAATATAACTCTTCAACCTCCAACTATTTGTATACTCTATGATAGTTTATTTCCTATTCTAGATGACCTTGCATACCTATGTGTAACTTTATCTCACACCCAAAATCTACCATTGCAATTATTTATAAACAATACACATGTATTAGTGTGTTGATAATATCCCGGTAATAACCAATGAGTATAACATATAAGAGAATAGCCAAGAAGATTAGGAATACATTGAAATGAACCAGTCTTTGTCTGAGACACTGCAAGAACCTGCAATGCCATCAATCACAGTTGGGACCCTGACATTGAACCATGGGCTGAGAGGAGATGTGGCTTGACTAAATGAGGTGGGGTAAGAGTAGCCCTAGCAAATATTCTCCTACCATCTAAGGCTGACATACTCATGGAGGGGGAAAACCTGGTCAGATAATCTTGCCTCCAGGCCCCAAAACCTATACTGGCATGACGGGACCCATCAAAGCTCTAAGTTGAACCAAAGTAACAGAACTCAGAAGACCGACTCATGATTGTGACTTACAACGTGCAGGAAACAAATTTTTCAGAAACAGTGGCAAGTCAAACTTAAGTTGTCGTTCAACTCGTGACAAATCACAAATCAAACTTCACTCGCGATTAGTCACAAGTTTGACTCAGTTTGAACCAATACTATATACAATGCCAAAAGACCATGACTTTATTTATTTTCTCTTTTCTGTTTGTTTGTCCACTCCCACAGCAAGCCACAAACTGACTGAGATAACTCTAGAAAACATGCCAACACATCTAGGGCATCATAAAAATGATATTGCAAGGTTTTTCTGTGAAACATGCAATGAGCTTTATAGCGTACAAGACCATTTTGCACCTAAGACCACATCTACATGCTCATTTCAACCTTTATTTACTGCTGTTAGTAATTTAGGGGTTTTAATCCTGTTATTCAAGTTTTTTGAGTAATTCCTTTAGCTGTTTAGTTAGGGTTTTTTCCTGCTATTGTTTTCTCAGAAGTGTCAAGGCTGCTATCCTGTTTGTGTCCACCATCCACTGTCATAACAGGCATAAACCATAGAAAACAGTGGTAAACCCTCTTTCCTAAGTTACCAGGAAACAGATACAGATCCAGATTCAGAGAGGGATCTGCCAGACTTTTAAAAAGCCAGAGGATCCAACTACAGTAGGGAAACACCACTTACAAAAAATGCAATAATATTTTTCTAATTCAAAGTTACGAAATCAAAAACTTTCATGAATCACAACATTGGAGCTAAACTAATTAGATAATTTATAAATCTGAAGACTGAAGAATGAAATCATGATGCATCATGCCTCGTACAAAAAGGATAACTGTAAATACAAAATTGTGTGTCTCATCAATGATCACTCTATTAATACGATAATTTAGAGTGGGTCTAACTACATAACCTGAAATGGGTCTACATCCTCATCATCTGAATATTTCAACTCTACATCATGATCAACCAGTCATCTTCCTTGAAATCTGCCTTAAAGTCTAAAGATTCCCAGCTAGGTATGATGGTAAATGACTGCCATACACTGTTTGACAACTTGCTCTTGTCTATGTATCATGCTGTTTTAGTCATCAAATTATTAAATATAGCCATCCTGTGTACACAACAAAAACACAATACTATGTATATAGTATATAGTATTATCTATCTAACCCACAGGGCAAGATAGTATGTAGTATATAATATACTAGGCAGGTCAATTGGTGATTGCCGTGTTATGAAGTATTACATAAACCATGAGATTCAAGGTTCAAAACTCTCATGGGTCAAGCCAACAAAAAAAATATTGTATTTTCTATCAAATGTCTCTGAGCTTTCCCACTAGCATCATCACAAACTGAAAATAGAAATTATCGAATGTCTCTGAGCTTTCCCACTCGCATCATAACAAACTGAAAATAGAAATTTTAATATCACATAACTTTCCTGCTAGCATTATAGTATGCCATACGACCCACAGGCAACAGGTAATTAATAACTTACCTCTACAGCAAAAACTCATATATGATAATAATAATTAATAAGTAATCTACCTAAAAGTCTAAATAGATATCTGCTGCTTAAGGTTTCAAATGTGATCAACATCCTTAAAAATATTTAAAAGACAACTCAAACTCTAACGAACAGGATCTGTTTTGGCAGCATGAGATCTGTTTCTGGGCTTGAAGTATCCATTTATGTGGCAGATCCTACAACGGATCCGGGTGGGATCCATATCCTATCAGGATCCGAAATGGGGACGCACAGATCCAGCCTCAATCCCCCTCAGATCTCGTAACACCACCGTTTTCCATGAATTTTTTAAGAAGTTCTAAACTGTAATAGCCACACAACCTTAAAAGAAAAACTGAAAATGCCAAGTGAGAGAAACTCTGCTGGGATTTACTGTCAAAAGTTTTCAGCAACAGAAAAATTTAGATGGAAATTTTGCAAGGATACATGTAGTATACATGTAGTGGCAGTCCACAAAATTCAAATACCAGCTTCAATATATTCCCAGCCATGACATTGGTCTTTGCTGTCCTGTTGACCAAAAAGTTAAACAAGAAGCAAACTTGTCCATTGAAACCCTTAATGAGGTTGAGGCAAGAAAACCAGAAAAAATAATAAATATAGAAATGGCAGCAGTTGGAGTTGGGTAAAGTTTTCTAAAAACCTCATTGTTGCTCCCCTCATATGAATCTACAATGCCATGCCCGAATTTTCCAACCACCCCTTCAAGTTCCTACAAATATCAGATGTAGGGTGGAATATGTTGAAAAGTGTAACTAGGTTCGGTCTTCATAATGACATATGTAGTTGTGATTTTATGTAATTGAAGAAAAGAAGAAAATAAAATTATTTTTGAAGCACTTGATTCATGGGTTTTATGATCAAGGAATTTTATTTAGTTAAGGTTCCCATTGTGAACCTTCAGGGTTTTTCATCTAGTCATAAAAGTCAAATCGAGTCAATGTCATGTATGAAGGACCCTTCTTGGGCATGTTATGTTTTTGTACGAGTCATTAAAAGAGTGAAAAGGCCCTCCAAGACAAGCACAAGTCACCTCCTTCAAGTCGGCTTCAAAAGGAATAATGAAATCTCTCCAAAAGGCATGTCGGCCTAGTCTCCAAGTCATGTCGGCTAATTTACAGGGGCTAACTACTATTTATAGGCAGCTCGGCTTTCATCCTAGGCATTGAATTCAGTCATGCATCTGAAATACATCCAGGAGTGCGAGAAAGGGAGAAAGAAGCCTCTCGTCAAGCACAGAAAGGAGGAGGAGAATCCGAGCTATTTTGGCACTGTTTTTTGGGTTGCTATTCTTCGCACATTTGACATGTATTAAGGGTTCTGCAGTAGGGCTTCCTCAGTCAGCGAAGGAGCCAAGTCAAAGCTCTCTATATCAGCATACATCCTACCTGAGGTCACAAGATTGAGTCTCCTAGTCAAGCGAAGAAGGAAGATATCTCGACCTTTCTCGAGATATTTCGAGGTGAAATAGGTGGACACCAAACTCTCCCTCAACAATGAGTTGTGGAACTATTCTTTTACAGCAAACAATGCATCTAAGAAGCAGGGATTGGACTCTCTCCAAGTTTGCCCAATCTCCCTGTAACAATCTCAGCACAGAAACTTCAGAGTCATAAAGAATTGTGGTTCTAATAATCACCTCCATGAGGTGAAGTTTGGGCAATATTTCCTGAAACAAACTCCGGGAAACATTGTCTCTCAATGAGGTCCAAGAAACCATATCCTTTGTTGATTTGAGGCTGAAGGTTCAAGGACCTATCGCATACCAAAACGAGGCCCCGTGCACTACACTCCCAAGTAGGTGTAAGTTGTGGTGATCTCAATCTCGATACTTCAATAGTAGAAATGTAAGTCTATAAGAAATATCTTCAATGCATTAAAGACTAAAACCTTGGTTTACCCAAGTTGACCATCAATTATTGAAGATCACAAAAGTTGGACAATGGGTCAATCTATCTCTTATGCAAGCCCTCAAGGGTGGGAACCAACAAGACCAAGTCATGCGCCAAAAGGAAAAGAGAAATCAACACTTGGTGTAGAATACAACCATATCTCTCGTGGATATGCTAATGTAAAAAAACAACCATCTAATCAATATAGATTTGAAAAGGATCGGTGAGAGTGGGAATCCCTAATTTACCTCGATGGTACTCTAGATGAAATTGGATAGATCGTTTGCCATACTGAGCTATCCCAAAATTGACTCATAGTCTCATAATGGTTGCCAAGAGGGTCTTGGATATGCCAATGTTACAGAGCCTTTGGAACAATGCCTCCCTGGAAACGGTGTCAAATGCTTTCCAAAAATCTGCAAAGCAACTTTAAACCTTCGAAGAGCGATGACAAGCTTCCTCAATAATGGCTCAACGAGTGAAAATATGATCAATCGTTTGGTAGTTTGGGTGGAAACCAACTTGCCCTCGAGCCCTAAGATGACAACTTTCCAACTCCTCAAAGAGCCACCCGTGTGGACTATGCCATAAAGTTTTGGAAATGCATATATGACCCACTGTGATAGCTTGATAGTGCTTCGAATCAAAACTACTCTCTAATTTGTGGATTGGATGAATAATGTCTAGTCCAGGAGGGGGGAAAGCCTAAACACATCACATGGCTAAATACATCAGCAATATAGGACTCAAGACATTAGATGGCATGTTTAACAAATTCGACTCGAACCCCTTCCTCATCTAACAATCCATTCATACTCGTATCTCTAACGACTCTCTTGACACCCCCCTCAAAGAAAAGGTGGCATGGTGGGGGATGTAAATAATAACTTGTGCAGGGATGTCATAAAGGGAGATCGTGTCGGAGAAAAGGGCCTAGGGGTCAAGGTCGAGTTGGATGGTCTAGTGTCTAGGTAAAAAAGTACAACCAAAAGGCTTTTGGACAACAGTGGAAAGCTCGTGAAGTTCCCATCTCCTCCGAGAGAGAAAGGTTTTGCAGAAAGGAGGAGAGGAAGATAGGTCTGTTGAAGTTTGTAGCTCTTCTGCAGGGGCCTTGTGTCTAGGCATGCAAAAGTCGTCCATATCTCCATAGAACACTTGCTCTAGGTTGAGAAAGTTAGGAAAAGTAAAGTAATTTACTTTAGTGAATAAGTTTTAATCTTAACCATTGATCTCAGGAGAGGCAAGACCTAATCTCGGTCGTCAATCACTTTGAGATTAGGGTTAGATTTAGGGTTAGAGTTTTGGCTCAACGTAAAGTTATAAAAGCAAGGCTAAGGAGAGGGAGAAGACACACTACAGCGTCGCTATCCTTAGGAGGAGTGTGATACTCTAGTATGTCGAATCCGAGGAAGGTGTAAGGAGCAGCGAAGGAGACAGATCCAAATCAACCAAGGAAGATTGAAGGACATATCTAGAACTTGATCATCTAGATAACTCCAAGTTTATTGTTGTATACGTAATTCCTCAGTTGGGTCATTATCCCGAGGCTGGAGCCCAAGTAGGTTCTCAGTTTTATTAATGATGAATTGAATTATTGGGCATAAATTTGATTGTGAATCATGTTATTCATATTGTTAATTTCTTTCGCAAAATATTTTTTGTTAGGACTCTAGCTATGTGTTTATTCAAAAATTTATTGTTTGGAATTAAATATCGATTGTTGGGTTGTCGAAAAACTAACAAGGTATCAAAGCAAAAACTTTGAATCGTCAGAGTCAAGTTCATACTGAATCGTTAGAGTCAGTTTCAGCTATGAACATACAAACAGAATTTTTTTTCTGGGCCAAAATAAAGACCAAGAATTTCTTTTAGAAGGAGACGCAATTTTAAAACAATATATTTACATATACAAGGGATACCCAGGTGGTCGATTGGGTGGCTAATAGTACTGACAACCCACCCTGTAGTCACATGGGCAAATAGGCTAGCAAGCAAGCATGTGCTGCAAAGATTGGTGGAGCACTAAGACAAGAAACGGAGTCAGTCGATCGACAGTGCCATCCATTGGAACTGTTGCCAGCAAGGAGTACGTCAACCGCAGCAAAGGATGTCACGTGGAGCAAGTTGTGGGAGTTAGAGCGATTGAGCACCCAGTTAATCAAGGGAAGAGCCACTGTCATTTGGAGGACGCACCCACACGAGGAAAACAATGCAAGAGACAAACCAATGACGAGTCAGTGTTGAAACCTTGATAGTGGTGGTTGAAGTCTGATTATCAGATTGACTGGAAGATAGAGTGGTAGGTGTTAAATTTGGCAACCAAGAAGAAATTCCCTTCAATAATTCTATAATAGTCAAAGAGCATTGGTCAAAGGAATTATTCGGGTCAATAATTTTAAAAGGGGTTTTTGGAAACATATATTTAAATTTATTTTGTCAAATTCAAAAATGGAAATTTCCTTCCATTCATCTATGTCGACCTAGCTCAAAGGCACCTATTGAATTAGCAAACTTCTCTATATATTATGCATTGGTTGATCTCTTTATTTGTGATTTGGATAGTTAATGTGATCTGAGGGTTCGAATAGCAATTGGGTCTCTCTGTTCAATTTTGGATGGCTCATGTTACTCTCTATACACTCTCAGTTTGTCTTCAAGCCTCGCTCGACTACAACATTCTGCCACAGGTCTCTTGCTCTCGCATCTGCCTTAGGGTATCGCTCTTGCTTCGAGATGTCTCTCGATTTATTGGCTACAATACTCTTGATCTATCTATGATACAGAACTCTCGCACGTATGCTTCAGGATTCTCGCTCAACCCGTTGCCATTGCACTCGCTCTCTAGTTCTTTGATATCACTCTTATGGCATGTCACCCAGAAGCTCTCAACCCATTGCCATTAAACTCGCTCTTTGTTCCTTTGATATCCCTCTTATGGTATGTCACCTGAATGCTCTCTACCCATTGCCATTGCACTCGCTCTCTATTTCTTTGATATCGCTCTTATGGTATGTCACCCGAATGCTCCCTACCCATTACCATTGCACTCACTGTATTGGGATTGCCCTCTGTTTATTGGTATCGCTCCCATGGCATAGCACCCAAATTGCAATCTCATTATGATATGGCACTCAAACCTATGTCCTCGTACTGATATCACATCACTATAGAGATTATATAGCATCTACAACATCTCAGTGTTTTGTATGTCTGATCTCAACATTATATTATTGGCATATCAATAATATATAGTTTCTGCCATTATGTTCTCTATAATAAATAGTCCCTACATTGTCTCGGGCCTCGGCACAACACAACATATGTACATGTATGACTTCAGTTGTACAATGTGTTGGTATATCATCAAATATGGCCTCGCAAATTATCATTATGTATGGAACACCATTACTCTGTGTTAAGGCATCATTTGGTATCTCAGATTGTATGTATAAGATTATTGGTTCTGATGTATGAGTTCAGACTCGTATCTCTGCACAACAGCATCTATATATACAGAGATAGGACAGAGTTGGCATGGCTCAACCATATTGATTTGGCATCGCATATATATCTGAAGCATAGTAGTATGGTTGGTCTTGGCATATCAATAATAGTTAGTCTGAGCATTATGATAGTATTTGTATGTTGTAGCCATAATGTAACGTTATTGGGGCAGATTTGAGAGGCAGCATTAACGATGAATCTTGTTCACAAATGAAATTGTGAACAAGACCTATACAAGCCCTAGGAAACTTGTTGATATTTGTACCTTGTATCTCAGCTAAACAAATGATGAATTCTAATAGAAGAAGAAGAATTGTTTCGGGATTTTCCCCCTTGTGGGGTTTTGCCCTGGTCTCTGACCAATCCTGGAGTCTCTATTTGTGCATGATTTTCTTATGTTGTTCCTTTATGTTTTGTTGCATTATTGATGAAGTTGTTCTTTCTACATAATTGCATATGATGTTATGAAGTTATAATACTATGGGGTGAATTCAATATGTAAATGATGTAATGCAATTATCTTAAGCAAATAAGAATTAACATCAAGAACACAGTACCAACGAACAAGAAATTTGTCAAACAGTAGACGAAGGGACAAAGCAGATGACAACTACAAGGGTTTCTAGCCGAGAGCTAGAGCTAGAGAGCTGAAGCGATGGCAGAAGAGATAGGTCGACTTAAGCTTGGAGCAACATCTTACAACTACCAATGGGATGGTCAGTGCCCTCAAAAAATATTCAGAAGATAGCCATTGCCAGTCGAGTCACGTGTAGTTTGGCAGGGTGAGTCGTGGGTGGTTCAGGAGTAACCACAGGAATCAACCACAAAGGGATGCCACAAATGTGGGTGTTGACCGAGGACTTTGCCAGCAAGATGGCAGAGCAAGTCGAGGTTGTTCAAGGACTACCAAGGTACAGTGACAGATATTAAGAACCAGATCTAGTGATGAGAAGATGTGGTTGATGGGTGCAGGTGGTGACGGAGCATTTGCACGCTTGAAGGGCCTATCATCGAAAACGCCAGACTGCAGCCTTGGTAGGGAAACACTGCAATGCACTCAAGGTGCGGCAGCTGGGACACCACAAGCTGAAACAATAGCCATTTAGGCAGAGTCAACCAGTCAATCCCTCAGACGACAGTTTGGAAAAGTCACAGTGGGGTCAAAAGATCAAGTTGGGCTATTGGCAAGCAGCAGAAGTAAGCCTGAGCTTGGGCAAGTGACAACAATGCATAGGTATTGATCAGGTTGTTGCTAGTAGAAGCCAAACAGGGCAAACTATGAAAATTGACAAGACCAAGCTAGCAAAGCCACAAAAGAGCTCAGACTACAACCCAAGTTTGTGGGTGCAATAGAGACAACACAGAGAATCATGTCCTGGCAGACTATCGCTTTGGGCATGATCAAGGAACTGCAGCATAGCAAGGAGTCGTTGGGCAAGGGATCTACCACAAGTTGTTAGTAGTCGTGTTGACAAGGTTCATCCAACAAGGTTCAGCCGACAGAACATGGTACGAAGGATAGTACCGCCAAAGTTTGCCAAAAAGATTAGTAGAGGTCAACCCTCAGAGGGAGAGCAGACCATACCAGTGAAACAATTGGCTAGAAAATTTGTGGGTGTCGCAAAGGACCAAGACAGACCCATAACAATGTTAGGACTTAGCACAAGATTGACGTTAGTGACAGACATTGAGCAGGAGGCTCTGAATATTGAGTTGATACTAAGGACTCAGCGTTCTTATCTAAAAGATGGACACGCGGCTTCTTCTAGATATGTCAGGACCAATTAGCATGAGCTAACATTAATGGATGCTCAAGAGCAGCCTCTTTGGAGCATGGTTGGAAGAAACAGATCTTCAAATCGGATTCCAAAGCAGGAGGAAAGGAAGTCTTCCAATTCAAAGGGAGCAAGGAAGTCTTCCAAATCAAAGGGAGCAGCTACAGTAGTTGATGATGTGGTGGTATTGAGGACAGATTCAGGTGGATGAGAATCTTACAAAAGATCCTCCCTCACTAAGAGGGAGTGTTGAAGTTTGTAGCTCGAGCAGGTACTTTAGCATAGGCCTTGTATCTAGGTGTGCAAAAGTCACCCACATCTCCTTAGAACACTTGTTATAGGTTGAGCAAGTTGCTAATGTAACTTAGGCTAAGATTAACTTAGGAAAAAAGAACAGACCTTGTATCTAGGTGTGCAAAAGTCACCCACATCTCCTTAGAACACTTGTTATAGATTGAGCAAGTTGCTAATGTAACTTAGGCTAAGATTAACTTAGGAAAAAGCACATATTAATATGTTGGCTTATTGAGCTAATAAAACTTGGGAAAAGTGAGGCGAGAT
This sequence comes from Pinus albicaulis, assembly GCA_034641835.2. NCBI lineage: Eukaryota > Viridiplantae > Streptophyta > Pinopsida > Pinales > Pinaceae > Pinus > Pinus albicaulis. Next base: position 158,839,319 of record CM076580.1, read on the forward strand.
CTAATGTCAACCATCAATCACTTTGAGATTAGAGTTAGGGTTGGGGTTTTGACTCAATGTAAAGCTATAAAAGCAAGCCTAAGGAGAGGGAGAAGACACACTACAACACCACTAGCCTAATGAGGAGTGTGATACTCTAGTCTGTCAGGTCCAAAGAAGGTACAAGGAGTAGTGAGGTAGACAGATCCAAATCAATCGTGGAAGATCGAAGGACAAATCTAGCGCTTGATCAACTAGATAAGTCCAGGTTTATTGTTGTTTATGTAATTCCTCAATTGGGTCATTATCCCAAGATGGGAGCCCAAGTAGGTTCTGAGTTTTATTAATGATGAATTGATTTGTTGAGCAGAAATCCGCTTGTGATCATGTGATATTTATAGTTAATTGCTTCTATTGAATATTATTTGTTAGTAATCTAGCCATGTTTACCCAAAAATTTATTGCTTGGAATTAAATACTAGGTATTTCGTTGTCCTAAAATTAACGGGGTCATGCATGAGGGAAAAACAAGGTTGTTTATGGAAAGATTTACATTCATTATCAAACTAGTTACTCATGTACAGGAGCAAGGGGAGGCTTATGGTGTGTTGACAAGTAGAGTGGGGGTAGGAATCAAGGGAAACCTCCACGAGGACAGTGGAAAGCATCTTGTATTTGGTTGTGGTCTTGCATGATGACTTGAGGGGGAGGGGGAGCAACTCCTTGAAGTGAATGGTGAGTCAACGTGGTCTCTATCAAAAAGGAAGGTAGTACGAGGGGTTAGCAGGGTAGAATATGCAATGTCCTCCTCAACGTAGTAGCTATCTAACCCCGTAGGCTATAGTTATATCAAAACAAGGAATTATTATTTAACGTTACTTAGCTAACATTAGATAATAAAAACTAAATTGGGGAAAATGGAGGGATACATGCTAGTCACTCAAATTTGAATTTATGAGGGAAAAGCCCCAAGGAGAAACTATATAAGGAATGGAGGAGAGTCATTATGATCATCACGAATTGTTGTTCTTGATTTTGAGTTGAGTGCTCTTGGAGGGTTCTACGAACCTTGTTTGTGATTGGTTTTAGTGGTGAAAGATTCCACCTAAGCCAATATTTTCATCTTTTCCTACTACAAGTGACCAAGTTCTCGCTGGAATCTATCTTTTTGAGGCAACAAGTGGCTATAATCTACCATTTTGAGGCAATGAGTGGCATGAAGCTATCCTTCTGAGGCAGGGAGTGGCTAGAATATAATATCCTGGGGCAGTGAGGGTTGGTAAAGAGCAATAGATTGGGTTGTCTGAGGGAGCGAAGGGCAGTGAATTGTCTGAAGCAGTGGGGGCAGCTAGCTTCTAGTCTCCTGAAACTAGCGAATTGACATCAGGCTAATTTTAGGGCAGCGAGTGGCCCAAGGAGCCACGCTCAGGATTCTAAGGTTGCGGCTGGTAGAAGACTAAGTCAGCAAGGGTCTAAGGGGCGAGTTCAAGGTGTCGGTTGGTTAGGGATTGAGGCAACAAGGATTGAATAATATGCAAGGTACCAGTGTAGGGTATAACGCCAAGTGCAAGGTCCACTGGTGCAATGTTGCGGGAAGCGGGCACATTTTTTGGAAGCGGGGATGCGAAAATGTCATTTCCCAAAAATCTAGGAAGTGAAGCGTCTTGAAAGCGTCTACTATATATATATATTAGAAAAATGCATCCAAAATACCAAATTAGTTGTAGAGGACATGAAAGCATGCATATTTTTACATAAATCAAGATAGATATGGCATCAAGGATTCCATTGTACATCACAGATTAATTATTCAAGTATCAACCATCTAGATTCTAGCAATTACAAACATACATCAAATTTTTAAGCATATCTTAAAACATAAAACATTTAGAAGATAAAATCATCAAACATTCAAGTAACTTGTCTAGAAAGTGAGCAAGTGTCAACATGAGTCATGTCCAAAATTCAAATAATAATGTTTACAAAATAGGCCACTTGGCCACCACCAAGACTCAAGTACAAACTGAACTAGGAAGAGTAAGACAGGGAAGTTCAAATTCACAACAAGACTACAAGTCTAATCTATGACAAAAGTAGTAAATTGTGAATATATCTACTAATCTCTCCTTCCACCACGAACAGTATGTGAGCCTCCACGTGTTGGCAATGAAGAAGACGGTGGAAACAGAACTGATGAAGATGAAGGCCCTATTGTTGGTGTTGAAGCATGGAACCTAGGAACCATTGGACGGAATGGGGTGGCATCTCAACTCAATCATCATCATGCTGGATAAGAGCACCCTCCAATTGCTCTAATCGCAACACTCCATCCTCCAACTTAGGCTCCTCTAGATTTTTGTCCCAATCCTTAGGGTCTAAATTTAACATGTTCCTTTTAACACTGTGGATGAAAGAAAAAGAGCTCCAACACCTCCTTGCAGAATAAGTGTTTACCACCTATGATAGCACCCGCAATGCCAATGTTTGTAGAAGAGTAGCACCTCCATGCATTTCCACCACTCAAGCAAAGATATTTTTTCTCGATCTTTAATTGCATGCATGCTCCCAAATGACCAGTGTTAAGCATATAGTTGCTCAAATGCTCCCATAGCATGGAAAACTCCTCATCATGTACTAATTTATCTAATGTTTTCATATAACCATATAGAACTTCTGGATCTAGGTGTGGTTTTCTCCTACTCCTCCCACAGGCACTGGTGTTGAAAGTCAAGATGGATGATAGTGTTTATGTGTCAGAACATATGCTAAGGCATGCAATGGAATGTTTAGCATTTCCCATCGGTTTTCCACCTCTACATGAATATAATTGTACAAGGTGATATATCTAGGCTCAACAATGTCTTTAATTTGCCCCGACATGCTATCCATTTGCTCATACACCTCCCCAATTATTGGTCAATCTTAATCTGCAAACTTGATCATGTAATAAATTGGTTTGGTGAATTGCGGAACATATTTAACCTGTGACCAAAAGTAACTGTCAGGAATAGTGTCCTTGGCTACATTAGCACCATCTCTATCAGTGTTAATGTCATCCCATGATTCAGAAGTCACCATATTAGTTAAAGCTTGCCTCACTTTCACTAGTGGCCTAAAGGTGAGGTAATAACTTGCAAATCTCGTTTTTGCAAGTTTAAGAAACTGCAACTTGGAGTAAGTGTCGTTGTTATGTATATTTTATTAATTATTAGTTAAATATAGTTATCTTAGGCTTATTAATGTGGAAGGGCATGATTAACGATCATGCCTCTTCGCCAAGGGACACCGTAGGGCTGTATTTAAAGCCTTGGTGATCCTCACTTGTAATCATCTCATCTTTTATCAATAATAATATATACTTATCAAGTTTACCAGAGTTTTTACACTCCATTGGTATTGGAGCAGTCGCTCTTCAAGATCTGTGTGATCACCCAGAATTAAGGAATTACAAGAAAATTCCAGAATTGCAGAATTTTTTTTAAATCAAGTGCTTGTGGGCAGCATTTGTTTAAAAAAAAAATTTACAGATTTTCCCTCTTCCCCTCACATAGCACTCCCCTCCATTACTACACTCCCATATCCCTCGCTACCCATCCCCCTTACGCTCTCCCTTCCACCCTCCGCCTGCACTTACGGTCCCTACCCCCTCTCCCCTACGCTACCGACCACCCATTCCCATTCCCGACCCCCCTCAGCCTCTCCCCACTCCTCTCCGCTCACCAGCCATTCTTTATGCTTCACAATATCATGCATCAAAAGGTTCAATGAGTGCACCAAGCACCCGGACCAAAAGATGTGTGGATGAGTATGCTCAATAATTTTTCTTGTTGGCTTACAATTTGTTGCATTATCAATGATCACTTGAGCCACATTATTAGGATCAACATCTTTGATTGATTACAATACGAGATCTGCAATGTTTTGGGAAGTTGCATTGATGGAGGAGGAATCATGACATGCAATAAACATTGCACCGCTAGCAAAAACACCAAGAACATTTATCAATTGTTGGTTTCTAACATTTTTCCACCCATCTAAGACAATAAATACCCCACAATCCACCCACTCATTTGTAAAACGTGTCAAAGCTCTTTAAACCTTTTCTTTTTCTCTTTCTCATAGTTGCTCTTTAAACATTGTTATAACTTTCTCATAGTTGGGGCTCTTGTATCCTTTTTGGGCTTCATTGATTCCCTTAACCATATCATGCCAATAGGGAGAGTGAAGCACATTAAGGTACACTGCAAGCACAAAGAAACTGGACTATCTTTCCATCCACATCATCCCTCGCAGCAACATTCAGGAAATCCCCTATTGTTCTTCTACTGCCAGAGGATGCAGAAGTACCATGAGGAGATGAGCGACCAAATCTAGAGGTTGCACTTGATTCAGAATGAGTTTTTTGTTTCTTGTTTTTCTGTTATACAACCTCCTCTATTTGGATGTATTTTCTTCTTCGTTCATCACATTCCAACACCCCAAAAAGATGCCTCCTCAAGCTGGTATATGAGCCACTATATGGTTTTCCTCCATGACAACAGTGAGGGCACATAAACTTGTAGCTTCCACAACCTTTTCCCCCTTCAATTTCAGAATTTCAGCCCAAGAGTAATATCTCTAAGAGGGATATTACAGACTAGCGGATGGGAAGAGGGGGAGAGGAGATAGAGAGGGAGAAGGTGAAGAGGCTGTGGGGTGCCAAGGAGAGACAACTGCTGCATATGTGAGAGAAGATCTAAGTCGGCAAAGACATAGTCCACTATGCTGCCGCCGCCCCCCCCCCCCAATTGGTTTGAGCAAGTAGAGTCACCAGAACCAGGAAAGCAAGGAAGCCTAGAGTCCAGTGTTACCTTCACCAAATGTGACCAAACTTCAAAAACCACCAAGGTATAATCCCAGAAAACTTCAAAGTTCAGAGAATTGGGACCCTGTAGCCCCCTACACACCTTCGAAGAGCATGGTCTGAATGGAAAACAAACACCAATAGAACACGGCGATCTTCAAAAATAAAAATAAAAACAGCCCAAAGAACATCTGCAGATGTTCAACATCAAGAAGCTGCTACAAAGAAGCCTGCTTTGGAAATCTGCTTCACAACCCATAACGAAGTAGCCAGATCATGAGGTAAAAAAGAACTGTGACCAAGGTCACGTCATGGATAATTCTGAGTCTCAAAACCACATGACTAGACACGCACCAAGAAGAAAGCCAAGAGCTTTCCCTTTTCAGTGTAGTTTCTAGAAGCCTCAGGGTGTCAAGCCCTTGTAAGTGAAACCTGCAATTGGAATGTCTGATTGTTCTCTGTTTTGTCTCATGATATCTGACCTACACGCAGTGTAGTTCACACACGTTAACCGTGTTGAATTTGCTTGGCAGAGATTATCCGGACATTATATATTTCCCCAGATATACATATAAAGTTATTTTACACAATAGATAGGAGGCCAATAATCATAAATTCCTCAACCAGCAACAAAACCATAACATTATGATAAAAGCAATGTCTGTTATCTTCACTAAAAGAATGAGGGAATGAAAATACCTCCTCGTCCTTAACATAAGGCTCAAACCAACCCCATAATGTCTTAGGATCTGCAACATAACGCAGGTACAGGAAACCAACCTGCAGAAATTTTCAAGACAATAAATCATTCAAACAAAAACTTGTTAAACATAGAAATGAGAACAAAAAGAATCACATAACTCACTATACTCCAGGCAGTAAAAACATCTTGAACTTCTAGAGAAGAAGAAAGTTAAAGAATCCTGAGCAGTAAAAACAATTTGAACTGTAAAAAGATATACTAGAAGAAGAAAACCAAACACACCATCAGACCTATGTGTAAGCATGTTGAAGGTACAAAAATATGCATATAGCAACTTTGATGTTATGAGGACATGCTATCTCAATTTAATTTATCAATTAATCAGCACTGAATAAAACCCTATTGATCAGCTCATCAAATCATGATGACCAGTGTGAGTGTCATAAGGCAATAAATCAACTAATGGTGAAATAAAGCCAATCTCATCAGAATTTCAAATATATAATGGCAAACCGCAGCCATTGCATATAAGAACAATATTGCATTTCCAAATAAACAAACAACCCTAGATGCACATGAAAAAAATTTAAACATTCACTATGTACCATGCATCACACTGGAAAGAGTTAAATGTAAACCACAGAAACAAACAAACAGGCCCCAATGCAATTTCAAATACACATGACACACTGCTATTGATATCAGTTAAGTCACATGCATATAAGAACAAATGTATGTTATCAAACAACATTAGACACCACACGCACAGATAAGAACTTCAATAAGCATCCACTACCATGCACAACACATTGAAGGAATGACACATAAGTACAGAAACCAAAAAAACAATTAAAATGTGTATACAATTTGCACAGTCAAGATAGATATGCTCTGTTTTACCAATAAACAAAATATACATGTCCATATTCTCTTGACTATAACTCAGTGTCTAGGACTATATTAAACTGGCTTAGACTTACTCCACATAAAGTGGTTTGGTTTATCTACTTAACCATAGCAAGAACACACAAACAGAAGAAACAACTTCCCATCCAGTTTCACCAAATGAGGTATACCATGAGTTTAACAGAACACATTATGACTATAAGGAACTCAAAAGAGTAAGAAAATAAATTAAAAGCAATAACAATAAATATTTATCATGATTGAAGTCACAAATAAGTTAATAACAAAACAAAACAGGTGCACATGAAAGGAAATTCGAACGGGTCCAAAATCTTACACATCTTATGTATGGAGAATCCTCGTGCTTAAGAAGCCCATGCATTTGCTTCACTGTCAACTTCATGGTAAAATATTTGTAGAGAAGACAAAATGCTGTAGACGGACCCCTACAATTCCCTGTCATCCACGGTTCTACATGATCGACTTGATTATAGATCTCGTCGATAACTTCATGGTAAGTCTTCAGCCTGTACAGTTCCTTGAAGTAATCTGAAGACAGGATGTTCATACAGAGAACCTTTTCAAGCAAAGAATCAATAGGCTTCCCACATGTTTGTACTTCCATATTCTCCCCTAATAAAATTCCTTGAACACAAAGTTTGACGTCCTTATTTGTGAAGAACGAGTTCTAAAAGACAAATAAAATGCAGCAGGGGCTTCTTTGAATTGGCAAGGTAGAATGTAAGAGTACTGAACCTCTCTCTCCCTTGACCCTCCTAGATGATCTTTACTGTGCTCTTAGCAAGCTCAGAAAATTCTTCTGCCCACATGCTCTAAAATTTCCAATTATTTTGAATACTGCAAAAACAACGCACAACAGATTCTCCCTCAACAAATTACAAAAGTCTAGACTTGTGAAATGGCACGAGTTAATGGCTACAGATATATCCAAAATCTGTCACTGAAATATTTTCATACCTTTAAAATGCATGTACATTGCACCTATATCAAGACCAGTTCTGAGTAATATATTCTGAACAGATGCTCAACTAACACAATTTTCACCAATGTCAATATATGTGCAGTGGTCAAGACCAAATACACAAACCACTTCACATAAAATTGAGGTCAGGATAGCCCATGTGATTCCACTTTCAACTATCCATCCTGCAACTAAACACATCAGAAAGTCATGCATTAAGCTTTACACAACATAAAAAAGAAAGCTGGTTTTCTAATCTCTACCTCTCAATAACATCTTTCTTTAAAATAAAAGACACATTCATAGGTATGCACAGTCAAAATCAAGAAAACCCTGGATCATATAATATGCTGAATGGATATATAGGAAATAAAGATCACATTTTAAACTTAAAAAGATTTATAAGAAACAAGGAAGAAAATCAAACTCATGTGTCAAAGTCATCCCACAATAAACCTGCATATTGACATACTGGACATGTTCTGCAGTCAATAGTCAATATTAACCAATTGTTGATCACAGCAAACGAGAATTTAAAGGAGATTGTTGAACTTACCACAAGCCATTACATATATTAAGATTGTTGAAAAAACACACGACACATTTAGGGAGGCACATGAAAAAATGAACACCATGATCCAGAACATATTGACAATTTGACATTACAACATGCAGAATGTGAAGTTGAACAGGGAAAGGAATTTGTTAACCTTGAGAAGAACACTCTTAAAAGAAGAAATCCAACGCCCACTTACATATTTTAAGGCATCCACTAAATTCAAAAATCACAGATACGTCCGCAAACACATAAATATACATATATATATAACATGCCATGAGGGAAAGGAGTACCACAGAGCAGCAAGGATATGTACATGGAGGCCAGGACAGCCATAACAAAGTTATCTTCTTCCAAGCCACATAGCAGCTGCTAGTGTTTGCATTAAGTTTGCTTAATTCCCTTCTGATTCAGGGATATTGCAGAGATCACTAATATCAACTACAGGCTATAGTGGCACACCATTAGTGGTATCAATGTAGACAACTTATACCATAAACAGGAGTACTAATTGTTGATAGCCACACAAGAATTTGATGTGAGTCGAGACTTTTACCTCTCTAGATTTGCCAAAACCTTCCTCCAAACCAGAAGGGATTTCCTTTACCATCAAAAATACTTCTCCAAATTGTACACTGCAAACATCCTGCTCTTGCAGCTATCCATGTCAAACCACAAGATATGAAATGTATAATGATGTTCATCTTGAGGATCTCAACAAGCAGTGACTTTTTTATACTGGAGGACCATTTTTATGGTGAAACACAAAGGTGATTTATGTTTATTATACACAAAGGTAATGTACTGTTAAATATATTATTTGTTATTGTATTATCCTTAGCTGTGTTCAGTTATTTAATTTTTGAATTTGAATTTTAACATCTATGTATACAGCCAATTCCTTGTTTTTTAAAGCCTAGAGAGTTTGCTTTCACAATATTACCTGTTCCAAACACCTCAAACATTTTCACCTTTTTTTATGAAAGAAACAAAACCAAAAAGAGTGGATGCTTATTATCAATTAGATAAGTTAACATGAGATCATTTCATTAATGTCCAACAAATGACCAGAAGAGTAAGTCAATGGGCCTGAAAAATACATCCAAAGAAGGAAAGCACAATGTGGGAGTGTGAAAGGCATCTCCTAAGGCAGAAAGAACAATAAATATAGGAAATTAAGATAAGATAATTACATTAATGTCCGATAAATGACCACGAAAGTAGGTCAATGGGACTAGTACAAAATTCAAATAGTATGAATACAATACAATGTCGGAGTGCATGCACATCTCCGAGAAATGCAAGAATAATATAAATAAAGAAACCTACACAAGTATAACAGCAGAACATATGTGTAAAACCATGACAAAGGTGCAATGATACAAAACACTGAGTTTGGATAACTCAAGAACCTATCAACAAAGATAGTGAGAGAAAGAGATTGGACAATAAGACCATTGATGTCAAGGTCTCCTTAGTTTGATGGCCCAGCACGAAGGGGATGAACAAGGCACTAGCTCACTATCGGAGTCCTCTAAAAACATCGGGGGATCCAACTATATGAGCGTAGGGGCAATGTAGGAGTGAGGGATACTAGTAGCATCTGAGGTAAAAACAAGGAAACTCCAAAGGGATATTTGGTTGCTCCTCTAGGTTTGGGAAGTAGTCTGACGTGCAGGAGATGATCCACTATGAGTCCATCTAGAGCTAATCTCTCTAATGCTCTAAGAGCGTGTGGAATGATGTACAAACTAGTACCATTGAACTAGTCTCGATAATATTTGTTGACCTCCCAAAGGGGAAGTCTGAGGAGAAACCATAGTATTCAAAATTGACTAAGTCGAACCTGTAACCAGTCAAACCGACCAGTTCATTAGCTACCATGGTCAAACTGATCATTAAGCCTAGCTACTAGTCTCACAGGCATAGGGTTTCATTCAAACCGGCCACAAACCAACCGATTTTTCCACCAATCGGTTCTTTACTAGCTCGATCACAGACCCCATAAGATACCGTTTTGGGCATACAGAGCAGTGTTAAGGGAAACTAGGGGTTGTTTCCCTCCAAAAAAACCCCTTGAAGCCTTTAAAAGCATGTCTCCCCTCTCATTTGCCTCAAAAAACTCAACCCTAGCAATGTTGGCAATTAATGGTAATGTTAAATTTTTAAAGTAAAAGTGGCATTTCCTTTATCTTTCGTTTTCATTCTTTTACTTGAATTTTTAACATTACCATGAAATGACTCAGGATGTTTGGAGGGCTTTCAACCTAATTGGATTTCATATGGAAAAAAACTAGAATTGTAGATTTCACTAAAAATCTAGCAATTTAATAGTTTTCAGGATTTCAAGATTTGGGGGAATGCAATGTTTCCATTTGATTCAGTCATGTGTGAGGGTATGAGATTGGTATTTAATCAAAAGCATCGAGCCCTTTAAGTACCTTGATGTTGGTGGGCATTGATTGTTGAACTTCGTTGATGTTGGTGGTATAGATTGTTGAACTCCTTTACCATGGCCTTAACAAAATTATACCCTTCACTCAACAGAAGATAATTGGTTAGGCAAGCTAAGCTTTTTCTACCATATTATAAGCTTGAGGAGATGAATCCTTCACTCAAACCAAAATCATTGGCTAGGCATGTTAAACTTTTTCAATTTCTACCATATTATAAGGTTGAGCAATCCAAGTCTCGAGACTTTTAGCTGGATGATGTTTATGTAGCTCTTGTTGGTGATCCCATTTCTAGTAGTGTTGAACCAATGATAAGTTTCATGAGTGATCATGTTGATCAATGATTTGTAGTTTTGATGTCCAGTTTTGTTGCTACTACTACTACTACTAAGGTTGCAGGAGTCTGAGAAGACCTCAGACTCTGAGCCAGATGATTTATGTAGCTCATGTTGATGATCCCATGTCTAGTAGTGGTGATGAGTTTGATCATGATGAGGAGTGATCATGTTGATCACTGATATGTAGACTTGTAGTAGGCAAATGACCCCCATAGCTTGTAGCATTGCTTTTGGACTCCACAGACCATTTAAAGACTCATTGATAATGTATATTGTTGCTAATATGTATTTCATTTGGTGCCATTTTGATATATCCACCTTTACATGGTATGTAGATGAGCATATTTTGTCTCTATTGGTTTGGAAATCATGGTTTTAAATCTTAAAAATAGTTTTTTAATTAAAAAATAATTACTACATTTTTTTGAAGGACCAGTTCATTGAGATTTGACCAGTACACTACATAGCTCTATCAACCATCTATTGCTCCAATCTGACAAAATAGCAAAGTATGAGGCAACCGATCTAGTCATCCTGAGGGGTTAAGGCATGCAAGAGTTGAGTCTGTGGCAAAAATATCACCATGATGAAGGGGGATAAACATCTCTACTCCTAGTACCGAAAGAAAGTAGAGAGGGAGGCAGTGATAGCATCCTCTAATCTCATAGTAAAGGGGACACCAAAAAATAAGGTGAATCTCTATATATGGCTCTTGAAGGTGGCACACCTGGTAGATTCTATCAGATCGTGGTATACAGTGATTTGTCTCTATCCAAAATCTGTGGGAGTCAACTTGAAGTTGTACCAAAGGGATCTCAAGCGAATGCATCCAACACTTGTGCAAATAAGGGAGGCAGATGATGATGCCATCCCACAACTCCAAAAAGTGCTCTAGGTAGAAGGACATCTTCAAGCCTACGCTCATCATAGGTTAGGTCCATGTGACCTGAATGCATATAATCTAGATATCCTCTCTAATAGTTTGATTCAATACATGTATAGTCAACAAGAGTTGGCTTGATCAGGGTTGCAAGGGAGCGCCCACTTGAAGCCGAAAATATGTATTGTACAGATATGGAATGTACTGTAGGGATACAGACTATACTATACGGATTTCGTACAGACTATACAGATTTTTATTTTATTTTTAACTTCTCTCGAACTACATACAGCTCACAACACCATTAAATGATGTTCGTATTGTACCTTATGTTGTCTTCTATGCCTTGATTTCTGTGCTCAGCTTTGCCCAAAAATCACTCCTTCAGCTTGCAGCGACAAATTTCTCCTTCAGAACTTTTCACTAGCCCTTAGCCTCCTTTCTCCAATCTTCTCATGAAGAATGAATGCAGTCTCTCTTTTCCTTCTTTCCCCCTTATGTTTCCCTAAATGACTTTTGGGCAACCCTAAGATCAAATGGCTCAAATTCATTTAGATAAAGGGATGAGAAGAAAATGTGCATTTAATTCTCACATTCTATTTTTTAACTCACCCATTAAATAAAGTACCCACATTGTACTTTATGTCTAAAGTCACTTTTCACTTTATAATTTAACATTGACTTTCCCTAGGTAGAGACTAACCCATGGGAAACCACTTGTCCAAGGTACATTAAAAATCAACACTCCCTCTTACCGAGGAAAGTGTCTCTCACCATACCCATCTTGTCCCTGAAATGGACATGCTTACCTCTTGGCAAGGACATCGTGAGAACATTGCCACCTACTCATTTGTTGATATATACTCCAGCTTCACTGCCCCCTTCTGAACATAGTCCCTGATGAAATCAAATATGATGTCAATGTGTTTTGAATTGTCATGAAACACTAGATTCTCCGTGAGTTTAATGCAACTTTGATTATCACAGTGAATAACCGTCGGTCTCAACTCCTGATCAAATATGCCATACAACAACTTGCGAAGCCAAATGACCTCACAACTAGCCTGGCTAGTGGCCACATACTCAGCCTCAGAAGAGCTCAAAGCAACTGACTTTTGCTTTCAACTGAACCACAACACAACAGTCGAACCCATCTAAAGCAACACCCTAAAGTGCTTTTCTTGTCAGAAGCACACCCTACCTAATCTGAATATGTGTAACCGACTAACCTCACTCCATCTCCCCCCCTATAGTCCAAGACTCCAAACCATAATCAATAGTGCCCTGCATGTAGCGAAGAATGTGCTTTGTAGCTACCTAGTAAACCCTCCTAGGCTCAACAATGAACTGACTAAGTGTGTTCACTGCAAAGCATATATCTGGCCTAATGTTGACCAAATACATCAAGGACCCAATAAGTTGCCTATACAATGTGGGATCCACCAAACTAGAATCTAAAGCGTGAAACTTCTTCCAGTTGGTGATCATAGGTGTAGACATGGGTCTACAGTCTGCCATGTGAAATCTGCTCAACACATCCACAACATACCGCCCCTGCCCCAAAAAGATATGCCCTTCCTCCTGCCACACCTCAAGCCCCAAAAAGTAATGCATCAGCCCAATGTCCATCATCTCAAACTCCATAGCAAGATCCTCCTTGCAACCACTAATCAGTCTCTTTGCCCCAGTAATGAACAAATCATCAACATATAGCACAAGAATGAGCGGATCATCCCCTACAACAATGTAGTATAGATTCAGATATACATCACTCTTTGTGAAAACCACCTGCTGCAAGTAAGTATCAATCCTCGAATACCAAGCTCTCAGAGCTTGCTTAAGTCCATAGAGTGCTCGCCTCAACCGGCATACATGGGTCCCACACCCAAGTACCTCAAAGCCATGTCACCTGTGGTTGCTCAACATACACATCCTCCTCTATAACTTCATTCAAAAATATGGTCTTCACATCCATCTAATGGATCTGCCAACCCATTTCTGCAGTAATAGTAATAAGGGCCTAGATAGAAGTGTACCGAGCTACGGGGGCAAAGATCTCATCACAGTCAACTCCCTCTATCTGTGAGAACCCTCTAGCCACAAACCTCGCCTTGAACTTCTCAATGCTGCCATCCGCAGCATGCTTGATCTTGTAGAGCCACCTAGAAGTCACAACTGACTTTCCCTCAGGCCTAGGCACCACCTCCCAGACATTTTTCTTAATGATAAAGACATACTCCACCATAGCCTCTCTCTCCATACCTCCTGGTTGGTATCCTCATAGCTAGTAGGCTCAGAGTCAACAATGTTGGTATCCTTGGCTACATAACTGCAAAACCGCTCAGGTGGCACACTCTCCCTATTCACCCTCTTCGGAGAACCAATGGACTCTGCTTCCTTCAAGGTGTCTTGAAGCCACTTGGCCCTCCTCTTCCCTGAAGAAGCTTCCCCACAGGGAACCTCATCCTCTGCCCCCCACTCTGGCGAACCTGAAGGTCTGCCAACTGACCCTGGTGTGCCTGTACTAACACCTGTCCTCGAAGAACTTGTTCCTGTCAGTTGAAGTGCCATGTGAACCCTGTACTAGTGGACTCCCTAAAGAAGTGCTTGGTGAACTCACCATTGGTGCCCCAAATGTCACTGACACTAAAGTACATGTTGTTCCAGTCGATCCAAAACCCTAAGGTTCTGCTCCATTTCACCTGAACTCCTTGTTGAGGAGAAGTTTGTGACTCTCTCTCTCATCAAACTCTCGATCTTTGATTGGCCCTCTCCTAGTCGAACTTCACATCCCTCCTAATCACCACTGTCCTAAGCCTTCAAAGTCTCGATGTAACCCATAAAGATACCCTTCTTTTCCATGGCTTTCAGCGTCGTCCTCTGCTCCTTGGGGATATAAGAATATGTGAGACATAGAAGGATATGAAGATGTCCCACATGAGGCTTCTCTCCAGTGAAAGCCTCCTCCAGAGTCATATTCCCCAATCCTCTATGAGGACTCATGTTCTGAAGATAAACAGCAGTATTGCAGGCCTCGGCCCACAAAAACAAAGGCAACCCCTGATCATGAATCATCACTCTAGCAGCCCCAACAATAACTTTGATTTTCCTTTCAGACACTCGATTCTGTTGGGGGTTGTAAGGAACCGTGAAATCTCTCTGGATGCCCTCCTGTGCACAGAAGTCAGAATACCCACCATCAGTGTACTCACCACCATTGCCTGACACTCAAGACCCGAATCTTCCTACCAATCTACTTTTCCACAAGAGCTTTGAACTCTTTAAAGCGACAGAAGACCTCACCCTTGGTCTTCGGGAAATATATCCAAGTCCTCCTAGAGTATCATAACCAAAACACTCATAACCACCCAAAACACATGAGACATATGACCACTAACATCAGTATGAATCAAGTCTAGTATACTTGTAGATCTGATGTCGCTTGTTGGGAATGGTAACTTGGTGTACTTGCCCAAAGCACACCCTCTACAGACCTCATAATGCTCGACATTGAAATCAAGAACTCCAGTAGTGATCTCCCTCAGAACTCTCAAAGCTCCATGATGCATATGCGCCATCCTTCGGTGCCATAACTCGCACAAGTCTCTACTGTTGGTGGTACTAGTGTGAGTCCTACCAAATGTGCTACTCATCAATGCTCCTGCCAACTGAAAACTGAACCTGTATAGTTTCCCAGAGCGGACTCCAATCACTTTGGCCGAAGTGATGGAAGCTCCCCTGGGATGCATCAATACCTGCCCTCCTAAGAAATTGACGTCAAACCCCTTCTCCTCCATAACAAACACTAAAATCAAGTTCTTCTTCATCCCCAGAACATACAAAACATCCATGACCTTCAAAGGAGGCAAAGACTCCCTATCAAAGGTCACAGTGCCTACACCACCAACTCTCACAATGTGGTCATCTCCTAGTAAAATCTCAATAACAAGTGCCCTCTCTACAAGCTCTAAAAAGAACTCTCGTGCACCTATCATATGGTGGGAAGCCCCATTGTCTATGTACCACACATCAGATGATGTACTCCTACTAGATGTAGAAATATTAAATGCAAAGTCCTTGTCAAACTGTGAAGCAAACTTCTCCACCACTGCTGAAGCTATAGTACCCTTCTTTCCCTTGTTTTTCCTCTCAGGACACGTAGCATCATTGTGTCCCATCTTCTGACATGCACAACGGTCTGTACGAATTTTAAAAACAAAAAACAAAAAAAAACAAAAACTTCTCTCGAACTGCGTGTAGCTCACAACATTAAATGATGTTCGTATTGTACCTTCTATTGTCTTTTATGCCTTGATTTTTGTGCCCATCTTTGCCCAAAAATCACTCCTTCAGTTTGCTGCAACAAATTTCTCCTTTAGAACTTTTCTCCAAGGCTCAGCCTCCTTTCTCCAATTTGCTCATGAAGAATGAATGCAGTCTCTCTTTTCTTTTCCCCGTTTTGTTTCCCTAAATGACTTTTGGGAAAACCTAATATCTAATGGCTCAGATTCATTTAGATCAAGGGATGAGAATAAATTTGCATTTAATTCTCAGTTTCTATTGTACTTTACGTCTAAAGTCACTTTTCACTTTATAATTTATCATTGACTTTACCACTTATAAAGTCACTTTCACTTTGTAAAGTAACACTTGGGGAAAAAATTATTTTGGACACTTCTCCCTAGTTAGAGACTAACCCATGGGAAACCACTTGTCTAAGGTTCATTAAAAATCAACAACCTCTAAGAACCAACCTCAAGCCCAAGCTAGTGGATAATCTAAAGCGAGAGCTTCTAAAGAGCAAGGTGCAAGGTAGGGATACCCCTCTCTCTCCTTGTGGTAGAGTCTATGAGAGATTAAACTCTATGAAAGGTGGCCCGAATGTATAGTCTAGAGATATCCTCTTTAAATGCCTGATCCACTATCTGTCTAGTCGACAAAATATGGCTTACTGCATCAAGGAGAATTTGAACAAGCACTTTAGGGAGATACCAACCAACTAAAGAAGCCAAGATGCCTCTAAAAACCAACCTTGTGCCCAACCTGAGAGAGGATCTAATGCGACAACCTCCAAGCAACAAAGTGCAAGGTAGGAATACCTCTCCCTCCTAGTAGCATAGTCTTTGAGAGATCAATGCAATGAAACATTTATGTTTCTATACATAGGAATCTGAGGACTGAAACTGCTTGTTTAAACTTCTCTGAAGTTCAAAATTGTTCTCATATCTATGTTGTATTCTTTTGAGACTATGTGAAGAACTTGATCATTCTTTGTGAATTTTTGAAGTATATTAAGTCATGATATATGTCCAAAATCTCTCTGATGCACTACAAAGAGTTGACCTAAGAAATCTGGAAAAGTCATTTGAAGAATTTTTGAATGATCAGTACTAAGACTAATCCAAGTATGAGAAATTATATGGCCTGCAATTCGAGTCCATTATTGTGATAATTCTATGGTATTGTGAATGCTTGGAGGTCCCCCTATTCCGGTCATAAAGGATGGCATCTCTCTGTAAGGGCAGCCTAGAAGCGGACTCTTACATGTCTCAAGATCCAAGATCATTATATGTGTTTGCAAAAAAACATTTTCTTTAATAATTCTTCAAGTATATATATTACTAATGATCTCTCCGAGTTTTTTCTTTTTTCAAGATTTTGAGCAGTCAAGAATGATGAATGGCTCAATGTCTTAAGTTGCAAATTTGCAAAGGAGAGTCAGGGCACTCTTTGAAATTGTTTGTGCTTCATAAAAAGGATCTGATATATAATATTACTTGTGCATAAATATTTGCAGGTCATTTTTCTAGAACAGAAGACGTGTTATCTTGCAGACCAAGAATTTTATGACAGAAGGCTTAAGGTTTGGAAGTTGACGATATTAATTTGTTCTATTCATTAATATGCAAAATGTTTTGTATTGTTGTCATATAGACCCTAATGAGTATTGATGACTGATTAAAGTTGCATGTGATTGGCTAGAGTATATTGCCTTCTAGGCCCTAGGGTTATTAGAATTAATGTCCTGTATAGCAGTTGGTATTAATGTACGAGGACAGAATGTGCAGATGATTGGACTTGGTAACATGGTTCTAGCCAACTAAGGATAATATGTATTGTGTTTTGTTGAAAGACATATGTATATTATATATATATATATATATAGCTAGAACTTATGGACAAAACCCTATGTTTGATGATTGACTAAGGATAATATGTATTGTGTTTTGTTGAAAGACGTATGTATATTATATATATATAGCTAGAACTTATGGACAAAACCCTATGTTTGATGATTGGCATTGAGAATCATATATATTGAACCTGGTCTAAAATGCAGGGATGAATGTTTCACATCTAGGGAAGAGTTATTAGGGGTTGAAGTCAAAACCCTAGCCAATCTAGAGTTGGGCCTATGGATTAATTGTTTTCGCTTAAGGAGATTTTGACATCTTGATGATAAGTATGATTTGCAAGACGAAGATTAAGAGGGAGTTGTCATGTTCTCTAAAAATTGTGGTTGGATTCAAGAAGATTGAAGATCATGAGGGAGTTGTCATGAGCTCAAAAGATAAGTATTTTGTATTTCTTCTATTGTTTTAATCATTGCTGACATTGGATTGTTTATGGTTTGCAAACTCTGGGTAGGGCTTGGAGATGAAAAATGGATCAAATCCTAGAACGGATTACCCTATCTACTAAATGATGTGAATGATGCAAACACCTTGATGATATGGTTTCGTTGATAATGATAATGATGATGATGACAATGTGGACTTGTTAATGATGTGAACTCTTTGATGATGATGAGGACCCCTTCATGATGTGGACTATGTGATGATGTTGATGTTATAGACTCCTTGATAACAATAATGATGTGGACTCATTAATGATGTGTACTCTTTGATGATGATGAGGACCCCTTGATGATGTGGACTCCGTGATGATGTTGATGATATAGACGCCTTGATGATGATAATGATGTGGACTCGTTAATGATGTGAACTCTTCGATAATGATGAGGACCCCTTGATCACATGGACTCCGTGATGATGTTGATGATATAGACTTCTTGATGACGATAATGATATGGACTCATTAATGATGTGAACTCTTTGATGATGATGAGGACCCTTAATGATTTGGACTCTGTAATGATGTTGATAATATAGACTTCTTGATGACGATAATGATGTGGACTGATTGATCATGTGAACTCTTTGATGAAGATGAGGGCCCCTTGACAACATGGACTCCATGATGATGTTGATGATATAGACTCCTTAATGACAATAATGATGATGTTGATGATATAGACTCCTTAATGACAATAATGATGTGAAATCTTTGATAATGATGAGAACCCATTGATGACGTGGACTCTGTGATGGCATTGATGATGTGGAATCCTCGATGATGATAATGATGTGGACTCCTTGATGATGTGGAATCCTCGATGATGATAATGATGTGGACTCCTTGATGATGATGATATGGACGAGAATAACTCCCTAAAATGAGTTGAAGAAGGTTGACTGGACCTAAGAAAATAAGATCAAGAGGGAGTTGACACATTCTCAAGAGAGAAGTATTTTCCTGATAGTTTCTATTGTTTTTACATTGTCTTTGTATATCTTCCTTGGTTGTATATATTCTTCCATAACCTCCTAGCAAGAATTGTAGGGCCAAAATGAAAACTGCCAAGGTGTGGCAATCATTGGAAATGGATGGAAGAACAATGTGCCAAGAAGATTCATGATTAGATGAGCTTTAGACTCAGAGGGAGAAAACAAGATCAACCCGATTGAAGTATGCTTATGATCTATGTGATCTCTAAGATGAAGATGGCTAGAAGTTTTGAAGAACGTTGCTGATATGAATATGATAAAATTGAGCCCATTATCTTTTTGCTATGTATTGATGATTTGACAAGGATTGAGGCCCTCTTCGTCCAGTGAAAGAGGGAGTTGATTAAAGAATTCTAAGCTTGAAAGTATGACACAAGCCTGATGAAATCCCTGCAGATATTGTGACATAATGGAATGTGAGTCCATTAACACTTGCTTGATGATAAATTTGAAGAAGTTGCGAAACTTTGTTGTTGACTTGGTTGATTTCCTGATTGGCTCGTCGAACCACCTGATGCATGAAATTGTAGACTCTATCTGGGCTGGATGTATTCTAGGTGATGTATTGTTCTAAATGGCATGGATGGTCCTGTTGCATATAGCACAATTGAAGTTGAAAATGTAGTTGATATATAAAGTTGGTTAATGTTCTATTTGATCATGCTGGAAAGTTGGTTGTTGATATTTGCTTTTGTGAAAAGCCACTTGTTGTCCACTAGATTCGACTATGGCACACTTTTATGTTGATAAGTAAGTTGATTGATATTTGCTTCTGTGAGAAGCCACTTATTATTTGTTGAATTGATACGAATATTCGCTTCTGTGAGAAGTCACTTATTTCATTCTGGACTCTACTATGGTTGATTGCTTCTATGGGAAGCTATTGTTGAAGTCCATTATTGTCTACTGATAGTTGTTGACATTTGCTTCTGAGAGAAGACCCACCTGAAGCTGAACAAACAGCTAAATATTGATGTCTGCTGAAATGTTTAACAAAGTTATGAGATCCACCATGGCTACCTTTTTTATGTTGAGTTGGTTGTTGATGTTTATGTGAACAAACTGAAATGATTGAGAATCTCTTTGGACAGGGAGCATTGATTACATAGCATCCTAAATCTTCTTTAGGTTGTAGTTGTGAGGCCAATGGCTTGGTCAGGAAGCTTGTCACTATCGTAGGTTCTCTGTTGAGACCTTGTGGTGCAAGAGATGCATTGATGATTCCTCTTGTAGGTTGTGTGCTATGAGACCTTATGGTTCGGGAGATGTATTGATTTGATGATACCTCCTGTAGGTTGTATGTTGTGAGACCTTGTGGTCCGAGAGATGTGATGACTTGACATTGCCTCCCTTAGGTTGTACGCTGTGACTCGTGAGACCTTATGGTCAGGGAGATGCATTGATTTGGCAATTCCTCCCTTAGGTTGTGTGCTGTGAGACCTTGTGGTCGAGGAGATGCATTGAGGTGAGTTGGATGTTATGTATCTTTCCTTATGATGAGACTGATGATCTCTCCCTTAGGTTGTGGGTTGTGAGACCTATGATTGGTCAGGGAGATTGATCCTAACAAATAAAGAGAGGTTTGTAATTGTGATCTCTCCCTTAGGCTGTGGGATGTGAGACCTGTGATTGGTCGAGAAGATTGATCTTGAGAGAAAGAATGAAAAATACCTCCTTTGCTAAGAGGGAGTGATGGAAAATATAGTAGCCATGGTTGGTATTTTCATATTGAAAAAGGAATTGAAAATTTGAATTTTTAAATTTGCCTCCAAAATATTTCAAGTTGGCCAAATGATGTTTAGGTTGGTTGGGCCCCCAAGAGGCACCCATTCAACCCCCTAATAAGAAACATGTGCTCCTCACTTGCATACATCAAATTGGTCTTATTCATCTTTGATCCAATAAAAATTGCAAGGAGGGTCGAAATTTCAAGGCGACAAAATTTCAAGGAGAGTCGTAATTTTAGGAACTTGGTTTTTGACATGGCTTTTAATCATGATCTTGGTTTTACTAGTTTGGCTATTATTTTTGCCATGATTATTTCTAATGTATTGATGAATTTGGAACTATCTCTCTCACACAAGGAAAGATTTATGGGCTTTTCCCTGGCCTCGAGCCTAATATTTGTCTCTTGTCTCATGGTTACATGGTGTTTTACTGTAATTTTTCTTCTACTCTATCATGCTTATGAATGGATTTCCATATGATGAAAAATGCTACATGAAATCTAATAATAATAATGATAATTTGAAGTTGCTAAATTGTATAAGGAAATTGTTCTAGTTGTTCCCCAGCCTAAAATCAACATTATGCATAAAGTCGTGGAAAAAACAAATAAATAACCCTAAAGGAAAACTATGAAACCCTAAAACTAAAATGAGCCTCAAAGCGCATAAATCTAGATTGAAACCCTAACCCTAAATTTAAGAATGTAATTTCCTTTGCAAATTTGTCCAATGCTTTCATTTCGATTCTTCATATTGCCTGGAATCATCAATAACAATATCACTTGTGCATTTATAGTAAGTAGACTTGGATATAATTTTTGAAATTTTTTCAAACATGCACATGTAATATTGACAACTCCACACTGCAATTGCAACTCTAGTTGCTAACATCATTAATCTGGAATGAAGAATGGAAGTTAAAAATCTTCAATCTATTCCCACCCAAAAAGTATGGCTAAACTATTTATGTTAATGAAATAACTCTAAATGAAATATTCTTTATCCTATAGTAACTAAAACAAGTGTTTCTTTACAATATTACTTAGAATATGTCTAGAAATTAATTTGAAATACTTTAATTGTTTCAAAAATTAATCTAAAGCTCAAACTAGCCTTCTATTCCATATGTTTTTTGCTATAAATTTTTTGCTATATTCCATAAATGTTATCAATCCTAACATCCTCAATTACCTTCATTTTGTGACTAGAGATTTCTATTAAGTTTGTGCCTACTCATATTGTTGTAGAGAAGACCTCATACTTGAAATATCATATTTTACTAGGGGATAATGCATCTACATTATTATTTGAAGGTGGCATTAAGACTAATTTTTATTTTAAAATCTCTTGCTTTCCTTTCAAGTATTAAAGGAATCGATTTGCTTATTTGTTTGTCATAAACTAGCTTGTTTGACTTAGTATATATTTATTTATAATAATTTAATAGATTATTAATATTTACTTATTTAACCCCTAATAATATCATTAACCTTAATATTATTATTATTATTAATAAATTATGGGGTTGTTATAAGATATATATATATATATATGAAATTTATATTTATTTATGTTAAATTTATGATATTTTCTTTTTATATTCTCTCTACTTTTACTACATACCCTATTCTCTCATTTATTCTAATTCTTTATTATATCTCTCTTAACAATTAGTTTCTTTGACCTTTGACCTAATCCTCTAGTTCTTAGGACTCCTCCCCCTTTTTATACCCATGTTGGATCAGATTCTCTTCATCTAATCGTCCTAAAGAGAAACACATTGGTTGGTTCGAAACATGTCGGCAATTAAAACATTTATGTGATGGATCCGAAAGACAAATTTATAAATAACTCTACTCACAAAAGCCTCCATTCAGACATAAACTATACTTTTTTAAAGAAAACAAAAGGACATATAAGTTTTATCATCTTACTACCTCCTTTCAACCATTTATTTGTACAGTCCACCATAAGCATATTTAAGAGTCTACAATCTAGACCCAAAAACTACCTCTAGAATATAGCATGCTACCCATGGAAAAAACCTACAAGACAACAACCCCATCCTACCAACAAACCCTCCATCGCAAACCATCAAAAACGCACTACAAGAAGTCCTCAATGTTGACTGAACCACCACCTTATCCAAGTCCATGAGAGGAGGTTAACAGTGCCATACCCAACTAGTGCAAGCAGAGCACTATTATTGTCCCCACCGAGGTTCAAATCTCTCCAATGACATGCTCATGCTTGTGCTTGCATTTGCACCAATGCTTACAAAAGTGGGAGGAGCCAAGTGTAAATCCTTGCAAAAATTGGCAGAATAGATACACCACTTACGATCTATTAGCCAAAGGGTGACTTTCATAGTGCGGTGAGATGTTTCTACCCATTGAATATCTCATGTCAAACAATTGTCACTCACTTGTCTTGACCAAGAGCATTTGGTAAAAAATCCATGGGAGGAAAATTGAACTCAAATATGAAGCAATGGGTGCAAAGTAGAGTGCAAAAAGTGGATCAATATGCCATACTTTGTAAACTGTGTATAATATGTTATACCATATATCTTACATTTGAGTTTCGCATGCATCTGACGGTCTCTACTACTTTTGTAATTTATATTTTTGTCTAATTGACAATATCCATTATAAGCAATGGGTTAATTTGTATTCTAAGATAATTTTGTGTAGATTCTAAGATAGATATTCCCCACTAGGGGTGCCCATCAACCACGTGACATGCTACCAGTAAAGAAGGCAATGAAGAGTAATGAGAGGCGACAAGTTGCCCCCACCTAGCAGCCTGCATGGCCATCCCGTCACCATAAGAATCGATACAAGTTTAGTAAGTTTTTGTATACATAGTCTGCAAGTGTGCGAGCAATTAGGTAGGTACACTGGCACGGTGGTTTACACATCCACAAACCCGGAGCTTCAATTATAGCAGCAGATGGGTAGGGACAACATTATAATGCTGAGAAATAGAAGGAAAGTTGCAACACAGCTGACCGAAGGAGCTTGGATCCACTTATAATCCATCAACCATGACAGCTTTCCTTCAGGGGTTTCAACTCTGGGATATCAATGTAGTCATATGGGTAACATGCACATTGCACACAGAGGCCATAATTCTCGTAGTGCATCTCAACAGTTTGAGGCTCTTTGCGTTCTTACACGTCACTCCTCTCCATGAATCCTTTTTACTCTAGTTCAGCCTTTTCATTCTTTTTCTCTACAACTCTTGTCAGGAATTGCATCATTTTATGTTCTCTATGTTATCCTTTGCATGTTATTTCAATTTCTAGTCCTTTATCTCCTTCATGAACCCTGTGTTCTTAGGGGGCTATCTCTCGTCAAATTTTCTCTAAGATTTCCTCCCTTCTAAAGGTTTAAACCCTGTACAAAAATTACTTGCAAGCGAATTCTTAAAAAAACAAAAAAATATACAATGGTGAGAACATAAATATACACAGATTTTTCTCATTGAACCCATAACTAGGAAAACCAGATTGATGTTTCATTATATTCCTTTCAATGTAACAATATATTATATACATGACAAAGCATTCATAAACCCCCAATCCATTAACCCTCGACCTCTCTTCTATTCATGCACAAACCTTCCTATTTTTTCCCTCTTTGTTATCATCTTTACCTATCTTGCGGCCCTCCACCTATTTCTTCTGCCCACTCCCTCTCTCCTTGCCTTATCCCTCCCTCCCTAGTATCCCTTCTTCATAATGGTTCAACATCAACTAGTTGGACCCTCACGGTGCAACTGAAGAGACAAACCTATGGCTCCCTCTTCTCCTGTCTTTGACCCCCTACCATAAGAGGCAGACACGCACAATCCTCCACCAGAGCCGCTATGGAGAATATAAGATATTAAACCTAAGTTGTCCAAAAGGAAATCTCATATGGAGAAGAGCAAGTTAGGAGGATGGAAGGTTTATTCCTAACACCCACGTGGAGTGGGAGACCAGAGATTGGATCACTGATGTCAGTAATTCCACCAGAGCCAAAGCATTTGCCTATATGCAAACTATTAACTTGTATTGTCATGTTAAAACTCTCATGGGAAGTGTTCACACCAACAGAGCGACCACTCAACAGTAACTTATCATCTACATGGTCGAGCTCCTTGAAAAAATGGATAATGTAGCCAGGAAAGTTTCTCTGTTGGCCAAGCGAATCAATAGCATTGCCCATCATCGTCAGACATTGATGGTGATCCACAGCTGACTGATCAAGCACATAATCTGGCAAATGAGATATTTCAATGCTGAGGCTCAGGCCAATATCTTACTTTTCAATGTGGCTAAGTTTATCAGTTTTTGCAGTGTTGTTTATCTAGTTTTTTCTTTATGTTTAATGCTATCAGTTATCAAAACCAGGGCAGCCATCAAACCAGTAGACCACTCGAACCGAAACGGGTAAAAAAACTAGACCAAAAAATCAATCAACCAAAAACACATAAGATATTCAAATTTTAAAGAAAAACATATATATTCATCTGCATCCACATGAATCCAAGCCATTCATACACAAATAAGCAAAAGTTCTCATTTATATAGTAGCATGTAAGGGTGCACATAACCAAAATAGCATTGACTGCAATCCATCTCTAAACTGAAAATACATCACCAAACAAGCTCCACGTGGCCTTTAGATCTAAAAAGATTCATGCTACAACAAATACCAACATATCATCAAAATCATTGCCTATATTTGGATATTCATCATCAATATCACCAACTAAGCAATTAAATAAGTTAGACAAAATTTAGCATGTCAAAAGTCAATATTTTGTTTGAGTGATGGGTACCTTTTTAGCATGTCAAATACTTAGGCTTCCCCTCTCATAAATCATTGTTTTTTCAAAAAAAAATTCAAAGTGTCTTTGACATCATTTTACAAAACCAATCGGTTCGATATCGAACTAACTGATTCAGTGAAAGGAGGTCGGTTTGGTACTGAACATGCCAAAAACGATCTGAACCAATTTTACCCTCCAATCAATCAGACTGGTCGATTCGGACTAGTTTGGTTTGGTTCTGATAACATTGAGATCAACAAATTAGAAACAAACTAAAAATTTTGAGTTTATACTATTGGTCTAGTTTCCCTAGCGGCAGACGAGTAGGGACTATCAATTTTGTAAATGTGTTTTTTGCAATAATATAATATCTCTAACCTTACAAAAAAAAGAGACTAAGATAGCTAAGACAAGTAACCTCCCATGCTTTACATTTTTCAAATTGGAAATTCATTGTAGTATACCATGACAATAACACCTATGTACAATATTTTAGCTTCATATGATAGGAAAGAACTCTCATGGTCAATCCCTTAGGTTGGTTGCTTGTATTGTTGGCCTCACTCGATGTCCCAGTTAGGACAAGTGCCTTACTCGGCGTCGACGAGTTTGCATTGGGTACCATCAATACATGCATGGAAAGTGCCTAAGCATTGACCCACAAGGTTTTCCTTGGAAAAAAGGAATAAATCTCATTTGTTGCAACTTAGAAGGTAGTTACTAATAGCAGTGTTGCACACCAATCTCATAATATAGTTGTACTTGTCTCAAAAAACTTCCAAAGTTGATGGTGTATAGATCTCTTGGCCATATAACTATGTAGCCATTCATTTGCTCCCACAGTTTTTATGCACGGTATAATGTTATTCAACAAAACTTTTGATAGGGGACCACACTGTCCACATTGGATTCAAACCTATACTCGAAAATATATTACTCATGCTTCCATGGCATAAATTCTAAATCGTGATTTGACCCACATTCACATGCATTATATATATGGACAAATTTGCCTGCAAATTTACTTGTACTGGCCCAACTTTCTTTTTTGCAAGCTCACCATGTTTGCTCATAATACAAGCTTGCAAAGCTCATGTCATACATGCCCACATTGCCAAAGGACTTGCTAGTCATGAAACCTACACAATTCCATGAAATGACAGCCAACAATAGGAAAGACCATTCGTAACTACTCAACTAATTATCATACCCAAATTTGGCAATCACATTTGCCTGCCAGCCTATTTTTTTATGGCAGGTTTCACCCTTGACCCTGCACTTCAATTGTTGTTGAACCATGCTTCCACACCACATATCCTACAAAATATGATTTTCTCCAATTTCTATGCACAATATATTATATTATTCTATCCAACTTTTGACAGTGGACCTCACTCTCCACATTTCCTTTAAACTAATGTTTGAAAATAAATTACACATGCTACCATGTTGGAAAGTGTAACTAGGTTTGGTCTTCATCTTGACTATGTAATTATGTATTTTTGTTAAGCTTGCTTAATGAGTTTCATGAGCAAGGTATTGTATTATAGGTCAAAGACTTCTTCTTGATGTCTTTTAGGGATTTGTCATCTTGTCATAATTGTATTAATTAGAGTCATGTATATGAAGTATCACTCAAATAAAGGCAGTTATGTATGCCTCAAGACCTTGTCAATTAAGATTGAAGGCATGGCTCAAAATAATGCTCAAGATCAGAATTGGAATATCTCTTCAAGTCATACTATAAGCAGTGTACAAGTCGGCCTACCCTCAGTTTGAAAGGTAGTCCTAGGCCCTAAACGCAAGAAGGATGTCACCATATAAGGACAAGTCGGCCTACCCTCAGTTTGAAAGGTAGTCCTAGGCCCTAAACGCAGGAAAGATGTCACCATACAAGGACAAGTCTGCGGCTTCATTTTGATAGATATCTTGGACAAGTCTGAGATCACTTCGATCATTTGTCTGCAATAAAATGCGAGAATAGGACTGCGGTTTTATGCGTAGAAAAGAGACGGATCAACAAAGAAAGAAATCAGTATATCTCAGAGTTTTTCAGACTGCAATTGCAGATTGAAAGGTTCGGATAAGTTCTGAAGTTTAAGGTGAATTCAAGGCACAGTTGATGCGTTGAAGAGGAGACAAAACAACGAAGAGGATAAGGTCTGTTTGGGTGTGAAGGCGACGTGGCATGTCACAGTTCGGAAGAGCAGCGAAAGGTAAGGGTTAATGCAGGTGCTAACACGGATTGGTAGTACAACACAAATGTGACATAGCATAGTTCAGAAGTGCAGCAAGTCTAGAAGCATTGGAGAGAAGCCTAAGAAGAAGAGATAGATTTTCAAGGATTGTGAAGTTGATCAAGTTTCTCTAAGAGACCAAGCTCTCTAGTCTTGGTGCAGAAAGGTGTAGAAAGAAGGATCAACTTGAGGAGTCAAGGAAGAAGCAGTGACAAGGTCTTGGAGGCATACAAGGGTCAACGGTCTTTGTTATGGTCATTGTACTTGCCAACTGAAAGTCTATAAGAAGAAATTCTTGTGCATTTTCCTCTCCAAGATGGAGAGGTTTTGGCCCTAGCTCAAAGAGCCTAAATTTGTGTCTCGTGTTTTGGTAATTAACTTGATGAAAGACATAATAAGCCAAGAAGAGAAGACATATGCAAAAGAAGTAAGCTCACAAGTAATTATCAAGTAGAGAAATTGAATTAAACCTAGCCCTACCTAATTCTCAACATACCATGCAAAATCTACTATAAATTATCATATGTACCCAATTCACATGCATATATGTAAGGAGAAAGTTTCTTGCACAATTATTTATACCACCCAACTTTCTTTTTGCAGGCTCACCATGTCACCCCAGAAAAAACAATATCTACAAGGTTGAAGATTTCATACCATACAAACCTACCCTACAATTCATGAAGGATGTTGCAAGAACCGCCCCCCCACCCTATCCAAGAGGCAAATTCGCATCCAGAATGGATCTGTTGACAATCCTTGAGCGAAACCACAGTTCTAATCCCACCCTTTTTCGCAATTCCTGGACTTTCGAAACTATGATGTTCCAAACTATCATTCTGCAAGCCTAAACCGCGGTTCCCCTGCGATTCTGAAAACCACTCACACGATTCCATGGGGTTTTTTTTGTGTGGGGAAGGGGGGGAGAGAGGGGGGTTGAATTGTTATGTGAGAACTATGCTTCCCGAACACTTCCAAGGTGCCCCCTTGATGCTCCCTAATGTTAATGTTAAATTCTTAATTTATCTTTTTACTTTAATTTTTAACATTACCATGAAATGACTCGGGATATTTGAGAGTTGTTTCAACCTCATCAAAGTTCATATGGAGAAAATAGAATTTCATATCCCATTCAAAATTCATTAGACTAAACAGTTTTCAGATTTCGAGCTCAATGGGATTGTGTCATTTCATTGGATTATATCATGTATGAGGGTATGTGATTGGCATTTAATCAAGAGCACCTAACCCTATACGTACCCCGGTGTTGGTGGTGTTGATTGTTGAACTCCTTTGTCATGGCCTTAGCAAAAATGTACCCTTCACTCAAGTAAAAATTATTGACCAAAAATATTAAGCTTTTTCTACCATATCATAAGGCTTGCATTAGGTTGTTTGATCCAAATTGGGCAAGGTTGACTAATATCCCTAGAGAATCAAAGTAGAAGCAAAGACTAGACAAGAAGAGAGGAATCTGGATTCTACATGGTTGATGCATCTAGATGATTGATGCTAAAATAATTAATCATTGATGTACAATACATGCCATATCAATCTTGATTTATGTACAAATATGCATGTTTTCATATCTGTAGAAAAATTATGATGTGCACCCTTAACCCAGTTTACAAGTTTGCATGTGTTTGATTAGGCCCAACCCACATGTTTAGTCATGCTAATTAAATTTCAATATGCATTAATTGTAAACGTTCAATGAGTACTACTATTTTTCACCTTTCTTATCAGCGAAAATTAATACAAAATTTAAGCAAGCATTCAAGCATGTGAGACACTTATTTTTGGTTAAGGTGACCTCGAAAAAACGCCGCAGCCACTTGTGGAAAATTGGTCTTAAAAGGAGGATTTTATTGCTTGAGAAATTTAGTCTAAGTACATAAAATAAACACAGTACTTATATTCGCCCTCCAGTGTGGTATATTTGCCCTTGGTAATTACAAGCATGCTCTTCTAGAAATCAAGGTTATTCAAGAACTTAATTTTCCTACCATGCCTAATGGTCAGTATGATCCTCATCAAACTGTCAAGAAGATCACAGCAACATCAAGCATTAGACAGTTCATCCATGAGTCAAACATATTTGATGCTTTGTTTGAAAAGATGCCTACTTATTCAACGATTATAAAGCAAGCTAAGAAGAACCTGTCTTCTCAACAAATGGTCCAGTTCACAGTATAGAGCTTCTAGATTGCAGAACGTGCCCCTAGATTCGTTGAGTGTTTCTCTGGAAGAAATAACTCTTGATGATAATGTACTAGTTGATCCTACACAATCTACCTCAGCTTCTCAACCCAAAGAAACAATTGCTTCTTTTTCTTCTCAAGTTGAAGACCTTCTGACTAATACCAAGCTTGATCATATATGGGAAGGGTTTAATCAAGTTATACAAGGTACAGAGTCTTAATATTTGGAAACTCGTGTACAAAAGAAGGTTCTCGACACTTCTAAAGATGTGGAAAAGACTCCAAAGGCTTCTGACAAGCCTTTAGAAACTGATGATATTGAAATCATACTGACCTTCCCACCTTTTGAGGTTGTATTAAGGGTAGAAGAAATTCGACCCCTTGATGTATTTTACAATCCTGAACACAGAGTTGTGGTTAAAAGACAAAAAAAGAAAAGAAAAGTTTATCAGTCCCAAGCTTTAGTTCCTGGAAATACTTCTTTTAATATAGTATGGAAAGGCTCTTTAATTACTCTCGCTGATGAATTAGAAAGGCTCACTCAATTAACAGTAGCCTATGCCTCTGCAACCATAGATAAAGTTGCTTAAGTTCAAGAATTATTGAAAGAAAAAGAAGAAAGAATTGTACACTTAGAACAAAATCTTGAGACTGAAAAACAAAAGATTTTCGATCAGTGGCAAAGACAAGTTAATGAACTCCAGAAGAATTTTAATGACCTCGAGATTCGATATGACACTAATTTGAAGGTCCAGAGACACATTAGTACAAGAATTGCAAGGAAGAATTGAGCAACTGCGTGTCAGTCCTAAACTATCAAAGAGTTTAAAAAGGAAGCAAAAGAGTTAAATATTCTTCTTGCTCAACAACAGATTTCATTCTGTCAAGGATTGACCATTATTCATGACTTGTGTCACACAGCCAATTCTCTGGTTGACCAATTAGCAGATATCAGGACTCATTTTGATGATGTTGAAGGAAAACTTACCAACCTTCTGACTTGGAAAGACAATGCAAAAGGAAGAATAGCCAAATCTTCATAGAATTGAAGAATCACACAAAGACATTGTCTTCAGAGAGTGGGAAGTGTGTCTCAAGCAAGCGGAAGCATCAGTTTTCTAAACAAGAAACATTTCAAACAATCTAATTGAATCCATCACTGATTGTTTATTCCAGGCAAACTTATTCCCAGCTATCCCGAGGGAACACTCCCAGAAATTAAACTTCTTTCTAAAACATGGCAAGAGGCATCCAAGAAAAGAGCAACGATTATAGAGCAACTCGCTAAAATTAATCTGGAAAGTCATTGGCTTTATCTCGTCAAACCACACAGTCAGTGATTAATACTCAGATACTCATCCAACACCACCAATCACATGTTATCAGCATTAAAGGAAGCAATGTTCATAAGCCAGATGTGGATCCTCCAGCTGAAGACTCCACCTGAATTAAAGACCATGACAAACATCTATGAGCTACAACAGCAAATAAGGGGACAATCTTCTACACAAACTTAGAGAATTTGTTGCAACAAATTCAAAATTTATCTCTTTAAGTTTATTTTAATGTTATTTGTTCAAACTGCTTGAGGTTCTTTTATTATTTTCTATATTTACACTTTTGTAATGATAAATCCCTTTCATGTTGCAATGAGAAGGGGTTCTAAAATTTTTAAAGAAGACTTTTGTTTAAACGATTGTAACTCAAGTTTCTCTTAAAAGAAACTTGAACCACAGTTGTTTTTTTCTCATGAGCAAAGTAACAATATATCGGGTACTACTATCCATAGAGTTTAATGGTATTTTCATTTTTGTTTATCATATATGTGTTACATTAATCGTACATTTTCAATATTGATATGTGTGACCGTAATTATATATTGTATGCATAAATAACAAAATTGTATATGTGATAAGTTTTTATCAGCAAATTTAATTAACTATTTAATTAAATTTAGCTATTATCTGTTATTTTAACTTCATAACTATTTGATAATCTATATTGTCATACTATTTATGAAATCTTTTTAGATCACATATGTATATATATATAT
This sequence comes from Pinus albicaulis, assembly GCA_034641835.2. Classification (NCBI taxonomy): domain Eukaryota; kingdom Viridiplantae; phylum Streptophyta; class Pinopsida; order Pinales; family Pinaceae; genus Pinus; species Pinus albicaulis. The sequence goes on from CM076580.1 coordinate 158,871,626, forward strand.
ATGCTTTCCTGGGATAGACATTAATTTTAAGTATTCATTGTTTTTAAAGTCTTAGTCACATTAAAGCCAATATATTTACTTCCCATCCTCTTTATAATTTTGTTTAAACGGGAAACTGGTCCCATAATCCCAGTCGAAGCCACCAATCCAAACGGAAAAAGATCTGCTCTAAGGCCCCGACCAAGTGGTTTTCGCCAATGTTGATGCAAGCATTTCAAGCCATCAACACCTACATACATGAGACTCCCTCCCATGCAACTCAAAGCCCTCAGCTTGCTCAATATACACCTCCTATTGTATAACACCATTGAAAAAGACAATCTTCACATCCATCTGGTGAATCCTCCAACCCATCTCAATTGTTATAGATATCCCTGATCTAATGGAAATATAGCAAGCAATCGGTGCAAAGGTCTACCTGTGAGAACCCCTGCACCACAAACTGAGCTTTGAACTTCTCCACGCCACCATCTGCAGCATGTTTGATCTTGTAGAGCCACCTAGAAGTCACCATTGACTTTCCATCAAAAGACATGGGACTACCTCCCAAACATCATTCTTCATGATATAAGCATATTCCTCCACGATGGCATCCCTCCAAATCTGTTGTCTAGTGGCCTCCTCAAAACTAGTTGGCTTTGTCTCCACAACATTTGCCACAAAGGCACCCAATCTCTCTAGCAGTTTGCTCTCCCTCACTGATCACTTGGGTCTCCCCATTACGTCCCAAGCCTCCTTCAAGGTCTTCCAAAGCCATCTTGGCTTGCTCTTCCCTACAGTAGCCTCATGTGGTGGTATGGGAAAATCCTGAACTGGTGCCTCTCCTCCTGGTGAGGAAGGCTCTGAAATAACAAAAGGAGATCTTGAACTTTGAGGTATCGTGCCCGATGATCCTACACTATGTGAAATTGTCACCCCTGATCCTGATCCTGTTGTACCGCCCAATGCTCCTGGAATCTGTAATGTGGCCCACTGCTGAGTAGCCTGCTGCTCTACCTGATCAACCTCTCGAGACCTCCTCAAATACCTCTCCTCCTCAAATGCCACATTGTAGGAATTTACAGGGTAAGTTCCTTAGATCAAACACTAAAGGTCACCGCTCACAAACAGATCACAGATCAGTACACCACTATTTGACGTGGCTAAAACTGTCAAAGAGGGAAACAGTGCACGGCCTGAGCCAATGCGGCTACTTCAGGAAATTTATTAATATAAAGAAAGAAAATTTACATAATCTTCTCTCATAAATGATCAATGGACAAATGACCCTCCATGCTCTTTAAATAGAGATCATGGACCAATCGAGTGTTAAGCCACGGATCAAGTGTCGGTAATACCAAGGAGAGAATGAACCGTCAAATCAATACATATTGTGACCATCAGATTATAAGTTACAAAAGTACATAGTAAAGAAACACACTTTACCTAACTCTACGATAGACCAAGTTATACTTAACTATTTCCTATGTGTCGGAATATCCTAACATTCCCCCTTAAGAACAACTTGGGATAGGATTGAAGGATTTACAGAGGTGACACAATAGGAGAAGGAAGGAGGCATTAGAGCCTATCCCCCCTTAATGATCACTTTCCTGAACTCTAAGCATAGATCGAAGTTTGGTAAACTTCACTTCTGTGAGAGCCTTTGTAAAGATATGAGCAACTTAATAATTGGTTGAACAATACTACACTTTAAGAACCCAATCATGAAAGAGCTTTCTGATGAAGTGTATGTGTAGCTCAATGTGTTTCATGCACTGATGCTAAATTAGATCTTGGCATACCTGAATGGCACTCTGATTATCACAACGAAGTGTACCTGGATGCTGTTGATGAAGACCAAATTCGAACAGGATCAAACGAAACCACAAGGACTCCTTGTTGGGTTCAACAACACCAAGATACTCTGAATTCTGCCGAAGAAAGAGAGATGGCACTTTGTTTCTTACAAGACAATGTAATGGATCTTGAACCAAGAGTGAATACATAACCTGCAGTAGACTTTCGATCATCAAGGTCACGAGCCCAATTAAAATCAGTGAAACCAATCAACAATGGAGATGCTCATGCATTGTAATGAACCCTGAACTGAATTGTACCTCGAATATATCGAAGTATTATTTTAGCTACTTTCCAATGACTTTCATGAGGTTTGTGCATAAACAGCAACAAGACCAACGACAAAGGAAAGGTCAGGACAGGTATGGGTTAGATAGAGAAGTTTACCACCAAGTTGACGGTACAAGGTAGCATCAACTTCAGGGGAAGTACAAGTGACTGAAAGCTTGACTCCAGACTGAAAGGGAAAAGGGGTTGGCTTACAGTCTTCCATGTGAAAGTGGCGTAGAAGATCACTAGCATACTTCGACTAAGAAAGGGTAATACCTTCTTATCCTTACTGGCCAACATGATCCCAAGTCTATCATTTCAAACTTCTTTTTAAGGCTAGACTTCACATGGCTTATATGGTTGGGATCACTACCAACAAGGATAAGATCATCAACATTAAGAACAAGGATGATTAAGGACTTACCCACTTTCTTAGTGTAGAAAGTGTTGTCGGAATGACACCTAGAAAAGCCATTATCTAAGAGAAAGCTATCCATTTTGGCATACCAAGCCCGAGGAGTTTGTTTGAGACCATAGAGAGACTTCCTACGATGACAAACAAGGCTAGAGTCGTTTTGGATAAAGCCAGGGGGTTGTTCCATGTAGATTTCTTCATGCAAGTCCCCATGTAGGAAGGCGGATTTAACATCCATCTTATGGACTTCCCATTTAAAGGAGGCAACAAGCGAAAGAACAAGGCAGATAGAATTCATTTTGGCAACAAGGGAGAAGGTTTCAATATAGTCAATGCCTTCAACTTGTGAAAATCCTTTAGCAACAAGACGAGCTTTATGTTTATCCACTTTTCCATCTGGTCCAAACCTTGTTCTGTAAACCCATTTGCATATGACAAGATTTCTTCCCTATGGAAGAGGAACAAGATCCCAAGTATCGTTTGCCAATACAGAACGATATTCTTCATTCATAGCTACATCCCAATCTGGATGACCTGAAGCTTCTTCAAAGGTGTTTGGATTAGGATTTTCTGGAACTTGAGCCAATAAGGTAGAGGCTCTGTTGAACTAAGAATGTGTACGACATTGATCTGCAAGGTCACCTACAAGAGAACCTGCTGCATCCTGAATAGAGCAGACCCATGTTGGAAGTTGTAGAGCTGAAGGAAGATCTTGAGGATGTGGAGGAGGATTGCCATCCTCGTTGTAATCCTCTGAACTAGAAGGAATGTTGTCAAAAGTAGAAGAGTCTATAGAGAGAGGTGGCACACCTGTCGAACTAGGCTCGCAAGCCAATATATTTTCATCAAATTTTACATCTCTTCTAATGATTACATTTTTGGATTTGGGTTGAAGTAGTCTATATCCTTTGACATATTCAGAATATCTAACAAAAATGCATTTTTCAATCTTAGGTTCTAAGGCTTTATGTTTCTCATCTGGAATATGGGCCCAATTGCCATCCTTGTTGTCATCATCTGAACAAGAAGGAATGCTATCAAAAGTAGAAGAGATAGACAGAGGTGGCACATATGTCGAATCAAGCTCGCATGCCAAACATGGCACACCCGCCGAACTAGGCTCCCAAGCCGATATATTTTCATCAAATTTTACATCTCTTCCAATGATTACATTTTTGGATTTGGGTTGAACTTGCATAGTATTAAAAACCAGCTGGCTTGAACCAGAAACCAATCAAACTAGTCATTTCATTAGCTGACCGGATCAAACCGGTAGAAAAACTAGGTTCAACCCTCCTCTTCGCCAAAAAACCAGTCTAACCGATGCTAACCGGCCAGTTTAGGATGGAAACGGTCGGTTTATGGTCAAACCGGCAAGTTCCATCCTAAACCAGCCGGTTCATTGCCAGGCCAACTATGGACCCCACATAATGCAATTTTTTGAGTTTTGGAGCTTTTTTGAGAGAAATTTGGGGTTGTTTTCCTCCAAAAATATCCCCTCTAAGAAAAGCATGCCTACCCTCTCATTTTCCTGACACATCCTGTTGGAAATTAATGGTAATGTTAAATTCTTAAAGTAAAAGGATGAAAATGAATCCTTTTACTTAAATTTTTAACATTACCATGAAATGACTCGGGATGTTTAAGAGTGGTTTCGACCTCATTGGATTTCATATGGAGAAACTAGAATTTTAGATTTCACTCAAAATTCAGCAGACTTAATGATTTTCAAGGTTTCATGGTATGGGGGTTTGCAATGTTTCCATTGATTCTATCATGTGTAAGGGTATAAGATTGGCATTTGATCAAGAGCATGAAGTCCTTTAAGAACCTTGATGTTCGTGGCATTGATTGTTGAACTTTGTAGATGTTGGTGGTATTGATTGTTGAACTCCCCTACCGTGGCCTTAACAAGAATGTACCCTTCACTCAAAGGAAAACAACTAGTTAGGCATGCTAATCTTCTTCTACCGCATTTTAAGGTTGAGGAGATGAACCCTTCGCTCAAACCAAAATCATTGGTTAGGCATGTTAAACTTTTCCAATTTCTATCATGTTATAAGGTTGAGCAATCAAAGTCTGAAGACTTTAAGCTAGATGATGCTTATGTATCTCTTGTTGATGATCCCATTTCTTGTAGTGATGAATCAATGATGAGTTTCATGAGAAACCATGTTGCTCAGTGATTTGTAGTTTTGATGTCTATTTTTGCTACTACTACTACTACTAAAGTTATAGAGGAGTTTTAAGAGTCCTCAAACTCAGAGCCATCTTATTTATGTAGCTCATGTTGATGATCCCTTGTCTAGTAGTGGTGATGATTTTGATCATGATGAGTGATCATGTTGTTGATTACTAATATGTAGTCTTGTTGATTACTAATATGGGCCATTTAGAGCCTCATTGCTTATGTATTTTTCGATGATATGTATTGCACTTGGTGCCATTTTAATATATTCACCTTTACATGGTATATAAATGAGCAAACTTCGCATATTTTGTCTTTATTTGCTTGGAATTATGGTTGCAAATCTTAAAAATAGTTTTTTATTAAAAAAAATTATTTAATGTATTTTTTTAAAAACAGGTTTGTTTAGACTTGACCAATACCGATTGGACCGGTTCCGGTACGGTTCATTAGGTCCACCGATCCGATCACCGGTTCCGGTTTTTAATACTATGGGTTGAAGTAGTCTATATCCTTTGACATCTTCAGAATATCCAACAAAAATGCATTTTTCAATCTTAGGTTCTAAGGCTTTATGTTTCTCATCTAGAATATATGGGCCCAAGCTTCACTTTGAAAAACACGAAAGTGACTTACATCTGGTTTGATTGAGCTCCAGGCTTCTTCTGGAGTGATATTCCTTAAAACCTTAATAGTAGTGTGATTAACAATGTAATTTGCACAGTTAATTGCTTCTGCCCAAAAATTAAGACTAAGTCCTTTATAGATTAAAGCATACAATTAGCAAATTCTTTTAGAGTGTGATTCTTCCTTTCAGCTACACCATTTTGTTGTGGAGTATACGGAACAGTATGTTGGAATTGAATGCCATGCTCAGTGCAAAAGTTGATAAATTTGTTGTTAACATATTCTCCTTCGTTGTCAGATCTTAACTTAAGAATTTGATGTCCAAATTGTTTATAAACAAAGGCCTTAAAGGCCAAGAACATGTTAAAAACTTCACTCTTGAGTTTTAAGAAGTATACCCAAGTGTGTCTAGAAAAATCATCATGTAAAGTTAGGAAGTAATTGTAACCAGAAAAAGAAACAACTGGAAGTGGACCACATAAATCACTGTGCACAAGCTGCAAAAGGGCTAAAGCGTGCCAAGAGGCACGTTTGTCAAAACTGTCACGATGATGTTTTCTGAGTACACAACCAAAACAAACACCATCTCGGCAAGATACCATAGGAAGACCTATCACCATATTTTCTTTACATAGAGTTTGAAGAGAGCGATAGTTTAAGTGACCAAATCGCTCATGCCAAAGTTTGCTTGCTTCATCATTATGAGCAACAAAAACTGAGGGAAGACATGACGACCCAAAGTTGTCAAACTTATACAACCTTGTGGAAACATCAGCAATGCCAATAGCTAAAATATGTCTAGGATCTCTTAGGTCCTTAATTACAACATCATGAGGTGAGAATTCTACAATTTTCCCTTCCCCTTAATGAGTTATCTAATAAACAAATAGAAGGTTGCAGACAAGGTACGAACACATAATACATCATTAAACTAACCTTTATCTAGATGAATAGTTCCAAACCCTATAAAACTAAGAGATATATCATCACCAACATAAATATTTTTGGTGTTACAATCATTTAAAGAAGAAAACAATGAGCCAATGAGCCACTCATGAGAATGAGAAGAAGAAGATGCATTCAATGCATAACTAGATCTTGATGCTTGACAACCACATGCAGAAAGTGCCATTCCCTAAAATGAAGTTGAAGAGTTCTCCAAATGGATGTTGTGCTTCTTTATTGCTGCTTCCAAGGCTTCCATCTTCTTAAAACATTTTAACTCTACGTGGTTGCAATGTCTATCTGTCTTATTCCCTTTGTTTTTATTTGCCTTATCAGATTGTTGAGTTGCTTTTTCATTTTGCAGCTGAAATTGCTTAAGACACTTGTTTGGTTTAGGAACATTCTTTTTAGGATGTTGCTTCTTAGGATTTTTTGGATATGGTTGTTGCTGGGCTACCAAGGCTTTCTTAGAAGAGTTTCCAGTATTAATAAGACCAAGGTGTAAGAGTTTTTCTTGTTCTTTTATCAAAGAATCACAAAAGGCATCAAAAGAGGGGGACTTGTAGGCTGTTCCTTGAGAAATGAAGGCTTCTCTAGTGGAATGAAAGGTGGAAACAAATACATCGTATGCAGGGCCTATCTTAGCAAGAATGGAGTATCTTCCTTTTTTACCTTACAACCTTCTAAAAGAAGTCTAAGGGTCTTAAATTTGGACAAAAAATCTTCAAAAGAGGAGAAATTATTGGGGTCCAAAGTAAGCAACTCATTTTCAAGCTGGTGGGGCTTCGATTTCATTTTTAATGCCAAAAACAATATTTAGTTTTTTCATAGCTTCAACAGGGGAGTCAATTTCTTGGATATGAAATCTAAGATCTTGAGCAATGGACATTCCTATCAACCTGGAGCAGTCTTGTTTATTTTCCCATTTAGCCGCTTTATACGCATTGATAGGTTTAGATTCTTGCCACCCAGGCTATTCTATAAAGCCACTTACTTCTAAGTAAGTCTACCATGTAGAGACGACCATTAAAATAATTGGTGCTGTTAAGAATAACCGGGCATGCACTTTCCATTTTTAAAAACTGAAGCTGAAAAGGTTGAAACTAACTGTTCCAATGGAAAGATTTCGAAAAATTACTCTGGTTAAAAAAAACGACTCTGAAAACGATTTCTAATGAAGAAGTTATGCCTTTTTGAAGAAAAGTTGTAGTAGATGTCGAGTAGTAAGCTATTGGTTAAAGATTGATGACAAATTATATTATTTTTAATTAAGTCTTGTCTATTTTCCCATTCTTGATTTATCTACCTTGATGATTTTGATTCTTGCCCTATTTCTTCTATAAATACTTTAACACCTAAAGTAATTCTACAATATACGGATAATAATAAAAATAATTGGTGTTGTTAAAAACAAAGTAACAAAAATCGCGAGTTTTTCAAGCGGCCGATTTAATCGGCGATTTTTTGAACGATTTTTTGAAAAAATCGTCATCGCGATAAAATCGCGATTTTTACGAAAAAATCGCGATTATTTTGGTAAAAATCGTGGGCCCTTCAAACAGAAACCCTATAAGTTCAAAAATCGATTTTTTTTTTTGTCATTTTTGCAGCCCTCTCATTTTCCTGACACACCCTGTTGGCAGTTCATGGTAATGTTAAATTCTTAAAGTAAAAGTGATATTTCCTTTATTTTTCATTTTCATCCTTTTACTTAAATTTTTAACATTACCATGAAATGACTCGGGATGTTTAAGAGTGGTTTCGACCTCATTGGATTTCATATGGAGAAACTAGAATTTTAGATTTCACTCAAAATTCAACAGACTTAATGGTTTTCAGGGTTTCATGGTTTGGGGATTTGCATTGTTTCCATTTGATTATATTATGTGTAAGGGTATGAGATTGGCATTTGATCAAGAGTATGAAGTCCTTTAAGAACCTTGATGTTGGTGGCATTGATTGTTGAACTTTGTTGATGATGGTGGTATTGATTGTTGAACTCCCCTACTGTGGCCTTAACAAGAATGTACCCTTCACTCAAAGGAAAACAACTGGTTAGGCATGTTAATCTTTTTCTACCGCATTTTAAGGTTGAGCAATCCAAGTCTGAAGACTTTGAGCTAGATGATGTTTATGTATCTCTTGTTGATGATCCCATTTCTAGTAGCGATGAATCAATGATGAGTTTCATGAGGAGGAGGAGGAGGAGCAACAATAGGAGGAGGAGGAGCAACAATAGGAGGAGGAGGTGACACCACCTACCCCTGCTACCGGTAGAGGACGTGGTCTACCTCCTTTAGCTCCTAGTGCTTCAGGATCTGGAGCACAACAGAGTCCATTGCCAGCCCCGCCAACTTCTTCGTCTAGAGGGAAAGCTGTTGCATTTTCTCGCAAGAGGGGCAGAGGAAATCAGTAGTATAGGTTATTTGGTGCATTCCTTTGTATATAACATTATGACTCATGATATGAGATACATTATTATATTTTTTGTTGATATTTTGAGGTTGAGTTGAGACTCAGGACTTAGTATTCAGGACAGGATTCAATTTTATGTGTGATGTAGCACTAGACATGATATTACACATCTTATATATTAGTTTTTTTTTCATATTTATGTGTCAATGCATTTATTTTATGCTGTGGATGCTTTAGATATTAAAAAAATTGAAAAAAAAATGAATATTTTTGTATGTGCCGATTTTTTCCCGATTTTTACGATTTTTTTCCGATTTTTACGATTTTTTTCCGATTTTTTCCCCTCGTGATTTTTATCCGATGTGATTTTTGTTACTTTGGTTAAGAATAATCAAGCATGCACTTTCCATTTTTAAAAACTATAGCTGAAAAGGTTAAAACTAACTGCTCTAACGGAAAGATCTTGAAAAATTAGGCAGGTTCAAAAAACACAGCTTCCAGATGAAGAAGTTATGCCTTTTTGAAGAAAAGTTGTAGTAGATGCCGAGTAGCTACGTGATAGGTTGAAAGTTGATAACAAAGTTGTATTTTTTTTTTTTTAAATCCCCTCCTTTTCCAAACTTAATATAATAAGCTCACATTTTAAAAAAAAAATTATGTGACCCACTTTTATAAATAAGTGAGAGTGACTTTTACAATGTTACTTTTACATGTGCTTTTTAAATAAAACCCTTTTTTTAAAAAGCAACCTGCCAAAGAGCTTTTTAAGAAAAAGTAACTTAACAAAAAGCTTTTTAAAAAAAGAAGCTTGACAAAGAGACTTGAACCCAAGACCTCTATTCTCATGAAGTAACTTTACACCAAGTGAGCTAGTAAAAATATTTTGTAATTGTTTAAAAGGAGGAAGGGGTTTTTTTTTGCTCTTCGGTGTGCGTGTTTTTTTCCTGCAAAAAAAAACAACTGTGCAAACAAACAAAAATACAAGTCTTACGACAGAACGTTAGATTTCCAGTTAGTGTGTCCGACAACTATATATGTTTCTCATTATTTCTGATTTCCCGAGATTGCACAAAGTCGCAGGGAAAGAGCATAAGTAGCAGAAAAATCTCGTCTTCCTGTTTCTGGTTTGCTAGATCACACACAGCCCAAAGCAAAGATCATATGCAAAGAAGAGGGTACTAATCAGGTAATAAAAAAAGACTATAAACCAAAATAAACAAATGGATTAATAAATATAACTGCAAAAAAAATAATTATACCTCCAAATCTAAAATGACATAACTTGGGCAACCGGAAACCTTTTCGCATGAAACAAAAGGGGTTCTCCTCACTGTAACAGAGGCTCCAGACACAACCGAGTAGTTCTCCCGTCCTCAAAGTGGTCAAAAACAATAGATCTGGAAAACAACAATCGCGTGCAGTCAAACCGACTTCGAATTTGGATCAACAACAGATGCGGCCCTCAAAACAACTCAGATACCATGTAGGAATTTAGAGTGTAAGTTCCTTAGATCAAACACCAAAGGTCACCGCTCAAAAACAGATCACAGATCAATACACCAGTGTTTGACGTGGTTAAAATCCTCAAAGAGGGAAACAATCCACGGCCTGAGCCAACGTGACCACTTCAAGCAATTTATTAATATAAAGAAAAAAAATTACATAAGCTTCTCTCATAAACGATCGTCAGACAAATGACCCTCCATGCTCTTTAAATAGAGATCATGAACCAATCAGGTGTTAAAACCACGGTTCAAGTGTCGATAATACCGAGGAGAGAATGAACCATCAAATCACTACATATCGTGACCGTCGTATTATAAGTTACAAAAGTACATAGTAAAGGCACACACCTTACCTAACTCTAGGCTAGACCAAGTTATATTAAACTATTTCCTATGTGTCGAAATATCCTAACACACATCCCTCCTCAAGACAATCTTCCTTTGTTCAAGAAGATATATATGATAGGCTTTGTTGGTCTCATTGTAACCCACTAGTATGCCTCTATTTGTTGTGGGTTACAACTTCGTCCTCTTCTCCTTAAGGACGTGTGAATATGTAAGGCAGCCAAATATCATGATGTACCCAACTTTTGGCTTCTTGGAGGTATATACCTTCTCAAGAGTCTTGCTCCCCAAGACTCTGTGTGGGCTCCTTTTCTACAAATAAATAGCAATGTTACACGCCTCGGCCCACAAGAAGAATGGTAAACTCTAATCATGCAACATTGCTCTAGTTGCACCCACAATGGTCTTGTTCTTCCTCTCTGCCACCCCATTCTACTGAGAGTTATAAGGCACAATGAGCTCCCTCCTTATGCCAACACTCCCACAAAAATCCCTCATCTCCGCAAAAGTGTATTCACCACCATTATCTTGATCTGCCTCCCTGTCTAGTTCTCCACAAGAGCATTAAACTCTTGGAATCTCCAAAAGACCTCATCCTTGGTCTTTAGGAAGTAGATCCAGGTCCTGGAGTGGCCATCAATGAATGTCACATAGTACTTATATCCACTTAACAAAACATGGGACATCAGACCACATACGTCAGAATGAATCAAGTCAAGGATACTTGCGGCTCTGTTCTCGCTGCTTTGGAAAGGTGAAATGGTGTACTTTCGCAAAGCACACCCTCTGCACACATCATGATGCTTCGTGCTAAAAGTCAAGAACCGAGTAAACATACTGAAAGCTCCATGGTGCAAGTCGGCCATCCTCCTGTGCCGCTCGCATAACTTAGTGCTACTGGTATGTGCTACCATAGCTCGAATAGGCGAAAACATGAGTCTGTATAGTCTCCCACTACGAGCTCCAATCACACAAGCAACCTCGATACTAGATCCCATGGGATATATCAACACTTGTACCTTTCGAAACAATACCTCATACCCCCTGTTCTCCAAGTTGGAAACTGATATCAAACTCTTCTTCAACCCTGGAACATAAAGAACATCTACCACCTTGAGAGGAGGTGATAATTCCCTCTGAAATGAGATTGTCCCCAGACCTATCGCCTTGACTTTGGAGTTGTCGCCAAGCACAACCTCCAAGTCAATGTCATCCTCGAAAAGGCTTGTGAAGTGCTCTCTAACTCTGGTCATATGGCAAGATGCTCCACTGTCTATGAACCATGCAAGGGAAGATGTGACATGAGTGGCTAAACTCACCACCAAAGCACACTCTGAATCAAACATAGTTGCAAAATCATCCACATATGTTGAAGCTGCAACTCCTTGTTTCTTCTTACCCTTCTTGTTGGGACACGAACAACATAATGACCAATCTTCCCACAAGCAAAGCATTTCACTTTGCTCATGTCCTCCTTAGCCTTCTGCTTCCTCTTCCCTTGCTTTGTTCCACTAGAAGACCCCTTCTTGATCTTCTTGCCCTTTTTTCCCCTTGCCGCAAGAGCAACATTCTCCTCTTAACCTCCCCCACCACTCTTGTTGTCACCTCTCACACTCCTTATCTCCTCCTGGATGAAATTGTCCCACATCCTCCTCCAACCAAGAAAGTGCTCTCTAACCACCAAGTTGTGGATAAAACCATCCCACTTCTCAATGAACCCATCCAAGGCAATCCTAACCAAACAACCTCTCCAACAACAGCTAACTCATCCTTCACCTATGAGACTCTGGTGAGGAAAGATGTCACAGTGTTAGTCTTGGTCATCTTGGTGTTGCGTAGTTTTGTCTCAACACCATCTTCCTGTTCTCATTGGAACTTTGGTGCAAAGAGACCAAGGACTCCCACATTTGATATGCATACCTCATCCCTGAAACATGAGGGAATAAATGGTCCTTGAAGGCATCTAGAAGGATCCTCTTTGCCTTCACATTCTTCCTGGTGAACTCTACCAACTGAGCTGGATCAGTGGGTGTTGGCACAACTATTTCCATAACATCTCGCGCTTCCACCCCCTCTAGTAAAAGCATGATCCTCTCCTTCCATGGGCCCAGCCCCCATCAATTTACCCTCTACTCTCAACCTAGTAGCCCCATACCCCACTACCAACAAAATGGAACAAATTTGGAAACTAGAACCTTCATCCCTCTGAACTGTTGAAGTCTTTGGAGTTCTGGCAAAGTTTCAAAGGTATAGTTCACTGTTTGAAGATTTTATATGCTTGCTGCCCTCTTAATCAGCTGACTGAAATTTGAGATTTGAGCCTCAACTTATAGCTCAACTTGGCTCTGATACCATGTAGAAAAATTATGATTTGCACCCTCCACCCAGTTTACAAGTTTGCATGTGATTGTTTAGGCCCAACCCACATGTTTTGCCATGCTGATATAAATTTCAGTGTGCATTAATCGTAAACATTCAAAGAGTACTTATACTATTTTTTACTTTTCCTATCAGCTGAAATTGATACAAAATTTAGGCAGAGGAGGATTTTATTGCTTGAGAAATTTAGTCTAAGTACATAAAATAAACACAGTACTTATCTCCCTTAGCAGCTAAAGTATTAAATGCAAATGTAGAAATTTCTGCCCACTGAATTTTTTTCAGATTTTCACAAAATCTCTTGCCCAGAATTTTCTGCACTTTCTCACAACAGCTCATCTCCTCAAAATTTGTGCCCAAAATACTGCCTTGAAATCTGGGCCAAAAGTTGCCTCAATTTCTGCGCTGAAGGTGACTGTTGTACCTCAATTTTCATGCCAGGAGACTCCTCAAAATTTGCACTGACTATAGCAGCAAACTCGAAATTTCTGCCTTGAATTTCAGGCCACGATAGTGCTGGAACAGCCCTCAAAATTTATTCCCAGGTGCCTTAAAAATCGTGCTGCTGCCCTCAATTACTGTGCTGTTGTTTGCTTCGAAAATCATGTTGTTGTTTACCCTGCTCCTCGAAAATCATGCCCTAGCTTAGCTCTCCTCCTTGAAATTCATGCCCCCCTTCTCTTGCTGCAAATTCTCCTTAAAAGTTTTCCACTCCTCTTCTCCTCGTGCTCTCTCTAGTGTGAAGTGAAGAATGAGCCTCCCTTTTCCTCTTTTGTCTCCTTATAAAAGATTGAATCCCTAAGCCTAGGATCCAATGGTTGAGATTTAATCTCCAAATCTCAAGATGTGTGGTTGAGATCATTTCTCCCAAATGACCCCCATCACACATTGGCACCATCACTTAAAAGTCTCCTAGTACCTTTTTCATGTTGTGTACCTTTTTCCAATTTTCCCATAAAGTGATTTTTTCAACTCACTTTAATATTAGAAAAGAACACTTAGTACTTTACACATAAAGTCACTTTATAAAGTCTCCCAGTACCTTTTACATGTTGTGTACCTTTTTCTAATTTTCTCATAAAGTGATTTTTTCAACTCACTTTAATATTAGAAAAGTAAACTTAATACTTTACACATAAAGTCACTTTATAAAGTACAAAGGTACACAAGTACAACACTTTTAAGTACCTTTTCCACCCATAACATTAATATAACTCATAAATATCACCAAGACAAAAGTAATTAATGTGTCTACTAGGCTAAAAGGGATAAATGCCTAATAACACCCCTCATTGGTACTATTTCCAACAATATCTTCTACAACTAATTTGGTATTTTGGATGTTATTTTACTATAAATGCAAATATATATATATATATTAGACACTTCGACAATTTTTGGAAAGACACTTCACTTCCAAAAAACATATCCGCTTCGTGCAACATTGCATAAGCCATACAAACTTACAAACCATTAAAACAAGCATTAGGATGAAAATATCAAAATTTATTACTATCTAACAAATTATTGTATCCAAGATTAAAATTTGGCAGCTACCTTTTCCTGACAGCCTATTTTTTGATGGAAAGTTTTGCTCTTGGACACTTTGATTGCTGTTTAACCAGGCTTCACAACACTACATCTATAAATTATATTTACTCCAAACTTTTATGCAAAATGTAACATATTTAATATTTTTCTACCCAGCTTTTTATGGTCGAAATTACTCTTCACATTAGTCTAAACAGCTGTTAAAAAACAAATTACTCTTACTTCCATGGTGTGTCTTCTATAAATTATGATTTGTACCAAGTTCACATTCATTATACATAACAAGTTTGCATGCATCATACACAAAGACAAATTTGTAAACACATTTATTTGTACTAGTGCACATAAATTGTGGTTTGGACCAACTTAACATGCATTATATACGAGTTCACATATATTATATATAAAGTCTTAAAGACAAATTTGCCAGCACATTTATTTATACTCGCCAAGGTTTACCTTTTGCAAGACTACCATGTTTGCCTCAAAAAGAATGACGGATGTAAGCCCTCTGAGCTTGTGACATATGAACCCACAACGCCCAAAGGATCTGCAATGTCTGAACCCTATGAACTTCCAAGACATGACAGCCAGCACAAGGATGAATAAACACCCATAAAAGAGATCACGCATCCATATGTGTGTATAGCACCTTAAGAATTTTCAGGATTTCATGTTTTTGAACATCAGATAAGGTTGGTTAACATTTTTTAGCTGTAACATATAGAAAGCCAATTAGAAGCAAGTAATCTACCAAATTTCAAGCCTACTTCTACCCTTTTATAGCTAGTAGCTGTTTAGATATGTTTATTTCATTCTTGGTAACATGTATGACCCCTGTTATTTAACTTTAAAATGTCTTAGGCGCTGTTATGCTATAATGAACTTTATGTGGTTTCCAGACCCGTTGACTAGTTTGCCTGCTAGTGCTTATCGATGTAGTTTTCCCCCTTCATTGGTAGCTCCTCAATTCCATTTTTTTGGGAGGATAGTGGCACGTCAAAGTCACACAACTTGAACCCAGCAATGACTTGGCAAATGTAAGGTGGAAAAGTCTACTTCTTAATCAGGCATAACTAGGCTTATTAAAATCAAGGAACATACAACCAAAAAAAAACAGGAAACTCACCAAAACTGTTGAAAAGTGTAACTAGGATTGGTCTTCATATCAACTATGTAATTATGTATTTATGTAATGCAGAAGACAAAGATAATAAAAATATGTTTTTGGAATGCTTGTCTCATGGGTTTCATGAGCGAGGTTTTTCAATAGACTTCTTCTTGATGTCTTTTAGAATTTGTCTTCTAGTTATAAATGTAATTAAGAGTCATGTATATGAAGATTCTAGTCAACAATATATGCTCCAAGACTTTGTCATGAAACCGTGAAGAAAATGGCTCCAGAATGATGCTCAAAGCAGTCCTCAAACAGCCTCCTTAAACAATGGAAGACAAGCCCTTCAAGTCGGCCTATGAGCTGTGATGATGTCGGCCTCCCCTCAGTCAGTCAGGTCGGCCTAAATCATGAAAGATGCACTATATATAAAGGTTGATTTGCGGCTCATTTGGTGAAATAGAATTCGGACAAGACTCGAGGAGAATTCGTTGGGATACACCTGTAAAGTCGATGGTCAATGCGTAGAAGAAGCAGTGAGATATCACCTGAATATTTGCAGATATATCTGTGACACTACAGCATGGAAAAATCTGTGATTGAGTGCGGTCTTCAGGACAGGAACAAGTGTGGGTTTAACAACAGAGAGAAGTGCCGATGTCTATGAGATATCACAGCATGGTGGAGCCTAAAATAAATGCGAAGTCAAAGCAGCAGTCTACTGTGTTAAAGTGCTGTATTAATATGCGGATATGTCTGAAGAAGTATGCTGACCAGTCCAAAGTAGAAAGCAGCGTGAGATCTCAAGTGAAGGCAGTATATCTCAAGTGAAGAAGCTTCAAAGACATGCGAAGACAAGGGTCTTGAGTGACTTGGCTACTTCATCTGAATAGAAATATGTTTGTGAAAAGGAAGTGTTTGAGTAACCGAGAAAGATAGACCTAGAAACCAAGCTCTCTAGTGTTGGTGCAGGACAGTGCAGGTTGCTGCAGAAAAGAAAGATCGGCTTTGAAGGGCAAGAAAGAAGCAGTGACAAGGTCTTGGAGGCATACATAGGTCAACGGTCCATGCCTTCGTCGTGGTATTTGTCATTTGAAAGTCTATAAGAAGAATTCCTCGTGGGTTTTCCTCTCCAAGGGGGAGAGGTTTTGCCCTGACTCGAAGAGCCTAAATATGTGTCTCTTGTGTTTTGGTAATTGACTTGATGAAAGACTAAATAAAGAAGACATAAGTAAAACTAGTAAGCTCACAAGTAATTATCAAGAAGAGAATTTGAATTAATCACCATCCCTCCAAATTCTCCACATATGAACCCACAATGCCCAAAGGACCTGCAATGTCTGAGCCCTATGAACTTCCAAGACATGACAGCCAGCACAAGGATGAATAAACACCCATATAAGAGATCACACATACATATGTGTCTGTAGCACCTTAAGGATTTTCAGGATTTCATGTTTTTGAACATCGATAAGGTTGGATAACATTTTTTAGCTGTAACATATAGAAAACGAATTAGAAGCAAGTTATCTACCAAATTTCAAGCCTACTTCTACCCTTTTATAGCTAGTAGTTGTTTAGATATGTTTGTTTCATTCTTGGTAACATGTATGACCCCTGTTATTTAAATTTAAAATGTCTTAGGCGCTGTTATGCTATAATGAACTTTATGTGGTTTTCAGACCCGTTGACTAGTTTGCCTGCTTGTGCTTATCGATGTAGTTTTCCCCCTTCATTGGTCCTCAATTCCATTTTTTGGGAGGATAGTGGCACGTCAAAGTCACACAACTTGAACACAGCAATGACTTGGCAAATGTAAGGTGGAAAAGGAAAAGTCTACTTCTTAATCAGCCATTACTAGGCTTATTAAAATCAAGGAACATACAACCAAAAAAATCAGAAAACATAAACTCGCCAAAACTTATTGATCAAAGCTGGATCTATATGGCATGTACATTTTTGTTGGACAACTCTTTATGGCAAACTCGGCAATAAATCACCAGCTTATTAAATAATCAGGGAATATGCTCTAAAAAATCAGAAAACATAAACTCAGCAAAACTTATTGAACAAAACAATGTGCGACTGGTCCAAAGGGTTGCATCCATTAGTAAAAAACTAAGAGGTTTTTGTACCAGTGACCAAAGTTCGATTCCCAGGAGGGTGTCCAGCCCCTGAGGTTGGCATAGGGATACCCAAATATAGCAGTCAAACGTGTGAGGCTTCTATTGCACTCTCCATACCCATAAGCGGATTAACGCCTGCCCTCCTAAAAATGGATCAAAGCCTGCCCTCTTATCATCCTTGAGACAAGACACTAAGCACCATTATAGCTGCTGCCATAAAGCACAAGAAACTCAAATTTCGCTTGCTGCCTTGTATTCAAACCTTCCGAGGTTTTAAAATGGTTGGTTCTGAAACGCTTCTTCTGAAATGTTTTGCCATGTCATTTTAATGTTATTCCAATATGTAAGGGCAGTATATCTGTCAGGCCTACCATGGCGGGAACTGGCAAGTCAGGAACAAGAAACCCTTTGAAGCCAGAATATTTGCTTTTCAGGATAGACTATGGACAATCCCAAACCTTTGTATTAGAAGCTCTACAGCTAGGCCAAAGCCGGTTAACTATTTTTTCTAACAGTGATTAACTGATTTTTGCCAGGAATTTGACTGAGAATGCAGTTAACTTATACTAGCAGAGTTATAAAGAGTCCCGTTCCCGTACGGCATGTACATTGTTGCTGGGAAACTCATTAATGCAGTGGCACAGAGCTTAATCTCTTTAATAGTTGTAGCTTACTTTTAGAATTTCCTAATTTACTTTCTTGACATTGCCGTGGCTCAATTTTGTACAAGTTTCAGTATCTGACAAATGAATTTTTCCAGGGTCAGAACAGCATCTCGTAACTTGCTATCCCACAAACGACCTATGTAAATTTTAATGATATCCACCGAATCGTAACACCGTGTGCATTCTGTGCACTTAACCTAAGCTAAATCGTATGGGGTAAACATCCTTAGCAATATAACTTACAGAAACTTACGAATTGACAGAGTCGAAGAAGATCTTGTAGCTTAGAAAGATTGTAATCAAAAGCTCAACATTATTAATAGGGCTCATTCAAACTGAAACTCGTGCATATTATAAATAAATAAATAAAATAGCATTGAAACCCTGCAGGCAAACCCTAATGTGTACACAAATGTGCTCCAACTCTACATGAGCAGTAAAATATTTTAGACAAACATGTTAACAAAATTATTAACAAATAAAAAATTGAAGATAGAGCCTGCAAATTCTTAAGTGGCTAAAGCTAGCTATTGAATAATTGAAAAAAATAATAATAATATTTCAGTAGAATCTAATGGCATGTTGAAACTATTTCGACGCAGATTCCAAAAACAGAATATGGCCGATTCTCATCCATCTTTTGGAAAAATAGAACATTTTCTATCATTGGGGCGGAAAATTTAGAAGGCGAAAATGTCAAAATAAAGCCAAATTCAACCGAGAAAAAACTCACCTGCACCAAATTTACAGGTGCCCTGGATCTCAGACATGCAAGAAACACGAATTCAGACAGATCGAAGGAAACATCTGGATATTTGAGATGGTTGGGTAGGGCGAATGAAGCTGAGACCCTTCCAACGAGGGTTTAAATGGCCGAATCCCCAAATCCGTTTGAAGTGGAAATGACTATATGGCCGAACATCTCCCAAATCCGTTCTAAATGGAAATGAACGTGTGTTTTTGGGCGAAAAGGGGTTTATACATGTGGTTTACTCTCTTGATTTTCTACTTTTGAACGAATCTTCTTCGTTCCCCATTTTATTCCCTCCATTATATTTTATTTTTTTGACGTTGCGAAATTATTATAATAAATATGTAAAGAGCAAAAGAAAATATGTATCATTAAATACATATTATTATATGTATTTTAATAATAGGTAGAATTTCGTGAGGGTTTTAGATAGATGGTGATTGGGTGCATTGTTAAGGCACTCTTTGATGTGAAGTCACCGGTTCAATTCTCGGCACTCATCGAGGTAGTATATTTAGACATGATAAACACAAATATTTTCCATCGTTTCACCATTCAACATAGGATGCACAACAGAATCACAGTTCTCAAAAAGCCGAATGGGGAGCAATTGGAAAAGCAAGAGGATATCACAGAGGAGTTGCGCAATCACTTCAAGGATATCCTCCAAGAAACCAACATCCAGCGGCATGAAGCCATAAAAAGAATCACTCAGCACATACCCAAATTGGTCACAGAAGAACATAACCAGATGTCGATTAAAGCTACCACTCTGGCAGAAGTTGAACAAGCAGTCTTCCAACTAAAGGAAGGGAAAGCTCCTGGCCCGGACGGATTCACCACCAACTTCTTCCACTTCTTTTGGGAAACCATCAAAGAAGAGATTTGGGATGTCGTAGAGGAATCGTGCACCACTCACTGGCTTCTATTGGCTCTCAATGCCACCTTCCTCACTCTCATACCAAAGGAAGACAATGTCGCTACGCCAAGTAAGTATAGACCCATAACACTCTGCAATGTTATTTACAAAATCATTTCCAAAGTTATAGCTAACAGATTGAAGCAACTCCTACCCCTGCTCATTTCCCCATAGCAAACAGGCTATGTAGAAGGCAGGTAAATCCTTGATGGCATCATTTTAACCCACGAGGTCATCCATTCTCTTAATACCTCCAAAAAACCTAGTATGCTTCTCAAAATTGATCTGTCCAAGGCTTTTGAGAAACTCACTTGGGATTATATCAAGCTAGTCCTTATAGCCTTTGGCTTCAGCCACACTTGGGTCCGATGGATAATGAGCCTGATATCCTCCCCCTTTCTATCCATTCTGGTCAATGGCATACCTTCGGCAACCTTCAATCCTTCCAGAGGAATCAGACAAGGAGGTCCTCTCTCGCCCTTCATTTTCATTATTATGGCAGAAGGTCTGGGACGCCACTAAAAAGCTCTGTCCACTCGAATACCCTTCAGGGCATTCCCCTCCACAACCTCCCTCCCTCCCCATCTCCCACCAACAATTTGTGGACGACAACATGATAATGGGACACCCTTCGGTCCAGGAAGCCCGGTCCCTCAAATCTCTGCTCGATTGTTTCTCTGAAGCATATGGCAGAGAGGTCAACTCTGAAAAATCTCAAATCTTCTTCTTCCACACTCCCCTTATCACCCAGCGCAACATCGCCCGCATTTTGGGCTTCTCCATAGCCTCCTTGCCTTCCAAATACCTTGGAGCCCCTCTCACAGACACTCCCATAAATCACACCTACTGGCGAGCACTGCTAGATAGAATGGAAACCAAATTATCCAATTGGACACACCGTTCCCTCAACATATCTAGTCGTATGGTGCTCATCAGAGCGATCCTTCAGTCTCTCCCCATCTATCTCTTATCGGTTCTAACTATTATCCTCTTGTATTCTACAGATTCACTAGGTGACTGTGGATTTATTACAATCAACTAAAGATAGCATTCCTTGCCTATCAGCTATCTTTAGAAATCTCACTGCCTTCGTTATCTCCATCAAGCCTTTTTCATTATGCCTCATGTTGACTTCTAAAAACACTTTGCTGCTCTTAAAAGACTCATTATGGGCTCATTTTCCTCATTTTCACCCTTTTGTCCATCCTAAAGCCTCATTTCCTCTTTATCCCCACTAAAAACCCCCATCAACTCCCTCCCCTCACTACTCTTCCTTATATACACTAAAAATTGTAAAAAACTTATTTTTTACATTGTTTTAAGTTTAAATTTTAACCTTTCAAACCCTTGGTTATGTATTAAAACTTGATCCCTTGTATTTTTAATTAAACTCCGCCCCTTTATAAAATGTTAAAGCCCCCTGCTTTAATGTTTTTAACCCCCGCCTTATTAAAAACCCATAAAAACCCTCCCGCTTTACCTTATAAATAAAGCGCTTTCACTTGTTTTATTGCCCACCGAGCCCCGCATACACCAAACATCGCGCTCCAGTAATACCCCACCACCTGGACCCCACTCCCTTTGACCTACCCGTCGCTCCGAATCTCCCCACCGCTGTTGATCTCCATCCTCGAGATCCAACGGCCCGCAGCCTGTATCGCAAGTTTATATGCGCGGGGGTTAAACAAACCCCAACCCTGCGAAATGGGCGGTATCCCTCTGCCACGCGTCGCCCACTGTATGAAATCGCATCTGATTCTCCGAAACCATTTACCACCCCTCACCTTGTGTGAAAACCACCTCCTTCATGCGCGAAAATCGTTTTTCCTCCTCCCGCCAAATTCCGATATCGCCGCCTCCATTCAAACTTTCCCAAGGTTTCCGCCTCTGCGATGAAGCCCCGACCCACCATTAACATCACTATAATGCTCCAAAAGCTCGAAAAAAACCCAGATAAATGCAAAAAACCCCTCCACGTATGTTTTTAAGTTAATTTGTTTGTTTTGTGTGCAGGTTTCATGGTAGGAATGTGTAATTGCCGTTCCAAGGGTCCAAAATCATTTAAATAAACTTCTTGGGTGATGATCCAGTTAGTTTGTCTACCAAAGGGACCGAGAGCACTAGATCTCCACATACACACCAATGAATCATGATCATGGGTGGCCACTGACACACACAGAACCAAAAGGTTGCTCCGCTGCCCAACATATTACAGGAAGAGAAATAGTGAAGAGAAGAAAAACATTCAGAAGATTGTGACAGTGAAGATCAGTGGATTAAATAATTAAATCAAAGATCAAAGGACAAATCAAAAGGACTAGTCACAATTCAGAGATAAAAGCATAATTAAAGGAAAAGACAGTAAGGTAGACAGTTAAAGGATAAATCCAAGTTTAGAAGCCTAAACAGAGTTTAAAGGATAAAACAAAGATAGATCAGCTCAAAAGCAAATTTGAATGACTCAAATAAAAGGAATTTACTTCCTCATAGACACATTCTTTCCACCTACAACATGTTTTCTTTCAATAAAGGCATCAACAGTTATTAAGACAATCAGAGATATTTCTCAACTACTCAACAGTTATTACAAAGTTATTAAAAAACCTTAAAGTCAAATATTTCCAAAAGTTAGCTCAAACAGTGAAGTTAGGAGTTATTGTTACACTGACTCAGTCTTAGATATTTTGTCTTCAACCTTGCATGGTCTCAAAGGTCAAAAACTCATTTACTCTGTAATAAATAACATCTAAAACCCTAACTTAGGATCACCTCCTCATTTTGTAGATAAATACTGCATGTATTATTCATTTTTAGTGTTGGTTAGTTGATTAGTTGCCTGATTGTTGTTGCTGAGTTGGTTGAAAAGTGCTAGGTTGGATTTGAGAAAGCTCTAAGTTACAGAGATCTATTGTATTGGAGTAATGTAACTGTTTTGAACATCAGTAATACAAGCACGTTCACAGGATTCTTGAGCTATGTTAATGGTGAAGTTTTCCTTCTTTGTCAATGTTTTCCTTCTGTTTTCCATTATGTCCATTATTTCTCTGATAAAAGAACATAAATTTTAGATTAGGATATGTTGACTTAGCACCCTAATTATGTTTGCATTATTTATCTTAATGTTTTCTTCTGCAAGGTCTGATTGGAGAATTCTTAATTGCTCTTTAGTTCCACCTAGCTTGTTGTCTTGAAAATGATTTAATAGAGTCAAGCCAAAGAAGTCTATGGCATGCCCTGTCCTTTGCTGTAGCTTGAAACATTGTTTTTAAGACCTTTCTTTGAAGTATACTTAGTAGAGTCCAAATAGGGAAGTCTATGGTACACCCTGTCCTCTGGTTTGCCTTAAACTATTCCTACAAAGGTCTTTAGAGTGTTTGATTAAATAAGATAGGTTTAGCTTGCTCTTTAGTTACACTCATTATTATCTTAAATGTTTTCTTTGTCTGAAAGTAATCTTAGGATTGTTAGATTGTTGTCTTAAAGGTTTGCTTATTAAAGTCTGGCCAAAGAAGTCTATGGTATGCCCTGTCCTTTGGTTTGCCTCAAACAGTTACCTCAAAGGCTTTTCTTGTTGAAGTAGAATTAAAATATTCTTAACTGACTTTTGGTTTTGTTGTCTTCACAACTTATTGTCATTTCATATGCCATCTAATCTAAGAGATCCACTTGATATAGTTAGCTTGCCCTATGAAAACCCTTGCAGAGTTGATGAACAATTCAATCCTTTTATGACTCCATAGCCCAATGGATTAATATTTCTCATGGTCTCTCTATTCAGCTGAAACACTCCCTCAATTAATCACACCATTGATCTATCAACCTATTAATCAATCAATCAAAACAAACAAGTCCTTAGAACTTCATAACTAGCCTAACATCATAAAACAAGAGCATAAATACATATCATCTATAAACAATTAACATAGAGAGATCCCTCTCTGAGTCCATGATGACTAGGTCCTTGGACTCCAAAGTGGTTCTGATGTGGTTCCCTGCAGAGTTTTTTCTTGCCAATCTTGCAAATCACGGGGAGCTAACATAGTGGCAACCATACTGGGGACTATTGAGTAATAAACAACAAAATATTAACTCAAAAAACCTCATTTTAAACTTAGATGAATCAAGTGTTAGCCAAGAATGGTACCTAGTTGCTGATGGTGGACAACAACCAGCCATAAAACAAGTAAAAATCCTCCACTTGGTGACTCCGCTGGTTTTCAGTAGGCCTGTCGAATCCACTGTTTTTCCAAAGACTCCACTGGGAAACTTATTTTATCATTGAATTTCATAAGAACCCAGTTAAGAATACTTTGTGGATTAAGTATTGCTTTCACATATTGGTTTGTCCTTTAAGATTGTCATAAACTCTTAACCTTTCTGATTCTTGGGTCCAAGTCTGGCTTCTAGAAGAATCTGTACCAAATCCCATCCTAACCCAAATCCTCCTGCAATAGTTGACAATCCTGAAAGCATCCTTAGGAAGTCTCCTAGATCTAAAAACCCAATTGTTAGCAGACCAATCCACAAAGCAAGTTCCCTACCTAAAAACCTTAGAGACTTGCAGAATATCCTATCTGACTCACCCCTAGAACAAAGCTTGTCTAGGACTAGATCTCAAAGTTGGATAACCCAGATAGTTTTAGACCCATCCACCTTACAGCAGAATTTTGTTGTACTAACTTCATCCCCCATTGTTCACCTTCCTCCATTTAACATTGTACCTCCTTTTGTCAATCCTCCACTTGTTAACCCTCCATTCTTTCCCCAACCACAGATCATGGCAACATGGTATGCTCCCCGTCCAAAATTCCCTTATATGATGCTAGTAGTTATACTACTGCTCAACAACATGTGGACAAAATGAATGACTACTTTGACAGACAAGAAATAGATGATGAAACTGTTAAACTTATAATGTTTGCTCAAAGCTTAAGGGGAGAGGCAAGAAAATGGTTTAAAGGCTTAAATCCTAATAGTATAAACGACCTCCCTGCTTTTCAAGCATGACAAAAAAAATTACAATCTAGTCAAATGGAATCAAGTAATACAAGATCAAGAACACGGAGGCATTGGAGTTCGTTCTACCAATCTCATGAATAGAACCTTTGGAGGGAAGATTGTGTGGAGATTCATCAATGGGAATCAGACTTGGTAGAAAAAAGTGCTGGAAGTAAAATATTTAAATTCCACCCGGCAACAGCTCCTGCAACAAGAAATCCCCAATAGACCCTGCACCAAAATCTGGTCTTCATGTAAAAAAGCTATCCCCCTCCTAGCTCAAATTTTTTCAAAATTTCCCAAAGGAGGAAACACTATTAATATTGGAATGGATCGAATTATGGGACAAATTCCCATCATGGACAAGCCTGATACTCATAACATTCTCCACTACTATAACAACATGGACCTCAAATTTCTTAACCAGTTTTCGAAATGGGATGCACAAAACCATATGTGGATCGGATGGAACTTCCCGAACATTCCTCCTCACCTTGAAGATCAGCTCAAAAATTTGCAATCCCACCTTCATGGACTAGCTCCTATTAAGTGCCAATCTGGCCAGTATGGAAGACTGTCTGACAGTCCGAAGCTATTCCTAAGATAAAATTCTTTATCTGGATTCTATTGAGAGGTAAAGTTCTAACCTCATAAAACCTCAAAACAAGGGGCGTTATAGGACCTTCTATCTGCCGAAACTGTCAAAATGCAGAGGAAACGATCTCACATCTCTTCCTCTGGTGCCCCTTCGCCATTCACTGTTGGACAGAGCTCACCAATTATTTTCAGCCCAATAACACTCCTCCGAGCTCTGTAGCAAAGCTGCTTCTTACTTGGAGAAATAGTTTTCCTTGGAAAAATAAGAAGAACAAGCTCTCGTGGAGGGTTTGGAACACTATACCGTTTGTGGTCTTGTGGAATATATGGCTCTCTCAGAACAACAAGATATTCAGAGGCAAAGAGCCATCCTACTGGAAGTTCTATAATAAAACTTGGAGCCTAACTCTCGAAGCAATCTCTGCCAAAAGCAATTACAGGATTGATCCCAATAATCTGTGTGTGGAGGAAAAGATCCTCCTTCGTGATCTGTTGTCCAGAAACACTAACCCCTCCCCTAAATCTCAATGCAGATCTGATATCATCTGGAAAATTTGACTCAGAGAAAATGAATTCAGGGATTGGATCAAGGCCAGTAGCAGACCCACACTTTTTTTTACGGTGCTTTGAAATCCAATCTGGGAATTGCTGGGGTGGGCAGTAGCATAAGAAATGAAAGTGGGGATCCTCTTCTAACCTTTGAATGGAGTTTAGGCTCTCTGTCCAACAACAGAGCAAAGGCTCTCGCTCTATTTCAAGGATTAGTCCAACTGAAGAAGCTCAAAATAAAAAACTCCTTGATTCTGGGTGACTCAGCAATCATAATTCATTTTATGATTCACAAACTTCCTATCGCTAATGTAGCCCTCAACCAAATCATCAGCAAATGCCATATCCTCTTACAAGATTTGACTGAAACCTCATTCTTTCACATCCTCCGAATCCATAACAACGAAGCAGATATTTTGGCAAATTGAGGCTGCGCTCGACCTCCGGGTCAATTGCTGTGCAAAGATTCTTTGTTTCAAACTTCCCTGCCTTAATCATGAACTCTGCTGCTATAAGATTTTTTTCGATCCCTAACCCCAGCATCTCTAACTTCACTTGTGTCTCCTGTACTACTTATCGCTCCATTCCCGTGAATCCTTCGTCTTGGATTTCTCACAGCAAAAGCGCCTCCCCACCTGTTCGATTCTATTTATTCCCCTATCCCTTGCCTTCTGCATCATCCTCTTAATTCCCTTGATCGTATAGGCTCTTCTTTGTGGCGTTTTGCGCCCTTTTCGATCTCTGCTCTTGGTTATAGCGGTGGATCCCAGAGCTCCTATTGTTGTTTGCAGGTTGGAACAGTCTTCCAGCTCTGTCTTTGACCCCTTAGGACCTGTCTCTCATCGATCAGCATGGCTCGAAGTGAAAACTATTTTCACTGTGCTGACTTGCAGGTAGAACTCGAGCAAATTCGTGCTCACCAGAAGACTATCGACACAAAGCTAAAGAACGATATTAAAGCCCTTGAGGACAGGCACCAGACTGATGTTAACTTCTTTCTCTCAAGTGTTGAAAATGCAGCAAGATGATGGAGCTTAGTGAAATGAAGTCGCCTTCACTAAGTGGGCCCGCAGGCAAATTACGGCGCAAAATCTATTTTTAGACTATGTCTATTTTTAGACATATGGAGCATGGTTCGGGGATTCCAGTTTGAGATTCTTGAACTTGTATGTGTCATGTTGGTAAAAATAGATGAGACTCTATTTTTGAGGTCAAAGAGGTCGAAGTCTATTTTTAGACTGCCTCTCCTTAAAACAGGGAAGTCAAATATTATTTACCCTTAATAATATTTAGACTATAAACAACAATTTACTCTCTTGGAGCACTTCAGTTCGAGCTACAGAAGTGGCTCATGCATCTGACAGAGGAATCACGTGGTTCCCAAGGGTTTTATGGCATCATGCATGGTTGACTTCAATTAGAACTTCAGTGGCAGAAGTTTGGTGGAGTTAATGAGACAGATAGTGGAGTTGTGTTCTGTTTATTTTAGTTGAACTAGTTGAGATTAGTTTAACTAACTAATCAATTAGTTATGAGTGGAGTGAATTAAATATTATTTAATTCATTAATTAGTAACTCATTATTCAACTCAAGAACACATCAGTTCACTACAGTGCATGATCAGTTCAGTGGAGACCAGTGAAAGAGGTAGATGAAAGGGTGGAGTTAGCTATCAGTTGTGACTATACCGTTGCTATTTGCAACACATAGATAGGTGGAGTAAGCCCATGAGGATTGCGCAGTTCAGGCTGGTGGTTTATCTATATAAAGAGGCTATCCCATAGCATTGAAACACACAATAGAGGCAAGGCAATTGGCGGTGAGTTTTGAACCAGTAACCTGTTCAAAACTGAGCTAGATTGTGAGTAACTGTATGAGAAAGACCGGCATCAGGAGAGTATCAGATCGATTTTGTTACTTGATTTCTCCATTGCGAATATACACAATACCGCGGTGGTTTTCAGCTATAAGCTTTCCCCATACACACCGTGTTAATGTGTATGATGATTTGATGTGTTATCGCTCGATTTTATTTCCGCATGTTTGATGATCTGAGTTGATCTGAGTGGAAGAGATTATGTGTTGTGTATGAAGTTCAAATAGTATGTGACCAGGATAGTCTCGGTGGATAATTAATCATTATTCAGCAAATTTCTACATCAAGGGTCTCTTCTCTACAAGCACAATTCAAAGATCTTTTGAACAAGTGCGCTCATGCTGAAGAATCGATTCAAATCCTAAAATACATGGTTGAAAAATGCGTTGCCCCTAGTTCGAGCTCCAACAACTTAAGGAACGCAGGTAATGAAGAAAATCCAGAGAACTCTACTGCGCGCCAAATCAACCACATAAATATTGACTAATCTTCCTCTTTCTCCTCAGCATGTCTTTTAAATATGTATTACTCCTTTCTCAGTTTGTCCGTTTCTATAAATTTTCAGTATTTCTGCTCCTTTCGAATACTAGAATCAAAGGGCATGTAAAGCATAGTTGTAGTTGCTCTCCTCGCTGCATAGTAAGCAGATTTTCATGTAATTTCGGAGCTTTTGCTCTCTTCTTTCTTTGGAATACAATCTAGCAACCGACTCTATCAAAAAATAAAATAAACGACCTCCCTGCTTTTCATCAATTATTCTTAAACAAATGGGAAGTCAAGAAGAACCCTCTCCAAATCTACCAGAGTATGAAAACATTAAGAGAAATACTGGAGAGGGTGTCCAAGAATATTGCACTAGGTTCGATAGTGTATATAATGTCATCCCTATACACATGAAACCTCCACAAGGTCTAGCTCTAATGAAATTCCCTGATGGTTTTGACCCAGAGATGGCTTATCAATTAAGAGAAAGAAAACCCCTCACATTAGAAGACATGCAAAGGGGAGCAGTAAGTGTAGAAGCCAATCTGATTGCTAAGAGAGCTAGAATAAAAAATGACAAAAGAGTCACGTATAGGGAAGAAGTTGTACCCTCCACATCTGATACAAAAATTGATAATCGAGTCAAAACCATGGAGAGGATGAATGTAAATGAGAGAGCTTATCCTAGAGAAAACCAAACAGCTCCTCAAAACAGAAATCAAAATCATAACCAAAACCAAAACTTTAGAAGAAACCCCCCTCAAATAAGACAAAGAGGTCCTGATCAGCAAATCAGACCTCCTTTCCAAAAAAACTATGTTGATGAGGATGAGGGGGTAATTGAAGAAACAGAGGAAAACCACATAAATTTAATGGGAGTGAATAATGAGGATACTGTTTTCATCACCGAGGAAGAACAAGGCATATTTGCACCAAATGAGGAAGAAAGCCTAGAATCTAAAGACTACAAACAAGGCTTTGAAAATGCCATCATGGAAGTACATAGACAGTATGACCTCAGGAGCAAGAAAAACCAAGATACTCTCAAAAGAAAGACCTCTGAAATTTCTACTAGGAAGATCCCTGAAAACATTCCTAAGAAGACAACAGAAAATCTGAACACAGTGGCTAAAAGTTCTGATAGGAATAAAAAAAAAAACAACCAACTTAGTCCCAAACACAATGGTGACCAAAGCAGCACTAGCAACATAGCTAGTGCTCCTAACAAAACTGTTTTAGATGAGTTTCTTAATAAAAACCAGCAAGCTGAAATTGTTGTGAAAACAATGTCTGAAAAGACTGAGTTGAACATTTCAAAAACTCAGATACCCTTCAGTATAGAGAATGAAATTGCTAAGATTAAAATCTCTATTTCTCTTACTAAATTAGTCACTCAAGATGTATATATGTTTCAACTTTTGAAAGCTTTAAACATAGGAGAAAATGCTGATTCTGTCAATTTAAATGATGACAAACCTGAGCTTATGTTTGGACTAGAAGTAAAAGGTAAATTTCAAGAGGAAGGTGTTCCTCCATTTTATGTCATTTTAAACATCCATGATAAAATTCTCCATAATGCCATGTTAGATTCAGGAGCTTCACACAACCTTGTGCCAAAAGTAGTAATGGAAATATTAGGCCTTGAAATAACTAGACCATACAAAGATTTATACTCTTTTGATTCTAGTAGAGTTTCATGTCTAGGCCTAATCAAAGATCTATGTGTTAATCTAGCACAAATACGAGCCAAGAGCCTATTAATGGACATTGTAGTGGCTGATATTCCTCCTAAAAATGGCATGCTCCTTTCAAGATCACGGGGAGCCAAGCTCCAAGGCACCCTCCAAATGGACATGACCTATGCTACCATCCCTGTCTTTAGTCAACTAAGAAGACTATATAGAGAAACTCACATGAAATACATGGTTAACAGTCAAGAAAATCCAGATAACTCCCCTCTTTATTCCATTCATACAGACCTTTATTCATTCATCCTTTACAATGATGAAAACCTCAATGAACAAGTGACATAAAATGAGCTAACAACTGAACAAGGAGAGGATAAAGAGGAGGAACATTCAAAACAGTTTGCCCAAACACAATATAACAACAAACATAGTGGAGACAATAAAGAACAGAACAATGGCAAACTTAGTGGCAGCCACGATAACCAACACAATGACAAACCTGAAATTGAACCTCTTTGGAGTATGAGTTTTGATGGTTCTTGTGGAAAGACTGGTTCAGGAGCAGGTATATGGGTGCATAACACAGAGAACAATCATGCAGAGGGTCACTCATACAAGCTAAACTTTCAATGCACAAATAACATAGCTAAATATGAGGCACTCTTCCTAAGGCTACAACTACTGAAGAAACTAGGAGCCGAGAGGATAACTGTCCATGGAGATTCTGAGCTAGTCATTAGGCAGATTAAAGGAGAATACACAGGCAAGCATCCTAGATTAAAAGCATATAGGGATGATGCTCTTGACCTATTGAAAACATTCACAGAATATGATCTTACCTTTGTCCCTAGAAACCAAAACATCTTTGCCAATGGTCTAGCATTTGCAGCCAGTGCATGTTAAAAACCTTATCATAGCAAACAATACACATTCCAAGTCAAATATAGACCAACAGTCCCTGATAACATAAAATATTGGCAAGTTTTTGAAGGAGATACACAGATAGAAGATTTTCTGCAGTCCATAAATGAGTTTGAAGTGCCAAATTCAGACTCAGAGTATGAAGAAGATTGCTTTGATAAGGAACAACCTCACAAAGAAGAACCTCCTGATACTACTTATGTAAACCTGTTAACAAAGGAACACACACATAAAACAGATTTGTGCACTAATTCAGAAAAAAGAAGACTTTGAAGTGTTGCAGTCCAATAATGATAACTTTCCAAAGGGACTGGTTCCTCTAGATGAATTGTTTGACTTTAATGATGTTTATAGGAAGCTAAAGATGGAACCCACTGAAACTGAAATAGAAGAATGCAATATAGGCAGTGAACAAAAACCTAAAATGATAAGACTGTCCAAAACATTACCAGCTCATATAAAACATAAATATCTTGAGCTTTTCAAATAATTTATTGATGTTTTTGCTTGGAGTTATGAAGATTTAAAGTCATATGATACATAGATAATCTAGCACAAGATCCCTCTCAAAGAAAACCAGAAGCCCTTTAAATAGAAATTGCGCAGAATAAACCCTGTGCAACTAACCTTGGTTGAAAAAGAAATTAAGAAAATGTATGATGCTGGAATAATAGTCCCTCTGAGATACTCAGAATGGGTTTCAAATCTTGTATTAGTGAGGAAGAAAACAGGAGAAATTAGGCTATGCATAGACTTTAGAAATTTAAACAAAGCCTCCTTAAAGAACAACTACCCTTACCCAAAAATGGATCACATTTTACAAAGGGTAGTAGGCTCCAAAAGAATTTCTTTGCTAGATGGCTTTTCAAGATAGAATCAGGTGTTGGTACACCCAGATGATCAACACAAGACAACCTTCACTACACCCTGGGGCACCTTCATGTATGTTAAAATGCCTTTTGGGTTAATGAATACTGGAGCCACCTTTCAAAGAGCCATGGATATTGCTTTCTCAAAAGAAATAAGTTACTTCATTCTGATATACCTTGATGACATCACAGTCTACTCCAAAATAGATGAAGAACACCTAGCTCACTTAAGAAAAGTCTTTGAAAAGTGTATAAAGTATGGTTTGTCTTTAAATCCCAAGAAAACTCTGTTTGGCCTCCAAGAAGGAAAACTTTTAGGCCATACAATATCTGAAGAAGGGATAAAGATTGAGCCAAAAAGGATTTAAGGGATATTGCAAATCAATCATCCTAGAAATATCAAAGAGTTGCAATCTTTCATTAGAAAGATAAATTTCTTAAGAAGGTTCATACCAAACCTTTCAGAACTCCTAAGAAACATCACAAACATGTTGAAAAGAGAAATAGGAGTCAAATGGACCATAGAAGAAAAACAATCCTTTGAATTGGTAAAACAAGCACTTACCCAAACACTAGTTCTAATTAGCCCTGATTTTACCAAAGATTTCTTCATATTCTCCTTTGCATCAGAACATACAATTGTTGTTGTCCTACTACAAAAAATATATAAAAGGACAAGAGCAGCCTATTGCATTTTTCAGCAAGGCATTAAGAGATGCACCTATGAAATACAACATAATGGAAAAACAAGCTTTTGTCTTGATCAAGGCATTAAAATTTTAAGAGTTTGCATTTTACATTCACACATCATTGCATTTGTGCCTCACACAGTGGTAAAGGAAATCTTAACACAAGATCCTGAAGGCAAAAAAGGTAAGTGGATTGCTGTTATATTAGAATATGATTTAGAAATCAAGCCCACTAAACTCATCAAAGGACAAGGATTGGCTAAACTCATGGCTGAAACAAAATTTCAAGCACTGGACATTAACATGATTAATGCATTTCGGGGATGCGGGTGATGAATAGCAGCTTGTCGGTGGAAGGCGTGGATTGCAACAGCTGTCCTAGCCACTTGCAGCCGCCCGCATGCAGTATCTCCGCCATTAAAGACCTGCAAGAGGCCCGTTCGACACCACTCCTCCACTTGCTCATCATTAATCTTGCGTGCTTGGAACTATCAATGATAATGTTGCATGCCCATTCCCTCGCTCTGGCTTTCAATTTGCCCAAAGTGCTCAACTCTAGCGCTCCATTTTTCTTGCACCTTCATTTAGACTCTCCCTGCAATAAGAACGCGCAGTCGGCTTTGAGTAGCCCTAACATTCCATCACTTCATTCTGCCTCTGAGCTCAATTCTTCTCCGCCTGCTTGTCCTCCTTTACCACCCACGGTTTCGCCTTCCTTCGGGCCTACTCAAGCTCCATCCTCAACCTCTTAGGGCTCCCACTCCCTTTCGACTGTTCGCAAGAAGAAAATGCAGCGACGTCAACATATGAGATGTTGGTGGGGTGGAGGAGGCAGAGGAGAAGGTGGACGAAGTGGCTTGAGGCCGCCCCTCTTGGCTGGGGATGATGAAGCCAACCAACTTTCCGCCATTAACGTTGCCAGCTTCATCTTTTGCAGCGAATTGAACAGACCATGGTTAACAGCAAAAATCACAATTGTATTCCAGGAGGAGGCTTCTGGTGATGTCGGTCAAGGCTTTGGAGCGCGAAAGAGGCAAAGGAAGTCCACGATCTCGGACAAGCCTCCCCAGGTTGCTCGGAAAGAAATCGCCCTCCCTGTCAAGACCGGCTTTCAGACTTCCAGCAGTGACGGTTCGAGCTCTCAAACCTAGTAGTGACG
The DNA here is from genome assembly GCA_034641835.2 of Pinus albicaulis. Classification (NCBI taxonomy): domain Eukaryota; kingdom Viridiplantae; phylum Streptophyta; class Pinopsida; order Pinales; family Pinaceae; genus Pinus; species Pinus albicaulis. The sequence continues at coordinate 158,905,509 of CM076580.1, forward strand.
ACTCTGTGCATGAGGACACAGCTTTGAAGAGCTCCAGCTCTCCTTCTTCCTCTGATCTTTCAGACCATAACTCCAAAGAAAAGTTGGTCGACCCAAATGAAGGCTACAACTGCCCAATTGTGGAAGAAAATCCACCCCACAACGACAACTAATCTCATGAAAGGTTCTTTTGTCTTCTTTTTTTTGTTGTTGTTGTTGTTGTTGTTGTTGTCTTGGAATCGGTGCATTTTTGGAAATTTCGAATGTACTCTCTATAGCACATATAGTTCTAGTCTTTTTATGCACATTCAGTTCTGGAATAGTATCAGTAAGCTGGTTTCCCATGCTTGGGCAACAAATTTTTGGGTCGGTTTCCTGGTCACGAGCAACCTATATTCTGATACAGTATGTTTCTTTTGATTCAGCTTCCCTCCAACGTAGGCCAGTTTTGCCACCCTGGAGGTGATTTCTCACTTTGTACACTATGTTTTTATAAATAGATTAAACCAACTTAGAAAAAAAGAAGAAGGAAGTTTAATGCATTAGATGAACAAGAAGAGCTAGCAACTTCACTAATTGAAGAATCATTTCTAAATTCTTCTTGGTATGCTGATATATTGCATGTGCTGTTAAATCTGAATGTTCCTCCTGGTTTGTCCAAAACAAAGGCTAGATTCTTAAAGTTAAAAGCTGTAAACTACTGCATTTGGATAAAGTGTTATATTGGAAAAATGCTAGTGGTATATTGCTTAAATGTTTGTCCGAGGATGATACAGATAAAATAAAGCATGAGTTTCATGAAGGAGAATGTGGAGGCCACCTCTATTGGAAAACCACTATCAAAAAAATCCATAGAGCTGGTTATTATTGGTCCACCCTCTTTCAAGACATCCATAAAATGGTAATTACCTACCATAAGTGCCAAATCTTTGAAGGCAAAAGAAAACTGTTGCCATTACCTTTGCATCATATTTCTGTTGAGTCTCATTTTCAACAATGGGGCCTAGATTTTATTGGAGAAATCCACCTTGCCTCCTCTGCCCAGCATAAATGGATCCTCACTACAACTGACTATTTTACAAAGTGGATAGAGGCCATTCCTTCTAGGACTGCCATAGACTCAGTAATCATCAAATTCCTTGAAAACCACATTTTGGTTGTCCTAGAAAGAATATTACTAATAATGCTGCTGCTTTTATATCCAAGAAAATGGTGGATTTTTGCCACAAATATCAGATTACATTGGGTCATTCTACAACTTTTACCCTTAGGGTAATGGGTTGGTTGAATCCTCAAAGAAAAGTTTGGTAAACATTATCAAAAAGTTGCTAGAAGAGAACAAAAAATCATGGCATAGTAAACTAGTACATGCACTATGGGCAGACAGATTAACAAATAAAAAATCAATTGGAATGTCTCCCTACCAGCTAGTGTATGGAGCAGGTGCAGTTTTTCCAACAAGTTTAGGAGTGCCAGTCATGAAGCTCATCCAATAAGTATAGTATGAATAAAATGATATGCAAAGAAGAATAAACCAGACTGTCCAGCTGCAGCAAACCAGAGAAGAGGTATACAACAGAACACAACAAGTGCAGGAAAATATAAAGAAGCTTTTTGATAAAAGGACCAAAGCAAATGATTTTAACATTGGTGACAAAGTGTTGAAGTGGGATTCAAGAAGAGAGGACAAGGGTAAGCATCGAAAATTTGACAATCTATGGAAAGGTCCATACATCATCCATTCTGTAAGAGGTCACAATGCATTTTTCCTACAAGAAATGGATGTAACAAAATTATTTGGAGGTCTTGTCAATTGCAGGATGCTCAAGCATTATTTTAGTTGAAAATATCAGTTTAAATTTTTATTCATTGTATATAACACTGCTTGAATAAAAGATCAGAAAAATAAACATCAAAAATAAAGAAAAGAAGAAAAGAGGGCAGATAAAAAGAAAAGGTAACGTCCCATACCAAAAAAGTGTTGAAAATGCTGCAAGATGATGGAGCTTAGTGAAATGAAGTCGCCTTCACTAAGTGGGCTCGCAGGCAAATTCTGGCGCAAAATCCATTTTTAGACTATGTCTATTTTTAGACATATGGAGCATGGTTCGGGGATTCCAGTTTGAGATTCTTGAAGTATGTGTCATGTTGGTAAAAATAGATGAGACTCTATTTTTTAGGTCGAAGAGGTCGAAGGCTATTTTTAGACTGCCTCTCCTAAAAATAGGGAAGTCAAATATTATTTACCCTTAATAATATTTGGACTCTAAACAACAATTTACTCTCTTGGAGCACTTCAGTTCGAGCTACAGAAGTGGCTCATGCATCTGACAGAGGAATTACGCTATTCCCAAGGGTTTGATGGCATCATGCATGGTTGACTTCAGTTGGACTTCAGTGGCAGAAGTTTGGAGGAGTTAATGAGACACATAGTGGAGTTGTGTTCTGTTTATTTTAGTTGAACTGATTGAGATTAGTTTAACTAGCTAATCAATTAGTTATGAGTGGAGTGAATTAAATATTATTTAATTCATTAATTAGTAACTCATTATTCAACTCAAGAACACATCAATTCACTACAGTGCATGATCAGTTCAGTGGAGACCAGTGAAAGAGGTAGATGAAAGGGTAGAGTTAGCTATCAGTTGTGACTATACTGTTGCTATTTGCAACACACAGATAGGTGGAGTAAGCCCATGAGGATTGCGCAGTTCAGGCTGGTGGTTTATCTATATAAAGAGGCCATCCTATAGCATTGAAACACGCAATAGAGGCAAGGCAATTGGCGGTGAGTTTTGAACCAGTAACCTGTTCAAAACTGAGCTAGATTGTGAGTAACTTTATGAGAAAGTACTGAGTACTTGTGAGGAGTATTGTACTGAGTTTGTTACTTGATTTCTCCATTATAATATACACAATAGCTGCGGGGTTTTCAACTATAAGCTTTCCCCATACATACCGTGTTAATGTGTATGATGATTTGATGTGTTATCGCTTGATTTTATTTCCGCATGTTTGATGATCTGAGTGGAAGAGATTATGTGTTGCATATGAATTTGAATTGTATGTGATCAGGATAGTCTCGGTGAATAATTAATCATTATTCAACAAATTTCTACATGGTATCGGAGCTATTTAAGTTCAAATTGATCATCACAGTGATTACAAACTTATTTCGGTAGACAGAGTCTGCATGCGGGCCAGGTAGCCTCCGGATTCATCTTTCTTCGGAAAGTGAAAGGTCTGGTAAATGCCCCTTGCAGTCAATCTCCGTGCTAGAAATAATTTGTTCTCACAGATCTAGAGCGGTTGAGCTTTGAGGTGGAATTTGAAATTTTGCAGCAGTTTTGTTTTCTTGGTGCCAGTGTTGAAAATGTCTTTCAACGGTTTGCGACTCGAATATGCTCTTGAAGGCAGTTCGAATTATGTTGCATGGAAAGATCGCATGGAAGCAGTATTAGAAGATAATGGTCTCAAGGAGTTCGTAGATACGGATGTCCAAAAGCCCACTGATCCTGCTGAAGTCGATGCATGGCAAAAGAAGATGGCGAAGTGTCGAAGGATCCTGTTGGAGGGCGTCAAGGATCATATTGTATCCACCCTGCATGGAAAGGCTACTCCATATTTAATGTGGAAAGCTTTGACGGATCTATTCCAGAGTAAGAGTGACCAAAGGAAGCTGGCGCTCAAAGATAAGCTCAGGAACATCAAGATGGAGAAAGGCGACAGTATCGCCAAATACCTCACGAAGTTCACTCAATGCAGAGATGAGCCGGGAAGTGTGGGGGTGACTGTCGAAGACGAGGACATGGTCGACCTGGCTCTCCTTGGTCTTCCGAAGGCTTGGCACTCATATCAAGATAGTGTCAATGGTCGGGAGAAGCTGCCGGGATGGGAGCGCCTTTGGGCGGATCTCATGCAGGAGGAGATAAGGAGGACTACTCGAGATGGATCTTCATCAAAGGGAGCCGATGAAGAAAACTGCGCTTTGGTGTCCAAAGCTAAGAAAGGGAAGGGTAAGAAAACCTCTCATTCTGGAGCTAAGGGCAAGAAGCAGGATATGGCGAAAGTGAAGTGTTTTCACTTCCATGATCACGGACATTATGCTACCAATTGTCCAAAGAAGAAGAAGAACAAGCAAGCGGGAATATTTGCAGATGGAGAAGCTTTGGCTTCACAGTTCGAGCTTGACTTTTCACTGATCGCATGCTTGGTTTCAAGTGTGATGGGATTGGTATGGTTCTTGGACAGTGGTGCGTCATTTCATATGACGGGAGATCGGGATTTGTTCTCAGATCTGGAGGACAAAGATTTGGGTGTGCACATCGAGATGGGCGATGATGGTAGATACAGTGCGACTGGTATCGGTACCATATCCTTTCAGAGGGAGTCTGGTAAACCCTTTGTACTGAAGGATGTCATGCATGTACCTGGATTGAAGAAAAACTTGATCTCTATGGCGATGTTGGAGGATAAGGGGTATGATGTGGTCTTCAGTGAAGGAAAAGCATTCCTGCGCAATAAGACTACTGGAGAGACCCGGAAGATAGGGGTTCGAACTAAGAACCTTTATCAGTTGCAGGTATATGGCTGCGCAGCTATGGCATGCAAGGCGGGAGAAGTGGTGAGCCGGGATGATGAGGGCGAACTGTGGCACATGAGATTGGGCCACCTTCACCACGGAGCTTTGAAGATTCTGCAGCAGATTTCTACTGGGCTTCCTAAGGGCACTCTTGCGCAGTCAGATCAGTGCAAGGGGTGTACTTTAGGGAAGTATGTGAAAGCCACCTTTCACGAGAAGGATAGTCGCGCCACGACGATCCTTGAGAGAGTTCACACATACGTGTGTGGTCCTTTCTCAGTTGCTTCGACAGCAAAGCACAAGTATTATGTGATCTTTGTTGATGATTTCTCTCGAAAGTGCCGGATCTTCTTCATGCAGAAGAAGAGCGATACATTCGCGAAGTTCTGTGAGTTTAAAGCACTGGTCGAGAAGGAGTCGGGGAAGAAGGTGATTGCTCTAAGGAGTGATAACGTTGGTGAATTCATCTCGGCTGAATTCAAGGAGTTCTGCAGCGCAGAAGGGATTCGGAGAGAGCTCATCGCACCCCATAACCCACAGCAGAACGGTGTGGCTGAGCGGAAGAACAGAACGATCGTGGGTGCTGCACGGGCGATGTTGCATGATCAGGGCCTACCCCTTCACTTGTGGGCTGAGGCATGCAATACAGCAGTGTATGTGCATAACCGTTGTCCTCACAAGGTTCTTGGCATGAGTACACCGGAGGAGGCTTATTCTGGCAAGAGGCCTGATATTTCCCATTTGCGGATTTTTGGTTCTCCTGTCTACATGCATGTGACGAAGGATGCGAGAAGGAAGCTGGATCCAACCGCTGAGATTGGAATATTTGTGGGATACACTGATACACCTCACAACTATCGGGTGTATTTGTCAGACAGTCGTAAGACTGTTGTGCGACGGGATATAAAATTTCAAGAGGAGAAAGCCATGCAGTGTTTGCTTGAGAGGGAGCTACACTTGCATGCAGATGAGGAGCTGTTAGTTCCTAAGGAGGAGCTTCCGGATGTGGATCAGCCACAAGAGGAGGTTCAGGAGGTGGAAGAAACCACCCAGGGAGCGCCAACCATCAGAGGGCGCATGCGCACTACAGAAGCTGAGCGACTGGCTCGGGATGCAGAGAAGGTTGTAGGACCACCTACAGCACAGCGCAGACAGAGATAGTCACCGGATCGGTACACTGGATACATGGCTCTTGTGAGTCAATGTGTTGTGACGGAGCCATCCTCTTTTGAGGAAGCCGTGGAGGAACCCGCATGGGTTGATGCCATGATCGAAGAATATGATTTGATCATCAGGAACAGTGCATGGGAGATTGTCCCAAGACCGGTTGGGAAATCAGTTGTAGGTTCGCGATGGATCTACAAGGTGAAGCAGGCGGCTGACGGGAGTGTGGAAAAGTACAAGGCGAGATTTGTCGCCCGAGGCTTCTCACAGATCGAGGGGATTGACTATGAGGAGACTTTTGCACCTGTCGCAAGGTACTCTTCCATACGGACGATCCTTGCTCTCTCAGCGCAGATGGGGTGGCACATTCATCCGATGGATGTGAAGACTGCGTTCCTCAATGGAGTTATTGAGGAAGAGGTGTACATAGAGCAGCCTGAAGGTTTTGAGATCTTCAGCAGTGAGTCGCATGTGTGCCGACTCAAGAGAGCACTGTACGGGCTGAAGCAAGCACCTCGTGCTTGGTACACTCGGATAGACAGCTACTTCATCGAGCTTGGATTCTCCAAGAGTGAGGCGGATCCAAACCTGTACCAGATTGTGGTGGAGGGGAAGCTGTTGATCACCGTACTGTATGTAGATGATCTGATTTTGACTGGCGATGAGCAGTTGATACTTTCATGCAAGGAGGATCTTGCACGAGAGTTCGAGATGAAGGACTTGGGCATCCTTCATTATTTCCTGGGATTGGAGATTTGGCAACGCAGCGAAGGACTGTTTGTTTCTCAGGGCAAGTATGCTCGGGAGATTTTGGAGAGGTTCAACATGCAAGGCTGCAAGCCTGTTGACACTCCTCTTCCTGGTGGTTGGAGGAAGGAGGATGCTACTTCAGCGGAGGTAGTGGATGCCACTGTCTATCGACAGTTGGTGGGGTCGCCTATGTATCTGGTCAATACACGACCCGATATATGCTATGCAGTTAACCAGCTTTCGCAAGCTATGGTTAAGCCTACCAAGCTCTTTTGGAAGGCAGGCAAGCATGTATTGCGCTATATTAGAGGCACATCGGGATATGGTTCATGGTACAGACAGGAGGATCAGTTGAGGCAGCATGGCTTCACAGACAGGTATCATCATATCAGAGATTGTGTTCAGCGGAGAATCATGATGCTTTCATATGTTCCCACGGAGGATCAGGATGCCGACATCCTGACGAAGGCGCTCACCAGGAGCAAGTTCGAATTCCACAGAGGCAGGATAGGGTTTGCAGATAATCCATATCTTGCTGAGAGGGAGTGTTGAAAATGCAGCAAGATGATGGAGCTTAGTGAAATGAAGTCGCCTTCACTAAGTGGGCCCGCAGGCAAATTCTGGCGCAAAATCTATTTTTAGACTGTGTCTATTTTTAGACATATGGAGCATGGTTCGGGGATTCCAGTTTGAGATTCTTGAAGTATGTGTCATGTTGGTAAAAATAGATGAGACTCTATTTTTGAGGTCAAAGAGGTCGAAGTCTATTTTTAGACTGCCTCTCCTTAAAACAGGGAAGTCAAATATTATTTACCCTTAATAATATTTAGACTATAAACAACATTTTATTCTCTTGGAGCACTTCAGTTCGAGCTACAGAAGTGGCTCATGCATCTGACAGAGGAATTACGCTATTCCCAAGGGTTTGATGGCATCATGCATGGTTGACTTCAGTTGGACTTCAGTGGCAGAAGTTTGGTGGAGTTAATGAGACAGATAATGGAGTTGTGTTCTGTTTATTTTAGTTGAACTAGTTGAGATTAGTTTAACTAGCTAATCAATTAGTTATGAGTGGAGTGAATTAAATATTATTTAATTCATTAATTAGTAACTCATTATTCAACTCAAGAACATATCAGTTCACTACAGTGTATGATCAGTTCAGTGGAGACCAGTGAAAGAGGTAGATGAAAGGGTGGAGTTAGCTATCAGTTGTGACTATACTGTTGCTATTTGCAACACACATATAGGTGGAGTAAGCCCATGAGGATTGCGCAGTTCAGGCTGGTGGTTTATCTATATAAAGAGGCCATCCCATAGCATTGAAACACGTAATAGAGGCAAGGCAATTGGCGGTGAGTTTTGAACCAGTAACCTGTTCAAAACTGAGCTAGATTGTGAGTAACTGTATGAGAAAGTACTGAGTACTTGTGAGGAGTATTGTACTGAGTTTGTTACTTGATTTCTCCATTACAATATACACAATAGCCGCGGGGTTTTCAACTATAAGCTTTCCCCATACATACTGTGTTAATGTGTATGATGATTTGATGTGTTATCGCTTGATTTTATTTCCGCATGTTTGATGATCTGAGTTGATCTGAGTGGAAGAGATTATGTGTTGCATATAAATTCGAATTGTATGTGATCAGGATAGTCTCGGTGGATAATTAATTATTATTCAGCAAATTTCTACAAAAATAACGTTTCTGAAAGTGTGCAAGTCCAAATGCCACTACTTTTGAAGAGGAAGTCTTGTTCAGTCATACAGCCTAATCATGATTGAACGAGTTTTAAATTTCTGCTGATAAGTTAGAAAATTAAGATTTGCCAAACTGTTTAATCTTGGCTTATTAGTAGATTAGATTAGGAAAATATATTGGTTCCAATGATCAAATATGAACCAAAAAGAAAGAGAGGGATGAATGACAAACTCCAAATTATAGCCCTCAGTTTTTAGTTTTAATTTTTGCAAGAATAAAATCTGTGTGCAACTTGTTTAAAATGCCACAGCTCATGACAATCAAACTGCTTAATCTTGATTTGGTCATGTTTTCAATTTTTTGTTAATAGATTAGAGAATGAAAATCAGTCAAACTGTTTAATATTGACAGATAAGTAGGTTAGGTAGAGAAGAAAATAACTCATTAGTCTAATCTGAGCCTTTGGATGATATAAGGGTAGAAGTAGATAGTTTTTGCTTTCAAAAAGAAAAAAGATCTCAAGGGTTTTCCAATCTAAATGCACCCAAATGAAGAAAAAATGCTAGGAAAGTATGATGGGTAGGTAGAAGTAAGTTGAAGCAATCATGTTTTTCAGATTTTAAAGGTCACAGCTTCAAGGAACATCAAAAAATCATAAATTGAAGAAATAAGACCCTGCCAAAGTGCAAAACAAGGCAACGGTCTACAAAATTCAGAGATTTGAACTCTGAAGTTCTTGACCCCTCCTAAAGGAGCTGCCCTCCCCAGCTGGAGCCACTGTTATTCTCCTGTATTCTACAGATTCAATAGGTGATTATGGATTTATTACAATCAGCTAAATATAGCATTCCTTGCCTATCAGCTATCTTTAGAAATCTCACTGCCTTCATTATCTCCATAAAGCCTTTTTCACTATGCCTCATGTTGACTTCTAAAAAACACTTTGCTGCTCTTAAAAGACTCATTATGGGCTCATTTTCCTCATTTTCACCCTTCTGTCCATCCTAAAGCCTCATTTCCTCTTTATCCCCACTAAAAACCCCCATCAACTCCTTCCCCTCACTATTCTTCCTTATATACACTAAAACAATGTAAAAAACTTCTTTTTTTACATTGTTTTAAGTTTAAATTTTAACCTTTCGGACCCTTGGTTATGTATTAAAACTCTATTTTAAATATTAAAACCCGATCCCTTATATTTGTAATTAAACTCCGCCCCTTTATAAAATGTTAAAGCCCCTTGCTTTAATGTTTTTAACCCCCACCTTATTAAAAACCCACATAAACCCTCCCCCTTTACCTTATAAATAAAGCACTTTCACTTGTTTTATTGCCCACCGGGCTCCGCATACACCAAACCCCACACTCCAGCAATACCCTGCCACCTGTTCACCTGGACCCCACTCCCTTTGACCTGCCTGCTGCTTCGGATCTCCCGATCATCGTTGATCTCCATCCTTGAGATCCAACGGCCCGCAGCTCGTATCGCAAGTTTACATGCGCAGGGGTTAAACAAACCCCAGCCCTGCGAAATGGGCGGTATCCCTTCGCCACACGTCGCCCACTGTATGGAATCGCATCCAATTCCCTGAAACCATTTACCATCCCTCACCCTGTGTGAAAACCACCTCCTTCATGCGCGAAAACCACTTTTCCTCCTCTCGCCAAATTCCGATACCGCCGCCTCCATTCAAACATTCCCAAGGTTTCCGCCTCTGCAATGAAGCCCCAACCCACCATTAACATCGTTGCAATGCTCCAAAAGCCCGAAAAACCCTAGATAAACGCAGAAAGCCCCTCCATGCAGGTTTTTAAGTTAATTTGTTTGTTTTGTGTGCAGGTTTCATGGCATGAATGCGTAATTAGCATTCCAAGGGTCCAAAAACATTTAAATAAACTTCCTAGGTGACGATCCAATTAGTTTGTCTACCAAAGGGATTGAAAGCGCCATATCTCCACATACAAACCATTGAATCATGATCATGGGTGGCCACTGACACACACATAACCAAAAGATTGCTCCGCTGCGTAGCATATTACAGGAAGAGGCATAGTGAAGAGAATAAAAACATTCCGAAGACTGTGACAATGAAGATCAGTGGATTAAATAATTAAATCAAGGATCAAAGGACAAATCAAAAGGATTAGTCACAATTCAGAGAAAAAAGCATAATTAAAGGAAAATACAGTAAGGGATACAATTAAAGGATAAATCCAAGTTTAGAAGCTTAAACATAGTTTAAAATATAAAACAAATATAGATCAGCTCATAAACAAATTCGAATGACTCAAATAAAATGCATTTAATTCCTCGGAGACACATTTTTGCCACCTACGACATGTTTTCTTTCAATAAAGACATCAACAGTTATTAAGACAGTCAGAGATATTTCTCAACTACTCAGTAGTTATTACAAAGTTATTAAAAAGCCTTAAAGTCAAATATTTCCAAAGGTTAGCTCAAACAGTGAAGTTAGGAGTTATTGTTATAGTGAGCCAGTCTAAGATATTTTGCCTTGGGCCTTGCATGGTCTCAAAGGTCAAAAACTCATTTACTCTGTAATAAATAACATCTGAAACCCTAGCTTAGGATCACCTCCTCTTTTTGCAGATAAATATTGCATGTATTATTCATTTTTAGTGTTGGTTGATTGATTAGTTGCTTGATTGCTGTTGCTGAGCTGGTTGACAAGTGCTAGGTTGGATTTGAGAAAGCTCTGAGTTGCAGAGATCTATTGTACTGGAATAATGTACTTGTTTTGAACATCAGTAATACAAGCACGTTCACAAGATTCTTGAGCTATGTTAATGGTGAAGTTTTCCTTCTTTGTCAATGTTTTCCTTACGTTTTCCATTCTGTCCATTATTTCTCTGATAAAAGAACATAAATTTTACAATAGGATATGTTGTCTTGGCACCCTAATTCTGTCTGCATTCTTTATCTTAATGTTTTCTTCTGCAAGGTCTGATTGGAGAATTATTAATTGCTCTCTGGTTCCACCTAGCTTGTTGTCTTGAAAATGATTCAATAGAGTCAAGAAAAAGAAGTCCATGGTATGCCTTGTCATTTGGTGTAGCTTGAAACATTGTTTTTTAGACATTTATTTGAAGTATACTTAGTAGAGTCCAACCGGGGAATTCTATGGTACGCCTGTTAGGCCAGAATTGTGAATTACGGATAACACACGCTTCCCTATATAGGTGCTCGTCTAGAACAATAGATTAAAGACTATACGAATATTTCTCCTAACTAAGAACAAACACACAGAATGAATTAGGAGCTTAATTGTGATCCAAGCGCTTCTAAATGGCTCCTTATGTCGCTTTCGTTGTAGCTTCGAATTCGAGCAGTTTGTGTGAAATTCTTCCTGCAAGAACACTAAAACAACAGAAGATGGCAATAATACAGATATCTATTCAAGTTAGTTTGCTAATTCAGTAAAACATAAACCACATACATCAACCAAGATCTTTCAATATGGAAAATCAAATCCAATACAGATGCATATAGGGAAAAATAAGTTGTATTCTTTATTAATGATAGAAGGAGAGGTTAAAACCCAAGTGACTGATTTGATAATTTTCGGTGAGGGTGAATAAGATTTTAATGATTTCATAATCATTTCATAACCGAAAAAAGCGCGTTACAGTCCCTGCAAACCCTAGCCGCTCTATCTGCACGCTGCAGCCTTTGCGGCTGCGCTTGCTCTGGCAGGGCCTCCTGCTCCTGTCGCTGCTTGGTTGGAACCTTTTTCTCTGTCACGGCTCTGGCCTACACCTCTGACCTCTGGCTGCGGCGTTTCTCTTTGCTGGGAAAGGGAGATAGTGAATAATCAAGTGCTGGAACATCAATAAAATTTTCAGCAGTTATGCTGTCTGCGCATTGATCCGGGCCGCGTTCTTGCTAGGGCTTACGTCCATGGAGGGGCTGGGCTCTCCCCAGGGGCCTCGTCCCCCTCCCCCGCCCTCTTCGGCTGAGGCTTTCGATTGCTTATTGGCAGGGCTTCCTAAGAAGAAGAATGTTGAAGCTGCGAAATTTATTAAGAAAATCGATGAAATACCTGAGATCTCTCTTCCACCAGAGACTCCGATTCAGGTTGCTTTATCTCTGGCTGAACAAGCCCTCATAGGCCAGTTCACAGGGCTTTGGCCATCTCCCAAAACCACTGAGAGCTGGGTCAACAGAAACTGGGTGCCTCTGATCAAAGAAAGCGTCACCTCTTATTTTTTGGGGAGAGGCTACTTTCTCTTTGAGTTCACTTCAAAAGATGACAAAGATCTGATCTTCCAGAACGGCCCCTACTTCATGGGCCCCCAGGGTTTGTATCTAAATAAGTGGACTCCAGACTTTGACCCTGCTGTGGATGTGCCCAAAGCAGTTCTGGTGTGGGTTAGACTCCCAAATCTGCCAGTTCACTGCTGAAATTGGGATTCTCTTATGCATATTGGAAATGCCCTTGGGAAGTTCATCGATCGAGCAAACAACAAGGACCAGTATGACTGCGCCAGGATCTGCGTGGAAGTAGATCTGGAGGTTGGGCTACCAGAGGCCATCAAAATCAAAGTCGGAAGCTGGACGCATGTGCAGAAACTGTACTATGAGCAGCTGCCCTTCAAATGCCGGAAATGCCATGTCTATGGCCACTTCGCCAGAGGCTGTCCATCCAACAATGAGGTTGTGCAAGGGAAGGAGGACGGATGGAACCAAGTCAAGCGCTCCAAAACCTCTCATAAGGCTCAAAAGTCGGGAGGCCCTAGTGGCAAAGGACCCCAACAGGCCTCTTCCCAGCAGATCCCGCCTAAGTCCGCTCCTGAAAACAAGTTCGAACTCCTGAGCTCACTCCAAGAGGACACCCAGGAGGTGGATGTTCAAAAGACAGCATCCCCGGTCAAAGGGACTCCCTCTATGTCTTCCAAAGACGGAAGTGCTGCAGAAAGCTCAAAAGGAATACCTGTTGAAGACGAGGAAGAGGTCCAGGAGTCGGAAGATTCAGAGGAGGAAGGAGAAATAGGCGACTCTCAGGCCTCTGTTAGGAGATCCACAAGAGGTCGCAAAACAGATCGGGAGAAAAGAGAGCAGGAAACGTACAAGGACAAATTACAGGGCAGCCAACCAACTCTGGAAAAGTTGCTTGCCTCAAAGTCAAGGATGTTGAAAAATCAGACCCATGGCTCCAAGGGGGCCCACCAGAAACATAAATAATGAAGGTCATCTCCCGGAATTGTAGAGGTATGGGGAGTAAAGTCAAGGAAGAAGCCATGAGAAGCTTAATAAGAACAGAAACTCCAGACATACTTCTCATCCAGGAGACTAAGTTGGAAGACGCAGTCTTCCTGCAAGCATGCAAGAAATTTTGGTTCAAAAGTGAAGCAAGAGCAATCTCTGCCCGAGGCGCTTCAGGAGGGATTGGCACTCTATGGAACCCTAACAAATTTGTAGTCACCTTTGAGGCTAGAAATACTCACTGGTTGCTGCTGAAAATGCAAAATCTGGACACCAAGGAAAACCTTTGCCTCTTCAATGTATATTCTCCAGTTAATGTTGGGGAAAAAAAGGAATGTTGGGGCACTATAAGGCAACAAGCAGACCTGACAAATCTGGAAAATATAATTATTGCTGGAGATCTTAATCTCACGCTCCACTCGTCTGAAAAAAGAGGTGGCAGCGCTGTTCGTGATCCAGCAAGGGAATGGGCAGAAGATCTTCTGCAGGACTGGGACTTGCTAGATATCAAACCCTCTTCCGGTAAGTACTCTTGGTCTAATAAAAGAGTGGGCCCTGGTCATATCGCTGCCAGATTAGATAGATTTTTCATTCAAAGCTCCTTTCTGTTACTAGGCTTAGAACCCAGAATGCATATCCTTGCTAACAGCGTCTCGGACCATAAGCCTATAAAGCTCGAACTCCTGGCCCATCTAGACCTGGGCCCTATTCCATTCCATTTTAGTCCTCTCTGGGTCAAGGAATCAAACTTCATGCAAATAGTCAAAGATTTTTGGAGTCAGCCTGTCAATGGTTCTCCCTTCTATATCTGGGAGGAAAAACTCAGAAGGGTAAAAGGTGATCTAAAACGTTGGGCAAAAACCCTGTCCAACCTGGCTACAGAAAGAAAAGACATCAAAGCCTCTCTCGCCTCTCATCAATATCATATGGAGCACTCTATTGTCACAGAGGAGATTTTAGATCAAGAGGCTCATTTGCAACAACGCTATCATAAGGCCTGTCTAGCTGAAGAAGAATACTGGAGATTAAAATCTCGAAATCTCTGGCTCAAAGCAGGGGACAGGAACTCTGCCTTTTTCCACAAACAAACCCAAGCCAGGAAAAGCTTCAACACTATTTCTGAGATTAAGGAGGATAACGTCACCTTCAAGGATTTTGAAGACATTAAAAAATCAGCCTTCACTCACTTTCAAAACTTGTATAGTGAGGATAAGGATTCGGACCAATACTCAGATCTGCTTGACATCATTCCTTCTGCAATTTCTCCTCGTATGAATGAGATCCTTGAGGCCAAAGTCACCAAAGACGAAGTTAAAAAGGCCCTCTTTGATATGGATTTGGATAAGGCCCCCGGGCCGGATGGCTTCTCTGCCAGGTTCCTTCAAGTCTGTTAGCCGATTGTTGAAAAGGATCTGCTCAAAATGGTTCAGAAGTCTCAAAATGCTCAGAAAATAGAAGGTAGCACAAACTCCGCTTTTATAGCTCTTATTCCAAAGGAAAAAGGGGCCAACAATTTCAGCAGATTCCGCCCGATTTCCTTATGCAATACTGGGTACAAGATTATCACTAAAGTTATTGCAAATAGATTGAAGCTCATTCTTCCCAAAATAATCCCGGAGAATCAAGGAGGCTTCATTCAAGGAAGGCAAATCGTGGACAATTTCACCCTTGTTCAAGAAGCAATCCACTCAAGTCTTCTTCGAAAAGAACAAGGTATGGTCATTAAACTTGATTTAGCAAATGCCTTTGATCGTGTAAATCATAGCTTTCTTTTAAAAGTAATGAGCAAATTTGGTTTTGGAGCAAATTTCATCAAATGGATCCGGGCATGCATCTCGGAGCCATGGATCGCTCCTCTTGTAAATGGAAGAGCCACCGAGTTCTTCAAAGCTTCACGAGGGCTAAGGCAGGGGTGTCCTCTTTCCCCCCTACTTTTTGTCATCCAAGCCTCTGTCCTCAGCTACCTGTTAGACAAAAAGATGCAAGATCAAGATATCAACGGACTGTGTATTGCAAGAGGGGTAAAAAATATAAACCACGCCCTATTTGCGGACGACACACTGTTCTTGGGAGCTGCCTCTCTCTCCTCCGCCTCTAAATTTAAAGCAGTTTTGGATGATTTCAGTGAAGTCTCTGGCAGCGTGGTAAATAAGAACAAATGCCATATCTACAACTGGAACACCCCGCCCAGATTGCTCTCCGCTATATCTAGATGTTTGGGTTTTGCTGCCTCCTCCAATTGGATCTCCTTTAAATATTTAGGCCTTCCTGTTTTTCATAAGAAATCTACAAGCAAAGACTGGCTCCCTCAGCTGGAAAAATTCAAGTCTAGGATCCAAGCTTGGGGCTTCTCCTGGCTCAACACTGCTGGCAAATCTGTCCTTATTAAATCTGTGCTCTCCAGTCTTCCCCTATTTCAATTCGTTGTGCTTCTCGCTCCGGCAGGTATTTTAAAAAAAATGGAAGAATTCATGCGGAGGTTTTTTTGGAAGGGAGGTAAACAGAATGAAAACAAGATTCCCCTTATCAGCTGGGAAACCATCTCCAAACCCCTGAGGGAGGGTGGTTTGAATTTCAAAAATCTTTGTCAGCAAAACGTGGCTATGGCAGCCAAGATTATTTGGAGGATCATTGCGCCCAAGCCTGGCTGGGCTCAACTGGCTCTCTGGAAAAAGTATTTCAGGGGTCCTCATTCCTCCTGTTTAGACAATGTTATCCATGTTCCTTATTCGTCTTTTCTCAAACTGTATGTTAAAGCTGCTCCCTTGATCAATGCGCACTCCTATTGGATTCCAGGAAATGGCAAAAAGATTAATATCTGGGCTGATAAAATTATGAATAATGACCCAATTGAAGACATAGCCTCCATTAGAGCGCTGCGTTGCTGGATGGATAGAGAGGGGCTGTGTTCGCTGTGGGATATTTCTCTTTGGAAAGACTCTGCCTGGGCAGGGTGGAAACGAATTGAGGTGCCGGCCCACCTGACAGTCGAATGGTCCACGCTGCTGGACCTTCTCCATGGCTTGGCACCCACGCGCATGAGGAAAAAAGATGTGAAAGGCTGGGGGCCGAATGCCAAAGGTTACACTGTCTCCATGGGATATCACAAGCTGAAAGAGAGGCCTTACGTCCCCCCTGACCCTGCTCCTTGGCAGGGGGTCTGGCGTTTCCCTTCATGGCCCAAAGTCGACTTCTTTGCTTGGCTCCTCTGCCACGGCAAGATCCTTACGTATGACATCTTGCAGAGAAAAGGGTTCTTTGGTCCCTCCATCTGCTCGTTGTGCAAGGAAAATGCTGAGACTGCTGTCCATCTAGTTCTCGAATGCAAGTTCTCTAAGCAGATCTGGTCCTCCTTCATTCACAATTTGGATCCCAATTTTTTGCTTCCTCGTTCCACTGCTGATCTTTTTTCCAATTGGGCGATCAGATATCCTGGCCCCCCTTCTAAAAATCAGCTTATTAAAACTGCATGGGCTGTCCTTCCAAAGGTTATTTGTTGGCAGATCTGGCTAGAACGAAACAGAAGAATCTCCAGAAATATTAAACAGAATCACAAGGTCTTAGAAATCAAGATTAAATGTCACCTAAAGGAGTGCTTGACTGATATAAAAGACGATTCCAATCTCAGCCAACATGACATTGCTTGGGGAGCTTCCCTTGACTTGCAATTTCAACCAGCAGTTAGAAACGACCCTCCTCTCAAAGACTGGCAAATAAGGAAATCCGAAACTGACCTTCAAGACTGGCTCAATTCTCATTCAAGGCACTCTCTCTTTTTTGATGGGGCAGCAAAGGGAAATCCGGGCAAAGCTGGTGCTGGAGGTGTTGTTGTAAGTCCAATTGGGGAAAAAATTCATTCCTTTGCTTGGGGGCTTGGATTCTCATCCAGCGTTCAAGCTGAAGCTTTGGCCCTCTACCAAGGTCTCAAGATCCTCAAAGATTTAAATATAAGTGAAGCAAATGTCATAGGGGATTCCCAGATCATTATAAACGCAATGGTTTCCAAATCCCCAACCTCGGATCTCAAGTTAGCAAGGCTGATATCCAGAATTAAGGGTATGGAAAACGATTTTCAGAAGTTGAATTACTATCATGTGCTGAGAACTCATAATAAACAGGCAGACATTGAAGCCAATAAAGCTACCCTCCTCTCTGCCGGGGTCAAGATGAAAGACGAAGAAGAATCTTGGGAACCTATCCCTTAAGCTGTCCGTTGTCATGTTTTATTGTTGGCTCTTAAATAAATTTGTTTGTATCTTTAAGTTAGGGAAAATCTCTGAAATAGAAGTTTTAGATAGTCAGTCATGGAAGAAATTTGCAAGCTCCGGCTGCTTTTTCAATATTAGCAGTGAGATGCACCAGGATTTAGACATCCTCAATGTAATCAGATTTCTGGCATTCAGGCCAAGATGAATATTAATACCACATAACCGTTTCTGTGAAAAAAAAAAAAAACCCAAGTGACTGATTTGAAGTGACCCTTCCAGCAACATTCCTAAGCCTCATCACAATATAAATATCTTCAGCAGCTGTTACACAAATCTTGATCTCAATTGAAAATATTCTAGCATTTCTCTACTCAAATTCTTCCTTACCAAGCACTCAGATCTGTGCTCAATTTATAGATGAAATAAAGGTTGTTTTACAATCAATGACTTTCCAATAATGGGCAAGACATGTTTCCAATCTTGTATATGTCAAATGGACACTTGGATTCAAAGCTTGACACATGTGAACTCTTATAGAAGGCACTGGCCAAGTGGAGATTCCGGAACAATGAGAATTTCGCTCCCAACATGACCAACGCACCTGTGAATGTCGGGAAGTGCTTTACAGAACAACCTTGCATGGGGCTACCTGCATATGCAACGAACTTAGGTCCTTTAGAGTCTGTGTTGGTGAGCTCTTATATGTTATATAATAAACTTCAAACCTTGGAAACCTATGCTTGATGAAAGTCATACTTGATTTGTCTTCTTCTTGTCTTAGGGAATGTAGCAACTTGAAATGATAGGGAATGATAGACCCTTAGTAATTGGTCCTGGAGATGATGCTCAGTTAACCAAGTCATTGGGAATGATGCCCAAATTGACCTATAACAAATTGCCCCCTAAAGCATGAAGTCGAAATAATAATAATAACTTTTGATTGAGATGCTTTACACTGTGATGGGCTGGAGATGAAGCAGAGTGGTCACCTGCATCAATGTTACAATACATTACATCATGATATATCCTCTTTGATCATAATTGTTGAGGGTAGGCATTCGCATGTTTAGCACATAAACAATCTAATAACATGTACATAATTCAGAAAGTCGTCTCCATTGGAATGTTTCCCAAATGCAGACATGCCTACATATATAGGCCCATGTTTGGATGACAATCTGTATGTAAGGTCACTGTACAGATGATGTGTACAATAATCCTGAAATCGCAGCCCAGATGGATGAAACTAGATCCAGAGTCTTCTTATCTCGTTCACTCGATCATTTAGGTACAAGTCTAGCCATGTGAATATATGATTTGTAGTCGAACATGGAAAGACATCATTTGATTATCAGCCAATGATGTGTGTTGTTAAAAAATGCGAGGAACCACCATTAATGTCAATGGTCCTCAAGGTACTGCAGTACATTTCATACGGCGTGAACAGATGATTTGATGTCGAACTCCAAACAAAATCTTTTGGTCAAAGGTTCGGAAGCAAGGATCTTGTCGATGCTGTAACAAGCCTCATGGTACTGGAATCTGATGTTTCTAAGTGAACTTCCTGGATATTGATTTGTCGTCAACAGGAAGTCACCTTATTGAAAAACATGAGTTATTGATTTCAGAGACAAGGGTATGACTTGATATAGCAATTTTCAGGGATGATGGTCATGATAATGAAGGTTTATGAGTATTGCAGAAGGATGAAGTATTCACTGGATGACTTCTCTTGAACATATCAGTGACATTGTGATGAGTTGGCAGCATTGACCCAAAACCGAAGTGAAGGTATGATGAACCATAGGTGTGAATGAACCGTTAAGAAGATTACCCAACCCAAATAGTCACGGACATGGAGTGAAGGAAGTGTCATGTTCAAGAGCAACTTGCTACCGTAAAGAATTCTTACTCATTTTCCCCAAATTGTCCCCGGTCATTTGTCGACCAGTACTTCTTTATTTTTTAACAAGCTTGAAGAGGATAATATTTGCTTGATCTATAATTCAACCCTTCAGGCGAATAAAGTATCGCTATTTAATAATTTAACGAGTCTAGCGATGAATGAAACTCGATTCTTGCCATGATCGACAAGCCCGTCGCTATTTTATGTTTTAACGAGCTAAACGATAGTGATAGCCTGGTCCTTTTTCATATTTAGAGAGTTTGAAAAAAGAGGACGAAAGAAAACTCCATAAGTAATTTT
Organism: Pinus albicaulis; assembly: GCA_034641835.2. Taxonomy (NCBI): domain Eukaryota; kingdom Viridiplantae; phylum Streptophyta; class Pinopsida; order Pinales; family Pinaceae; genus Pinus; species Pinus albicaulis. Next base: position 158,925,325 of record CM076580.1, read on the forward strand.
TTCGTAAATTTGTCACTCAGATCTGAAAAAGTGTAAAATAATATCTGAGAGAACCTCTTTGGTCATGTTTAACCAAGGTATTCCTTTTTCGTAAATAATCTATCTCAGTCCGGAAAAGGGTTAAACTTATACTGAGTAGATATCCATTCATTTACTTTTATGAGCTCGAAAAGACAAGTGCTCGGCAATCTTTTCACATTATCAGAGTCTGAAAAGAGCTGAAAGAAGACTCCAGGGGTTTCTTTTTTGCTATTATCGAAGCTCGAAAAAGAGATAAAAGTGCACTTAAATCCTTTTTTGTTTTTAATAAAGCTCGAAAAATAAGGAGAAAAAGTATGCTTTGTGGTCAAGTCATTCTTTGAATAAATCTGCACAACTAGTCTGTTCATCAGTTGTATTTCCTGTTCAGAACAACATCAAATGGATCAAAAATACCTGTTTCATGATAAAAACATAGTAAAACTATAGTCATAGCAATAAATGTAATTTGAAAATAATTAAATGGCTATTAAAAGTAGTTTCACTATTCATTTTTACCATTCCATAGTTACCATTTGCATTTTGGAGCTATGAACCTGATTTTGCCCCCGAACTTCAGTCGTTGATTGCGGTTGTTTCTATGGACGGATTTCATCGTCATTTGATCTAGGTTAGTACCATGAACCTCCTCTTTCCTTTGGTATTCATTTCATCTCCAATTTCTGTAAATTTTTAAGGTTTTAAGGCCCCTAGGGTAAATTCTGCCCAAATTGAGGGCAACACACCCCTAAATGTTGAAACTTGCATTGCATAACAGGTAAAATAAAGGGTACTTGCATGTGCAACACACTGTCTCTTGTTAGGGAGTGCGTTGGGTGCAGTCCAAGTTTTAAATTTTCACAATATGCCCAAAAATTGCCTAGTTTTTTGCAATGAATGGAATCTAATGGATCTTATGGTTGTATTTCAGGTTTCCATCAGATTACAATGACAATTACATGGAGGGAAAGAGAACATGAAGAACAAGATATGATTGCCTTAAATTATCCTGTACTCTAAGAGCCCTAAGAGATTGTGGAATGCTTAAGTACTTAAAATTGTCAGGAATGAGGCAACAAATAGAACTCTTGGAGTTCTTAGTTCGAGCATGGGATCCGACGATAGAGGCATTTCATATTAAGAACCAAGTGGTTCCCATAACGGTTGAGGATGTGTATTTTCTCACAGGTTTGTCGAGGAGAGGTTTGCCCATTTCACTCTCAGGGTCTACCGTTGGAGGAGAGACAGTGAGGGATTATATTCTGCAGTACTGCTATCCAGGGGCAGAACCTGGCAAAGATGGAAAAATAAACATCCGGTGTGTCATAGATTTGCCTTTGAGAACTATCCTTTTCACGATCGCTAAACTTGCTGGCACCGTTACACTACATGTAGTGAATAGATCGTATATGTAGTATGCGATAGAGTGCTTAGAGCTAACAACCTTCAATTGGTCTGAAGTTGTTCTATCTCAGATAAAGGAACAACTGAACAAAGCAAAGGGAGGAAGGAAGAAGAATTTCAGTTATGGTTCAATCCTTATCTCCTTCTCTTTGGAACGGATTCCACTAATGCAGCCACAACATGTGACATTGGATATAGCTAATCCCAGAGATCCTTGTATGCAGAGATGGGTATAACTCATGGGGCGACATGCAGGTCAATCGACCGTTGTGTTCTCTACTGCATTCTTCGCCTGGTTCTGGCGACAGATCATCTCCATCGATGAGTACACATACGCAGGCGTTGACTTTCAAGGAGATCCAGATTTAACATTACCAGAGGGCGCTCAGTGGGGTGTAATGGGTAAGAATGTTTTGACCATGTTTTTTGATTTTCCTAAGGTTTATACAATGTTTTTGTGTTTTGATGTTTTCCCAAGACTAAACTAAATGTTTGATGTAATGTAGATATTGGTCATGTTCAACCAGTAGAGGAACCAGAGCGCGAAGCAGATGCGCCAACAGAGAGGGCTGTCGGGAGAGCAGTCCTTCAGGACCTTGATATGGCTGAGACTCTGGTTGAACATTAGCAGCACATAGAGGGGTTGACCTTCAAAATTCCGGATTTCCGGATCGAAGAGTTACCCATGTGACTGCAGTGACACACTATTGGGGTTCCTAACCACTGGATGCGGTTACTCCGTAGGATTGCTAGATCTATATCATGTTACCATGATCACCACTAGTTTACTTGTGACATTTTGCATACATTTTGATGTCAGATGACCAATGTGTCTTGGGCACAAATTTTTTCCTATGTTTATTGTGTAATCCTATTCAATGATGTGAATGGTTTCTTTACATATGTTGCAAATGTCTGTCTAAAACTTGATTAGCTAATGAATCAATCAATGTGTTCAAATTTTTGGAAATCTGTTGATATTGAATAAAATCAAAATGTCTTTCCAAAAGTCGAACTCTTAGGAACAACCTAAGAAGTGTTGGATTTCTAACAGTATAAATGCTAGTAAGTTGTAATACCACAAGTTGTGAGTCCAACATTATGATTATGCGGTTAATACCAAATGAAATGGCATCAAAGAGAAGTTCGAACAACACATTATACTCAATGATATTGTTCGTCGATCCACCGTTACAAATCCCTTGAAAACTCACTAACTCGCCGTTTGGAGCGAAAATGGCCCATGCTGCAGAGGATAGATTTTGCGTTCTACGACTAGCACCATCAACATATCCAACAAATGGTTCCGAAGATTCAAACATCTGCGATGAAATGTAAAGCGGATTACTAATGTTAAGAAAACTCTAAAAACAAATTAAGATAGTGAATGCAAAACAACAACATATATACAATATAATACAAAAATTACTACGCTCATGATTAAGCATAGTAACGTTTCAGATACAACCCATTTATAGGTTGTGCCAATGGAATTCCATCGTAATCAACTAACTCTTAGGCACCCTTAGCAATAACTCTTTTGACAATATAGGGGCCATGCCATAATGGCTCAAATTTCCCTGTACCTATTATATCAGCTTCTTGATCGTAAAGAAGGACCAAGTTTCCCTCTGAGTAAATGCGAGGCTGGACAAATTTTTTCGTATTGCGCCTTTATACGTCTCTTATGTGCTTCGTTGGCCAATTGGGCTTCACGACGCGTTTCATCAAGATGGATGAGTTTAAGGAGACACGCTTCTTCTTCTGAGGTGTCAGGTAACAAGTCTATTGCAAATTTTAACGATGATATTTCGCATTGGATTGGTAAGATAGCTTCCAGACCATACACCAATTGAAAAGGAGTAAATTTGGTCACGTTTCTCACTAAGGTTCGATATGCCCACAAGGCAGAGTACAGGATCAAATGCCAATTTCTTTTACGAACTCCTATCATTCGTTGAAGCATTCGTTTAACAATTTTATTAATAGCCTCAACTTGTCCATTTGATTGTGGATAATAACGAGTGGAATTAACATGCAACAATCCTAACTTGGCAGTCAATTCAGACATCATGTGGTTGTGAAAATGCTTCCCATGATCCGTAACTATAGCCTGTGGGACCCCAAACTGTGCAATAACATGATTGAAGAAAAATAATGCAGTTGTTTGTCCTGTGTTGTTGAATGTAGGCATCGCTTCGGCCCATTTGGTAAAATAGTCGATTGCGACAATAATATAACCATTCCCCTCGAACTAAGGAGGGTTACAGGTCATGAAGTCAATACACCATTTCATAAATGGTCCTGCAGAGACAACAAGATGCATTGGCAATAGCAGTTTGCGGATCTTACGATAAAAAATCTGGCACGCATGACAACTTCTGACTGCGAGGATGCAATCTCGAAAAATAGTAGGCCAAAAGTAACCAGCGCGGAGTATCTTCTGCGTGTTAGCATATCGAGATAAATTTCCACCACAAGCCCCAGCATGACAATCATTTAACACTTTTTTCGGCCTCCTCATGAGTGAGGCACCTCCTTAAAATGGTATCGACACCACGATAATAAAGTGTATCGCCGACGATCAAATAATCTTTGGCTTGGTATTGAATACGTCGTTGTTCAGAGCGAGAGGTATTAGGTCAAAAATTTTGATTTTGGAGATAAATGATGAAATTTCCATACCAAGGATTAGATGATCCGATCAGAAACATAAACTCATCAAGAATTGATGGTTCCGACGTAGTTGCAGTACTATAAGAGGGAAGGTCACAGAGAAGCTCAGCCAAAACTAAATATTTCTTTGACTTGGATTTGATGAATTCCAAATCAAATTCCTGAAAAATGACAATCCATTTTGAATATTTTCCCCCCAAAAATTGACGTGATAATATATAAGTCACGGGGTTGCAATCCGAAACTATTGTTGTTTTTCGGAGCAGGATATAATGGTGAAATCTTTGGACAGCTTGAACAGTTGCCAAGGCAAGCTTTTCTACGTACGAGTACTTAACTTCCATATCATTGAGATTATGACTCAAATAATAGATTGGATGTTCAATTCCATCTTCTACTTGGGCCAATACCATAGCAATGGTTGTTTTAGTCGCGACGATATATAGGAAATAATCATTTTGATAATTATGAGGATACATTAATGACGCTCGGACAAGAATGTCTTTGATAGCATCAAAATAAGCTTGCGCAACTTGGTCCCAATGGAAGGGAACCCCCTTTTTCAATAATCGAGTAAATCCTTTATCCATTTCGGCATAGTTTGGAATGAACCTTCTCAGGAAGTTAGCCTTTCCTTGAAGTTTCTGTATCCGAAGTAAATTTGAGGGCGCAGGTAAATCAAGAATGGCCTGAACCTTTAATGGGTCTATTTGAATTCCTTCTTTTGAGACTACGAGTTCGAGAAATTGACCATAACTAACACAAAACACACATTTATGTGGATTGAGGCGTATTTTGTAGTGTGTGCAGCGTAAGAAAATGGATCTCAAATGCATCAGGTGATCAGTCCGATTTCGTGAATGAGCTGGTAAATCATCTAAATATGGTTGAACAATGTGCTTGATGTCATTGAAAGCATAATTCATTGCTCTCTGAAAAGTTGCCCCAACGTTCTTTAAACCAAATGGAAGTTTCCTATAAGCGAATGTGCCCCAGGGACAAATGAATGTTGTCTTATGTTGATCATCTGGGTGAATATTGATTTGATTATAGCCGGAAAATCCATCCATGAACGAATTTTTTTTGCATCCAGCACAATCATCAATAAGTTGGTCGATAAAGGGAGTAGGATAGTTGTCTTTTCGAAAAACCTGATTAACATCCCGATAATCGACGCACACTCTAATGGTTCCTTGTTTTTTCTTGACAGGAACGATATTGGAAACCCACTCAGTTAGCGGACCAACATGTAAAAGTTTTTCAACTTCTGCTTTGATGGCAGCGATTTTATTTGGATGAATAGGACGAAGCTGTTGGCACACCATTTTGACATCAGGCTACATATTAATAGTGTGTTCAACTATACTAGTATCTATGCCTGGCATTTCCTCGTAAGACCAAGCAAATATGTCACAAAATTCACGAAATAGAGAGCGATATGATTCAAGTTCTGATGGAGAACAAGATACACCAACATGAATATTTTCTACAATGCCAGGTTTGGTCGAAATATCGATAGAAACGGCTTCTTAAATATTTGAAAGATTTTGCTCAGAATCGATTGCATTAATTGGTAAAGAATTCAAAAATAAATTTCTGATTGATGGGTGATATAGTTCACTAAGATTGTTTTCTTCATAATCAGGAAGATGGGAACGATGATGATAATCTTCCCATGGTTCTCCTTTTGACATCATAGCTTCCAAAATATTTTCATCTGTCAAAAACATTGAGGAAAATGGATCAGATGGAGTGCCAAAATCTAAGGAATGATCAACCCAACTTGGCGACACTGATTTCGGATTTGCCGCCCAAGCCAAATAGATTGATTATTATGCCAGCTCAATAGGGCTAGGCAGTAAAAATTCATCCAATGTAGAAATATCAGAATCACTCGTACTCTCCCTTAAGCCAAATAGAGTGGAAGAGATCATTTAGCAGGTCTCTATACTTGCAATTTCTGCCGACGTTGCAGGTGGAAGTAATGCAAAGGTTCCCATGAGAGTGGAATCCTTTAAGAGTCCTACACCAATGTTATGAATTTCTAGTTGGGGTATGTGAATAAACGGAACGCTTCCAGTTACCTACGAAGCGGAGGCAAAGAATGATAGTTGATTAATGACTGTGATTGTACCTTTATGTGGAAAAGCAATCATTCTAAAGTATGTAGAAACAATTGCAGTCACTGCATACACCCATGGTCTTCCAAGTAAAGTATTATAGCCAAGGGGTCCGTCAACGACCTCGACATCAATATTTACTGTTTTTCCCCCTAGTTCAACATGCAGATTATTAATAATACCACAAGGTTTATATGTTCTTCCATCAAAAGCCTTCAACGTCGTTGATGATTGTGATAAGCGTGGTGAGCCAAGTGACTTCCAGCAATTTAAAGACATAATACATGTAGATGCTCCCTCATCAATAATAGTGCGATGAACAAGGTGATTTAGAACATTTACTTGTATAGAGAATGCCAATTCTGCTGGTAGTTGCGGCACATACCCCGTATGATTAAAGACGACAAGATTAGAATCAGTCGGATCAATGTCACCAATGGTCGACAATAAAGCCTGTTTTTGGGAGGAACGATTTTGTAATACCTCAAGAGTAGACATAGCTGAAGGGGATTGAGCCAAATATTCAACTATATTATAATTTTGTGCAGCTCTTGCTCGAGTGTTATATGTCGATTTATGAATTACTCCCTTTGGTGGCTTAATTGTCAATTCAGGAATAACAGTAGGCGATACTGATTTCGTAGTCAAGGTAGTAGGTTGATCAGTGGCTTGACTACCATAATATTTATTACGTGTTGACACCAAAATACCTTGTGAAGGTTTTGTGACATACAACATTAACACTTGGGAACTAGGAGCTGGATCCGTAGCAACCAAATTGGTGTCTGGATTTGGAAATGGGTCTGTCTAAGCAGCTGATGCATGGGAAGTCTTGATGATTTTTGAGACTTCAGCATGGTGAGGAAAATCCCTAACAAAATGTTCCTCGTTATAGATTATGCATGGATAACGAGGTTTCCGAGGTCGAGACGGTTGATCAGATGATCTTTCCTGCGGGTTAGAAGTCTGTTTTTTCTTTGATTTCCCCTTTTTCTTACTTCTTGTTTGCTTGTCACCTTTTCCTTTGTCAAATGACACGACATTAATTTCGGAAGTAGGAGAAAGATCAGATGCAGTAGTGTGGTGTGTGTTTGCAGTGCCTATCAAGCCATCTCCGGCATGAGAGTCCTTTATTTGAGGAGGAACATTGAAATTAGATCTCAACGCATTAGGAAATTTTTCATAGAGCATGCTAGATTGAGTGTAAATCAATTCTAAATATTGGGCACGAGCGATAAATTTCTCTTCTGTGACAACGCCACCCTTAGCCACATCCTCAGTTATAGATGGTAATAGGAACTTAATGAACCATTCAACAAGGAGCTGATCCGGAACAAATGTCTTAACCATTCGTCGACGACGATGCCACTCATGAATATGATCAGAGATGTGAGTAGCATTAGTCTGTTTGAAATTGGTCCAGAGTTCCATTCCAGTTTCGTATCTGATAGGTAACTGGAAATGGGTCAAAAAGACAGTAGCTAGGGCAGTGAAATTATCAAAAGAAGCTCTAGGTAACTCAATGTGCGATTTAGCAGTCGGACCTATGAGCATACCCTGAAAAAGATGAAGTCGAACACAATCATCATTCAGGGAGTTTGATGAACACCATAAAACATAAGTCATTACATGAGTCGATGGATCTTCTCCAGGGTTTACATTGAACTTATGAATATCCAAGGGTAATTTATGAGGTATTATTAGCCACCAAGGAGCATAATTGATAGGATCATTGGTTAACCGATTTAAATCTGTTAATTGTAAAGTTGCAACAAAAGGTAACTGTCTATTAAGGTCAGGTTGAGCATAGCCAAGGTAAGATGGAATTGCTTGAGCAACAGGCCTTTGAGCACCAACATAAGGGATCTGCTGCTGGTAACCCAGATAGGGGTTGTTTTGCATAGCAAATGCTGGAGGATTTTGTTGACCAAAACCTGGATATGATACTTGTTGAAATGAAGTTTGAGGCATTTGCGCCTGAGGTTGCCAAGGGGTTTGTCCACCAATGTTATAACCCAAATTATGATAACTTGGATTCGGTTGATATGTATAACCAGATTGCGGTTGTGACATCCCATAAAATGGTAGACCAACTTGTGAATAAATGATTCCTGATATAGGTTGCTGTAAATTAACCAAAGGATTTGGAGTCTATGGACCCAACATTTGATGATATTGAGTTGAAGGACCCACTTGATAAGGTTGATGTACAATCTTTTGATTATGTAATTGGGGTAAAGATGTATTAACAAGTGGTAATGAAGTGGATGTAACAAGTTGAATTGGTTGATACGAATGTACAACTGTTTGTGGTTGGATAGGCAGAGTGGGCTGCCATTGACAAACATTCAATTCAACATTAGGTTGACCGAAAAGTGACTGAGTACTGTCATATTGGGTGACCAAAGGTTGCCCCCCAACATGAGGAGAATAATAAGACGAAAAATAATTCTCTTCAAATGCTGGGAGTCCAGTTGATATGGTACTTAAAGGAAATGACCCAGAAGGACCCGCTTGATATTTCCCTGATGATGTATATAATGAATCAAGTCGTTCAGTACTAACGATAGGATTACTGGTTAAAATACCAGATGATGACATTGGTAAAGACCATGGTCTTGAAGATGCACCAGCGAAAGTACCAAATAATGATTTGTAACCTGATGGGATCGTAGGGCCACCATGAAAATATGACTCTGGTGAAGTTGTGAACATCGACGGAGTAGCGAGAGCTGGAGCTGACGTAATTGGAACAGTTGTCCCAACCGAATATGTTGGTTTAGACATAGTTGCTTGACCAAATGTATACCCTTTAAAATCGACGGGAGATTGAATGGGAACAGGATCAACAAAAGCAGATGGAAACGATTGAGGAAAAGACTCATACAGGTAAAGGTCCCCCCCCCCCCAAAATGGGTTGGATTTAAAGGTGTATCATCTTGTGGAATTTCTTCAATCGCAATTAAACCAAGTGGAAGAATTTCACCATCAGGCCCAAAATATTTTTCAAGTGGTTGACTGTGTGATATAGGAGTTTCAATGGCTACAGAAATTTGTGGGATGAACAAGGTAGGAACAACTTCTGGTTGTTCGACTTCTAGATTCAGATGTTCTAGCAAAGAAGAGACAAGATCTGGATCAATTTGTGGTTGAACAACGTCGGGTCCAGGAGGTGTGGTCTCACTTATTGGATGAATCATGACCACAGGTAGCTGTGAAGGCTCCATTTCGACAACAGTAGACGAACCAGGATGTGTAGAAACAATTTGAGCTAACTCTGGTTTATTGGAAAATGATGCTTCACAAGAGGAACAGATTGTACTTGATTCGACATATCATGATCGCCTTCGCCTACCAAAAGTAACTTCCGGTGGTAAAGGTGGTTTTAAAGCTAATCTACGCGAACGATGGGGAAAAGGATTTTGTTCTTCCACAATGACTGGTTTATTTTAACCAAAAAACAAATAAACAAAATAAAGGGGTAATGCTAGGCAAAAGGGTTTACCAAGAAACTGTGAATTGCAAAATACCTCCTGGCGAACCAAGAAGTACGGGCAGGCAATCTCCCCGAATGTTGTGTTCGATGTATCACAATTTACAAGGCGGTTGACTTGGTTCATTATGAATGGATAGCACCTATAAGTTGTCCTCCCAAATATACCTGAAGGTACGTGGAGGCCCAAGCCCGTATTAACGCTTTCTGATGCGAAACCGCATAGTGAGAGCACCCCTTTATACTTATCGTACTATAACACCACCCAATATACTCGAAAGTACATGGACGAGCTACGATATACTTACGTATGTGGAGTGAGGTATCACACTCGGAATGTATCGCATACAAGTTAACGACAACTGCTATGTTTTACGATGCCGGAACACGTCTCTAGCCTAGACCTTCTAAATGTTATTGTTATGGTTCCAATGCTTTGTTAGGTAAATAAGATTAATTTTATGTTGATCTTGCTTAACAATTTTCCTTTCAAAGGTTCATCGCGATGATGTATAGGAAATTCCTAAAATGCAAGCTAAGAATGATAAACATTCTTTCACTTTCAACTTCTTCAATGAAACACCTAGCTACTAAGGGAAGAGAGCAAACAATTTGTGAGCAAACAAATAAATGAGCACAAACTAAATGCAGATTTCCTAAATGTTCCTTTTGCAAAACACACAAAATTATACATGCAAATGCAAGTTTTTCTTTTCAGTTTCTTTAATGTTATGAATGCAGAAAAGAAACTAAGTGCACTAAATCAACAATTCAAATGCTTCTTACTTTCGAGAAATGAAGAATACAAACAAAAATTTATCTTTTGAAGGAAAAATTAGGACTTTAACAACAATTTATCCTATCAAGGAAATGAAGAATTTACGACAATTTCCTATTTCAAAAGAAAATGATTCTTAATGCGACCATAAAAAATACTTTGAAATCAACTTGTCAATGATAAAGAAATTTTTTTAAACAAACATTGAACAAATTTTCATTCAAAGGAGGAATAAATATATAGATTCACTGGTCAATATGAGGATCAAACTTTTCAAAACACAGCATAAAACAAACTGAATCAAATTGCAAAGACAAATTATGGGTTCGATCCCCAGTGGAGTCGCCAATTTGTTGGGCCAGAATTGTGAATTACGGATAAAACATGCTTCCCTAGAAACGTGCTAGTCTAGAACAACAGATTAAAGACTATACGACTATTTCTCCTAAGAACAGACACACATAATGGATTAGGAGCTTACTTGTGATCCAAGCATTTCTAAATGGCTCCTTCTGTCGCTTCTGTTGTAGCTTTAAATTCGAGCAGTTTGTGCGAAATGCTTCCTGCAAGAAATAACACTAAAACAATAGAAGATGGAAATAATACAGATGTCTATTCAAGTTAGTTTGCTAAATCAGTAAAGCATAAACCATATACATCAACCAAGATCTTGCAATATGGAAAATCAAAGCCAATACAGATGCATATAGGGAAAAATAAGTTGTATTCTTTATTAATGATAGAAGGAGAGGTTACAACCAAGTGACTAATTTGAAGTGACCCTTCCAACAACATTCCTAAGCCTCATCACAATATAAATATCTCCAGCAGCTGTTACACAAATCTTGATCTCAATTGAAAATGCTCCAGCATTTCTCTACTCAAATTCTTCCTTACCAAGCACTCAGATCCGTGCTCAATTTATAGATGAACTGAAGGTTGTTTTTCAATCAATGACTTTCCAATAATAGGCAAGGCATGTTTCCAATTTTTTAGATGTCAAATGGACACTTGGATTTGAATCTTGACACATGTGAACTCTTCTAGAAGGCACTGGCCAAGTGGAGATTTTGGAACAATGAGAATTTCGCTCCCAATGTGACCAACGCACCTGTGAATGTCGGGAAGTGCTTTACATAGTAGCCTTGCATGGGGCTACCTGCATATGCAACGCACTTAGGTCCTTTAGAGCCTGCGTTGGTGAGCTCTTATATGCTATATAATAAACTTCAAACCTTGGAAACCTTTGCTTGATGAAAGTCATACTTGATTTGTCTTGTTCTTGTCTTAGGGCATGTAGCAACTTGAAATGATAGAGAATGATAGACCCTTAGTCATTGGTCCTAGAGATGATGCCCAGTTAACCAGGTCAATGGAAATGATGCCCAAATTGAATTATAGCAACGCCCTGTCCTCTGGTTTGCCTTAAACTGTTGCTACAAAGGTCTTTAGAGTGTTTGATTAAAGAAGATAGGTTTAGCTTTCTCTTTAGTTACACTCATTGTTATCTTATATTTTTTCTTTGTCTGAAATTAATCTTAGGATTGCTATATTGTTGTCTTAAAGGTTTGCTTATTAAATTATGGCCAAAGAATTCTATGGTATGCCCTGTCCTTTAGTTTGCCTCAAACAGTTACCTCAAAGGCTTTTCTTGTTGAAGTAGAGTTAAAATATTCTTAACTGACTTTTAGTTTTGTTGTCTTCACAACTTATTGTCATTCCATATGCCATATAATCTAAGAGATCCACTTGATATAGTTAGCTTGCCTTATGAAAACCCTTGTAGAGTTGATGAACAATTAAATCCTTTTATGACTCCATAGCCCAATGGATTAATATTTCTTATGGCATCTCTATTCAGCTGAAACACTCCCTCAATTAATCACACCATTGATCTATCAACCTATCAATCAGTCAATCAAAACAAACAAGTCCTTAGAACTTCATAACTAGCCTAACATCATAAAATAAGAGCATAAAGACATATCATCTATAAAAAATTAACATAGAGAGATCCCTCTCTGAGTCCAGGAAGGCTAGTTCCTTGGACTCCAAAGTGGTTCTAATGTGGTTCCCTGCAGAGTTTGTTCTTGCCAATATTTAAAATCACGGGGAGCTAACAATCACAGCTCCAAAATGGGTCCTCAAAGCTATGCGTAGCTTGCAAAGGACTTTTCCTTGGGGAGGAACTAAAGAGAAAAACAAATGGCCACTAGTCAACTGGAAAGAGGTCTACAAACTGAAAGTACAAGGGCGGACTAGGGCTGCGAGATCTAGAGCACAACAACAGTGTCATGGGGTCTAGTATATCGTGGAAATGGGTCTCCAACCCTCTCACACCTTGGGAAAATCTATGGGCGACCAAATATGCAAGGAATTGGCCCAAGGAGGACCTAATCATATTCAACATAGATCCAGGAGGATCCGAAAAATGGAATGCGCCTAGAAAAAAAAAAAAACTGATCCAAACCCATAACTTCTGGGAATTGCGTAGTGGTACTCAAGCCTGATTTTGGGAGGATTCTTCGCAGCAAATGCCCAGTATTTCCTCAATTTTTCCTAGACCCCTTTGGAGCATCGTTTTAAAGGCAAGGCAACATAACTGTGTCCAAGATTTCTGAACCAATGACACAACTCAAGGCTACAGGACCTGGCTTCACACTGACAGATGGCAAGAAGACTGGAACAATGAAAATCACAGAGACATTTGGGAGGAATTAATAACTAAAAGAAGAATCAGAGCCCAATAGGGACTCGATATTCTTCGATGGGGCCATACTCCAAGTGGAAACTACTCCACCAAGGAAGCCTACAATCTCTTACAACATCAGAACCCAAATCCATCCAATCAAATATGGAAGGAGATATGGTCTACCAAGCTCTGGCCCACAGTAGCTACCTTTCTATGGTTGCTCAGTAAACGACGCATCCTCGTATGGGAAAATATATTGAAACGAGGTTTTGTGGGACCCTCAAGATGCCCTCTATTCTAGGAAGACCATGAAACTATCGATCACTTGTTGGACCTTTGCCCCATATCCAACGCCCTGTGGGACAAGATTGAAACTCTATGCTGACGCACCAACAGAGAAAGGGGTAACATCATCAACACCATCAGCAAGTGGATGGAAAAACATTACTCCAGCAACCTTCTGAATAGACTCTGGCAACTGATTCCAGGCCTCCTTATCTGGAACATATGGAAAGAAAGGAATAGTCATATCTTTAATGACAAGGCCTCCAACTGAGAGCAAATATGGGCAAGGCTACACAACAATCTCATTGAAACTCTGGCCATAAATCCCTGGAGTAAGGAGGATCTCCCGACAACTACTGCTAAACGCAACATTTGGAACAACTGGCATATGAGCATCAACACCCCTTTGGATAACCCCCCATGGAACGCTATAAGATCCATCGCACCTGAACAATGGAATCCCCCACCAAATGTTTTCTTCAGATGCAACTTCAATGGAGCCTCCAAAGGCAACCCTGTAAATGCTCGATTTAGAGGTATCTTCAGGAACTCCTAAGGTAAGCCCCTTCTGGTCTTCTACGAAAACATGGGATGGGACAACAACAACTCCGCGGAGTTAGAGGGGCTCATCCATGGCATCTCCAGAGCCATCGATTTCAACTATTTTCCACTAGAAATGGAGGGAGACTCGCAAACCATCACTTAGGCTGCCACTCAAATTATTCATGGCTCTTCCTCCTCAAAGGTCTCCACCAAATGGAGGCTAGCTAACAGGCTCACACTCCTAGAACAGTTGATACAAAATCACATGGAAATAACTTTTCACCATGTGTGCAGAAAAGCAAACACTTTTGTGGATCTCCTAGCTAACAAGGGTGTGGAAAGCCACAACACACTGCGTTGCTCCAACCTCTCCCATATTGAGGATGACTCCTTACGCATGGAATGCCAAACTCTCATCCAAAAGGACCATATCTCGTGGATGCGGGTGACATGACGCGCACGTATGAAAACGCTCCCTCCCACGTTCGAGCTGATGAAGATCTGCAATGCATGCCTTCACCTGAAGTGGAACCACCTCCCTGCAATAATTCACATGAGGTGACAGAGGTAAGGGATTACGAAGACATGCAATGCCAACAACCACCTTGGGTGGAACCTCTCTGCTGAAATTATTTGAATGAGCTCCTGAATGGTTATGAATCATTTCCATAACGCGAAGCACATGCTACCACATGAGAACTTTCACAGCATATACCTATGATCGTGTCACAATAATGCACAACATCTGCACTTGTTCCACATTTCTACAAAAGGGGAGGCCCCTCTGCAAAGTGTTATTCAAAGTTTGTTCCTTCCGGCTTAAAATGCCCTCTTAGCCTTTTTGCTTCAGTTTCAACCCACCTGCGCGTTCCACCCGCTACGCAGCCTCCCCCCCAGTGCCAGGTTGTTGGGGACCCTCCCGGTCGCGCACCTCCCTGACTATGCACCTCCCTTTGGCTCCCCTTGCCTTGCTAGTTTCTCCCGACTGCGCGCTCTCATCATCAATCTCCCCCACCTGCGTAACCCCCACCTGCGTGCCACCTTTCCCAACAGCTCTCCGTTGTGCACTCCCTATCTCTGCTCTAAGAATATTCTCTATACCTCTAAGCCCCCCATCTCCCTTTTGCTTCACTATCCCATGGCTCCACGACTGCGCCAAATGGAAATCATAGGCGGCCAAAGAGGCGCGTTCCCGGGATGCTACCAGCGAGGGCCCGATAAACGTTTGGAGTCCTTTAAGGGCTCCTCTTCTAGTAGTCACGCCAGGGATGTCCCTCAGAGCCCTGCGCACGACCAGGGGAGGAGGCCCCCATTCAAGAAATGTTGAGAGGCTGAAGCGGACCCAAGAAATCCACCATAGCACACCAGGAGCACCCCATTCCCCGTAAAATTGAGCCTTTTCTAGTTCAGGAGGCAATGGGGGAAGACATCGACATATGGATCATGGATTCAGAGGGCATTTGGACGCGCGTACTGAATACTAAGTACCCAGTCGCTCCCATTCTCTGCGCACTTGCTTCTAGGCCTCCGCGCCGACCTACTGCTGAGGAGGAGGCCATAGCGCAAGAGTACGGTTGTCGTATCGAGGAGGAGGACCCAGGCACCGAGGACGATGCAGAATCACCATGACTGCGCAGTCGCTCAACTCGTTTTAGTTTTTTGTTATTTCATCTCTTATCACCAAACTTTTATTTTCACAAGTGCCACGACACATTTTGTAATTTCCCGTCTGATGTTATTACAGGGTTGGTTTCCTCCAAGGAGGCAGCCCCATACCTGCGCTACTTTGAAAGCAATGAAGGCTGGGATTGGATAAGCGCAACTTACCAACTCAGCCCTTAGCATATGTAATGTTTTATTTCGAATCAATATAGTTTAGCCTAACTTATATAATTGGACATGATAATGAAGATGTAGTTCTACGAGCTTACAAAACAAAATTAATAATTATAATTTCCATTGAAATATAATAACTTTTATCATAATATATTTTCAAAAAGTTTTTTAATAATTATGATTCATTAAGAAAACATACACCCTCACATAAATAAATATTGTGCTTTATAAGTAGTTGAAAACGTTTAAATAGATAACATGTTTGTACTTTATGACATAATTACGCCGAAGGTGTTCCTACTATGAGCTTTGCTGGGATGAACAGTGCTCCCAGCCAATCTCTGTGCTCCACCTATCACCCTTCCACCCTCTCAAAATTCGACACTTGGCGGCTGCTGCACCCTCCTGCTGTCATCTCCTTCCCGTGCGCGTCAGGTCATTCACGACCGTGCTGGTGTCGTGTCATCCCGCAAGGACTTTACGCAACACAAGAAATTGCGACTGGGCAGATTTTCCGGGCAGATTTTCTGAGCGACCACATACCAGAGAGCCTTGGGGCTTTGAAGAAGTTGGAGACGCTGGATTTGAGCTATAATCACCTCACCGGTTCGATTCCTGCGGGATTAGGATAGCTTCCCAGGCTGTCGAATCTCATTCTCTGCTACAATAAACTCACGGGGACGATACCTAACCTGAACCTGATTCCCTTAGTGCGTCTGGATCTCAAGCAGAATGCGCTCTCCGGCCCCATACCTTCTTTGTCGCCATCGCTTAAATATCTTGCTCCTACCAAGAACCAATTGAGCGGGGGGATACAGAATACTGGGGTCTGCGGCAGTTAACGTATGTTGATCTCAGCTTCAATAAATTGAGCGGAAATGTCCCCGGCTCTCTGTTTGGATTCCACATCAGTACGCTGTAGTTGCAGAGGAATTTTTTTTCTGGGTCTATTGTGCTCCAGGGGGTGGTTAGTATAACTATAACCACCATTGATCTTAGCTATAACGCATTAGGTGGCCACATTCCCCCATTGCTGGCATCAGTGCAGAATGTGTATCTGAACAACAACCATTTTACAGGGGCAGTTCCTCAAGTGTTTGCAGATCGTCTCCTTTCTGCTGGCATCCAAGTGCTCTATCTGCAACACAATTACTTATCCTAGTTTAACATCAAATCCACTGCTACGCTTCCTCTCAGTTCTTCTCTCTGCATACAATATAACTGCATGGATCCTCCTAGCCAATCCCAATGTCCTTCCAATGTGGGGAGGCATAAAAAGCGGCCTGTGTACCAATGCAAGCCATAACTAACAAAGATCCATCTCTATCTCTACACTGGATGGATCTGTTATGTTATATTATGCACCCAGAGCTGCCCATTTCAATTTTCTCAGATGACATTAAGATTATTGAAAGCATTTAATCATTGAGATTGGTGGCCACTGAGACTATGTGCTCGGCCCAATGGCATAAAATATTCAGAGCAGCTGAGCTCTAAAATTTGGTTTGCAGAGGTAATCAACAGTTCAAGCCAGTCAGGTAGTTTAGTAGCCAATAAATTGCTTGTCAATTGATCACCTCAATACAGATTGAAAATTGAGGTAATTGCATTTTATTGGCATTTTTGTAACCATTGGGATTGTATAGCTTTCCTCTTGTTATTGTTGGATTCTTTAATTATTTATACACACATTACCAGTTTCAGTTTTTGCAGAGAGGGAAGCCAGGAGTTTTATATTCTTAGTGGGTTTTTTTCATATATATTTTGTAACCTTCTATCAACATAAAAAGCCACTAAATATAAATTATTCGTTTTTAGATATTTAACAAATATAAATTCTGAGTTAACCTGTAACATTGTTAATGCTAATTCCAGAGTTAACATAGATTTAAGCTAGTTATTTGGTATACTTATTATCTGTTTTAAATAACCAGCACCACCAATAGATACAGAGTCAGATTCAGATATCTCCACCCATCAAGAGATGGAAGATAGCCAGATTGTATTTTGCAGAACAAAAAGCTATTTATGAAGAGTTGTTTTTAGTGTGATCTTCTGGAATTTTTTGCGGGGATTTAAGCTGTTTTTTTTATTATATATATGGATTCAGCACCCTAACAAATCTTTCAGTCCCTTGGATTGTGCAGGGTTACCTATCAAACTTGTGATTTCAATGATTTCAATGAATTCCTGCCAGATTTTAAAGAAATTTAATCGGAAAAATCCATCGGAAAAATCTCCAAAAAATTACACTAAAAACGACTAGATTTTATGGCAAGCCCTCCTCAAATTCATAAAGTCAATCTGCTCCGCCTACTTGAGAAAATCTTCTTAAAGTCAATCTGCCTTGACAAAAAATTGACATTAACATGGTTTGAGTGGTTAATTTAAAATCTTGATGTGTGTTATTTAAAATGGTTTTTTGCTTCAACACCTTGAAAAACCCTAGGGCACTGAAAAACCCTAGGACACTTCGATTGTGTAGATTTTGTCCATCAAACTTGTTATTTTAATGAATTCTTATAGTATTTTATACAAATTATATTGGAAAAAATCAGGAGAAAACTTTTCAAAAAATCTCATTAAAGATAACTCGATTATATATATATTTGATGTTTTCAAAATGTTTACAACATATTACACTACATTACAGTATATTATAGCATTTGTGTGGTTTAAACAGGTTATAATTTTATTGGAAAAAGAATGGTATTTTTGGTACTATTTTGATGAAATGTGAAATTTTTTGAAATTTCAAATTATAGCTGTCAAGTTTCAGAATCTAACGTGCTCAAAAAACCCTTGAGCATACTGCATTTATTTCCACCATTAAAAATATAATTTAAACAATCAATATCAAAATATTTGAAAAGAAAATTGCCTATTCTAACTATTTTTTTTTTTGTCTCAATTAAATTGTTGTCTTCTTAGACAAGTGTTTACAACATTCTATCATACTCTAGCAAAAGCCTCTCAATACAATTAAATATTCATTTTATCTAAAATTATTTAATTTAAAAAATATATATTATATATTTAAAATTAATTTAAATTATAAAAGATTTAAATAATCTTGTATAATAATTATTGTATATAAATATATATTGAAATATGAAAAGTTGATTGAATAATTCGTTAAACATATAATCTTCATTGTGAGAAATAAAAATCCCTATAAAGTCTGAAAAATAAAATATTAAGGTAAAAATAAAATACGTTAATTAGGCCGATAGGCCTTCTCTTTTGAAAGAGATACAGTTTTTCATCGTCAACATTTTTAATGTCCCGCTGACACGTGTTTCCTGACAATTTTAATCTTTAGCTGACAGCTGTTCCTGACACCTGTTCCGATCTGTTGGAAAAAACCATTGTTTTGTGTTCTGCTGTGACGGCAATAACTATTTTTAAAAGATTTATGCCCCGATGGCCACTCCACTCTTCGTTCTGAACTAACCGGAATCTTCATCCCCGCAGACTTGATTTGGCGTGCAATGCTCCGTCGATTCCGCATATCGTTATGGCATGGCAGTTTCTGATTTTAACATTTGTATTTTATTTTTAACTTTCATATCCTTATTTACAGTCTGCGGAGCGAACTTTGGATGCCCCTGAGCTTGTGGATGATTATTACTGGAGTGCCAATAACGTTTTATTGATAGCGCTCAGCAATACGGTGTATTTATGGGATGCCTCAAAGAGCACAACTTCTGAGCTCCTGACAGTCGATGATGATGTTGGTCCAATAACCAGTGTTAAATGGGCACCTGATGGAAGACATATTACTGTTGGCTTCACTAATTCTGTTGTACAGCTACGGGATTCTGCATCTAATAGACAGGTAGATTAAATTATTTATGTTTTCTCATATTTTCAGTTTCATTATTTGTTTCTAGATGCAATCTCATTCACTTGGTAATGTTTTTCAATGAACACAGCTAAGAGCCTTGAAAGGTCACCAATCCCGTGTAGGTGCGCTTGCTTGGAATGGTTATATTATTACAACTGGTGGCCTTGATGGTTTAATCCATCTATGGTTAAGATAACAGAGCTTAATGGTCACACTTCTAGAGTACTGCATCTGGCAGAGGTATTCATTCTATTGATCTATCGCTAAATGGGTTTGTGCTGATAGACTTCGTTTTTTTGCTGACAGTCTTTCCTTTGTTTTGTATCTTCACAGTTTAGATGGGTACACTAGAAGAAAGCCGATTTTTAGTAATATGATTGATTTTACTTGAATGCAATATAAATGCTCACGGTATGGTGCACAAATGACGGGCGCAGAGGAGGAGGAGTAAGGTTTAAAAATGTGTGTACTGGTGTCTGTACCCAGAAGAAAGCCGAATTTTAATAACTGATTGATTTATAAATGCTTAGGGTATGGTGCACAAATGATGGGCCCTTCATCGCTTAAAGCGGAGCTTATCAGCCTCTGTCATACCTGATATGAGAGATTTAGAAGCCTGTGAAACCGATTCTCACGCTGGGGGCTGTTTTATGACCCCGGTTTCTGATTTTTATGTTATGCCCACCCTCGAATTGACTATTGCTTCTGATCGCGAAGCCGATGATACAATGGTTTTGAAGATTGCAGTGATGGGCGACAACAAGACAGGGAAAACCAACTTTATGGTTTGTTTTCCCACATTTCAAAATTTTCTTGTTTCAACCCTAAAGATAGAGTTTCTTTGTATCTATTCTATTTATTTTGCCAAATTTATTTGTTTCTCCGACTTCATACCTGTGGAATTTTTATTTCATCCTGCAATTAGATGCTACGGTGTACTGTAATTATTTGATTCTTGTCTAGGTTGATAATTTAAATCAGCAATCCCTATGCCCAAAGTTGCCATTATTGGAATATGTTAATGACCAGAGCACCAGAATTTTGGTTTCCAACATCCCTGGACATTACCCATTGGATGAAGGGAGCGTTACTTGACAAATATGACCGAACATTGCCTATGCAGAATAGATTTTCAACGTTTTTTCATGATAATGGTCCAAACATATCGCCTTTTCCCAAATGCCCCTCATATTGCCAGTGGTAAGCTTTTCATTGTTTGTCAGACTCGATTATGACGCTTATCATGATTATAACACGTCTGAGATTAAGGAATGCGCCGGATGCTCTGTAGCCCGGTAGGTTGGAGTGGGGATATAATGTGCATTACATTTAGATGGTCCATTGTGTGTAAATGGACACTGGTGTAGATTCATCTAAACCTGGGTTTCATATGCATCTCAAGGCTACAAAAGACTTGAATTTGAGAATCGAGATATGCAACTTTGTTTTGTATCGGCTAAACTCGATTTATGAAATTGAGTGGAAGAGTGGAAGATGCAAGTTATCCTACTCTATTTATAAAGTATCTTTATTCTTTGTCCCACCTTATTGTAGAACATTTCTTAGCGTAGTTGCTGTTCAGCTTTTTGAATGCATGTAAAACTGGGTTGCCATGTTGTTCCCTTCGACCCGTTGTATAGGACTTGTCTAACTATTTATGTTTCCTTGGTTGAGTTCATGTTTCAGTTGATCAAATAAAAACTGCAAATAAGTACACTGATGACATCATCTATGTTGGAGAAAAACTTATAATTCCTTGAGAGGGATATGGGAGCTCAGATTGTATTTGAAAGCTTGTAGTACAGGTTGTCATGGAATGTGTATGCAGTAATTTGCACAACAGCCTCAAGTCCCCAGTCTTGTTTAGATATAAGAGATTGTCCAGTTTGAGTTTTGGATTGTTTATGGTAGGTTGTCTATAACAAATTTTAAGTATGCAATAAGCCAGTTGGAAATGTATTTGTTTTGTCTATACAGATTTCCTTTAGACTTGTTACTCAGGGGCATGATTTCATGTTCTAGAGATACTCTGTCCATGTATCTTTACTATCTCGTAAAATGCAAGTTGAATGCTAATCATGCCAAATTCCAGTAATGATTTGGAAACTCATGTAGCAAATGGCTGATTGGTGTGCCCTGCATGGCAATGCTATCCTATGTTTATTAATAAGCTTATCATTGTAATGAACTCTTGTATTTGGTGCCTCCTCAATTATTTTCTTAATAAGTACGATGCTTATGCTTCTTTGGTAAAATACTTGTTACAAATGGTGTTTGGAAGCAAGAAACAGTTTATAAATGTTTGTTAATCTTTCTCATTTCTTATTCTGCAGGCTAATTTTTCATTGAAAAAATTGAAGTTCTATGTCAATATTTATTTGTTGCCCTCGTGGTATATTAAGTATATACATTTCACTTTAGTCTTATCCTTTCGTTGTACTTCCTAATGTACAAGTCTTTGGACATTTGTTTCTATTTGAGAGAAGATGTCATGGAACACACAAAGCATTTGGAGATTATGGATATTAGAAATTCTAGTAAATGTAAATTGCTATCAAAGGAAATGGGTGTGTTTATATATCATGCTAATCTTGTTAGAAAGTGTATCTCAAAAGAAGTCTTCTTCAGCAGCAATGCAAATGTGAGACTGTCCTGGGCATTGTCCTTTTCAGCAGCACCATAATTTCTCCTCTAGAAGATAGAGAACGACACACTAATAGATATAGGAAGAGGTGCTTTGTTCAGAGATAGTTTGCATGCATACATGTGCTAGCCATCATGCATCAGCGACCAGTCTTATGATGGGATAAAGTTCCGTTTATCTTCAGTTAATGAGACAAGGCACTAAAATGAAATGGACAGTGCTGTTTGTTTTATTTTTAGTAAATTCTGTTTTCTGACTTTGACTTTAGATAAGGTGCAGATTCTGAGGTGGGAATGCTCCACCTTATCTGGCATGCAGATCCATTTTTGTAACCCTAGGTGACTTACATTCTATATGAGATGTCTGAGGGTACAGATCTGTACAGAGAGCTATTACAGAGAGCTTGTGACAATTGCATTAACAGTACTTACAAGTTCACAAGAAATACTAATTGTGTGGTCAAAACGAGCTGGAAAGTATGACTAGTGTCACTTCAGCAAATTTTTTGGTGGGCATACCATATGAGCTTTTGTTTACTCTGTTGTGTTTAATTTCTATTTTTGAGTAGTCTATCACACTCGAAAAGATCATATGCAGCAATTTATAGTTGGAGATTCATTTTGCTTGCAAAGGTATCAGTCTGCCTGTTTATGGAGAAGTGGATGTCATATTTTCAGGTGGAGACTCTAAAATGCGCATTATCGTTGATTGCTCTGCTTCGGACAAGGGAAAGAGAAGGCATCACAGAGGATAACAAGTAATATTGAAAGGCCTATTTGACTGGTAATTTCTTGATATGCAATTAGGTAGCTCATTTGTATGAGTTACACATAAAATGTTGTACATACAATACATTATTGCCCGAAATAGGATACCTATGCATTTTCTTTAATCACAAATCTTTAAAACTTCAAATAGAACAAAAGCAAAATAGATCTTACACGGGTCACAAACAAGTTAAAATAGGTATGATTTTTTTTTGTTTTACCATTTTATAAAGGAAATACCGTGAGTTTAAAATTGGTTTAGGTCTTTGTAATTGATAGTCTCATAGGCTCACCGGTTTTCAGATTTCTTTAACCCTAGTAAACACATTTAAATCCAGTGGAATGCATAATTTGAATTGAAAAATAAGCTTAGTGTTGAGATCATATTCAGTAGTATTAATCTATACTTTCTATTAATTCAAGACAATTAAGTATTTTATTTAGGTCAACATACTACACAACAATTTTGGTCAAAGGTTTAGTCATATTGTAATGCTCTAAAGAACTGGCTTTACATGGGTTTGGATGTACCTGATTATGACATTTGAGTAATTAGCTTGTATTATCTCATGTATTTCAGTGTTAAGTGGCTTGATAAGTTATGGTTATAAGCGCTCTAGGGAGAATTCTCTGATTTGTTTGTATTTTTATCTTTTTTGTAGGTGACTGCAGCTCTCTCACAAGTTGGCCTCGAATCTTCCAACTTCATTGTAGGGATTGACTTCAAAAAGAGCAATGAGTGGACAAGAAAGTTCTATTACCCATGATCCTGAAGTTTTTAATGTCATAATTTCCATGCAAGTTTAAAATTTTAAAATAGCCAATCTGCCTTTATTTAAACGTGGTTATTTTCTCAAGAACTGTTAGTGGGTTTATGTAGTCTGCTCATATATATTGAATACAACTTCTATCGGTTTTTTTAGTTTAAGTTAATAATTCTGCAGGCTCTTTACTTTTCAATCCAAATTAAATCAAAGCGATCACTTCAACATTTTGTTATGGATTTTAGGTGCAAGGTCTCTTAATCACCGAAGCTTGCACCACATTGGAGACACGCCAAACCCTTATGAACAAGCAATTTTGATAATTGGGAGGACCTTATCTGCATTTGATGAAGACAACTTGATCCCTTGTTTTGGTTTCGGGGATGGCAAGTTTTGATCTCTATTTCGATTGAAAATCTTGTTTCAATTTGGCACAATTTATTTTTCTTATGTTGGTTAACATGAATTCATAACATATGTAGCAATCTGGTTATTCCTAATAATGCGTTGTTTTTTCTTTCACAGCTTTGACACATGATGAAAGTGTGTTTAGTTTCTATCCAGATGATAGATTATGCAATGGATTTGAAGAAGCGTTGAGACGCTACAGGGAGATAGTACCACATCTTCGATTGCCTAGTTAGTTAATGGAACTTTGTCATTCCACCTGAAGATATGAAGATTAAATAGCCTTTAGCATTCTAAGGCTTAAGCTGGGAAAGTCTGTCTGACTGGTTTACTTGATATGTGTATATGTTGCGTATATCCTGTGTTTTCTTATACTTTTCTTGTATGTTCTTTTCTTATTTAGGGCCAACATCTTTTGCCCCAATTATTGAAGCAACAATCCGTCTCATGGAACAGAGTGGTGGGCAGTACCATGTTCTCTTGATAATTGCAGATGGACAGGTTGCAAATCTCCTCTATATAGATTGGTTATTAAAATGAATTTTTAGTTTGGTTGAAGGGACTGTCTTGTCTGTTGTCTGTTTAGTAAAAAAATTTAGCATTTTTTGAATTATTTATACCATATACCTTGAGAGCATGGGTGTTATTATTGTTTTACACTGTTACAGGCGGCGTTGTTGCATCCATCACCTACACACCTGATCTTCGTCACCATAGACTGGGTCCTAAAGACCATTATTTGATACTCTCATCAAATGGTCTTTATCAATATTTTACCAATGAAGAGGTGGTTAACCATGTGGAATGGTTTATGTCATCTTATCCGGATGGAGATCCTGCCCAACAACTTGTTGAAGAGGTCCTCTTTCGTGCAGCAAAGAAAGCTGGTAAAGAGACTTAAATGCTTGGAAATAGCTTGAAATAAAGTTATTTCAATAGTAGTGCTATATGGCGTGTAGAGGCCTCTACCGTTGTATTTGATGGAAATGGAAAGCTGCAAGTGTTCATCTCTAAAATTTTGCCCTTATTTTGCAATGTTGTTGTTGATAGCTTGGTTTCTTTTTTCCATGGATGCTACGTGGAGATACCCTTTTAAAATGATTCAACAGCCTCCTTTTCCATTCCACTGGCAAATTACCCATAACGAAAATAAATATATTTTCTGAGAAATCTTAAATTTGCACCAAGTGTTTTTTCTGTCAATGTTCATGAAACTGAACATCAATTTGTCAGGATGCCATTACAGCTTATGTAATATTTACATTGGAAGTTGAGTATGATGGGAATACAGGGCTGCAACAATGCAAATGAATATACCTCTTGCAATGGTAAACTTTGGAGGATTATGTTACCTAATTGGAAACATTAAACTAATAAATTATATGAAGATTGCATGCTTTCAAAGTTTGCATGTAGTGAAGGATCAGATAAGATGGCAAAACAGGAATTGACTTCACTGTTACATTGACAAAATCTCCTTCATCTCAAAAACTACAATTACTTAAAATTAATAATTAACAAATGATACTCCTATCGACCTCTCCTTGCACCTCCTGGGGCAACTGCTAGTTTAACTTGCATGTAAACGTTTGAATGCAACAATCGATCAAATATTTGATTAAAGTTGAATGTAAGATTCATTAATGTGACCATGGGAGAGCATAAAGGTATGACTCGTTTTTATGATAATAATATTTAGCTGTACTGCGTTGCTTTGCCGGATGGTGTTATTTTGATATGGATCTTGAAAGATTAATGCCACAGCAACATCTTCTCAAATCAAATCTGTGTTCTTCATTTTCAACAAATATAAAGAAGGCACTAGTACTGTTTCATGTTTCCAAGTGTTATTGTGGGATCCAGTTTGTCTTCCCCATTTCGCCCATATGTGTCGTATGTTTTGCGTTTATCGCCCATATTTGGAGTATTTTTTTATGTTTATCTACTTATCATCAATGAATGTTGTGTTTTTAATCTGTTAAGGTTATATTCAGTTCGCATTTGTCAATTACTTTTGTAAATCTTTTATATTTACAAGGGATTTTGATAAATTATAGGACATGGGTTAGATTCAGTTCGCATTTGTCAATTACTTTTATATTTACAAGGGATTTTGATAAATTATAGGACATGGGTGTGAGATATCCATTTATCTTTTACATTTTCAACTGTGTGAATTTTCTATTTTTACGCCGAAGGTGTTCTTATTATGAGCTTTGCTGGGATGAACAGTGCTCCCAGCCAATCCCTGTGCTCCACCTATCGCCCTTCCACTCTCTCATAATTCGACACTTGGCGGTTGCTGCACCCTCATGCTGTCATCTCCTTCCCGCGCATGTCATGTCGTTCGCGACCGTGCTGGTGTCGCGCCATCCCGCCTTCGGCGTTCCGACGGGTCATTTGTTAAAATGATCAAGTGTTAGTTTATATATTTACCATCATAGATCCATCTTAAGTAAAAACATACACACTCACATAAATAAATATTGTGCTTTATAAGTAGTTGAAAATGTTCAAATAGATAACATGATTGTACTTTATGACATAATTTATATATTTACCACCATAGATCCATCTTATGTACGGATCTAACAGGAGCCTAGAGGGACATGTTTGTACTTTATGACATAATTTGTATATTTACCATCATAGATCCATCTTAAGTACGAATCTAACATGAGTCGAGAGGGATCAAATTTTTTCACGTGCAAAATTCTTTAGAGTGCAAAATACAATATGTTATTTTTCATTGTTTAAATTGTATTTGTGAATGCTAAATATAATATATATGGAACCAAATAAATGTTTTAACCATAAAACTTATTTTTTTCATGACATATCCAAACATTATATGTAATTGACATTAAAACATTTTACCTAACATGTATGCAAATTAAAATGGTTTTTTTTTTATTAATATATTTTTAAGTATATGTGAATATTAATTCATATTAAAATATTTTATTGATAACGAGCATTGAATATTTTTTTATATACAACATTAAAATATTTTATTTTAACAATATTTTTTCTATATATAGATATATATGAAGTTGATATCGACATAAATTAGCTAACATAGACCTTTAAATAGTTTATTTAAATTTATTGTTGAAATATTTTTGAAAAGTATAAGATTTAGACATCCTACTTACACCTTTTTTTTTTACTTCTAATTACTTTACAACATATTAATCTTTTTTTATGATAATTGATATTAGTTTTCTATTTAGAACATACCCCCTCATACTGGGCTATAGAATGAGCCTCTCGCTCAATAATTCATTCATTAGTGTGGAATGTTTATTTTATAACAATTTATTGCGGGGAGAGGTGTTTTTCAATTCATAGTAGGATAGAGATATTGTAATGTCGTATATTTACTAAGCAAAGACTTTTGTGATCCATAATTTTTAAAGTTGTATTTTCTAGATTCATCACATCAATATTTTCTCGGGTCAAACATCCTATCTTGTTAAGCATTTTGACTTGGTCAAATTAAATAAAAACATAAATAAAAATTAAATTAATTAATAATTATAATTATCAATAAAATATTTTGACTCGGTCAAATTCATAAAAATAAAATAAAAAACATGAATTTAATAAATATATTTAAAATTATAATTAATAAACTCCAAGGGTTTGGGGGAGGTTGGAGCTTGAGGGGTCATTTTTGGTCACGATGAAAAAATGGTTTCTCAATTTGCTTGGGGACTTGGAATAGCCACTAATAACCAAGTGGATTTTATAGCCCTATGGACGGGATTGGAGATTTCCAAGGACTATAAAATCTCTAGAATAAATGTCTTCAAAGACTCAATGCTCATCATACAACAGTTCACCAAAGCCAAAAAGGTCGTTAGCAATGAGTATGCAGCCCTAAGTCAAAGGATCCTTGCCTCAATCTCTCATTTCAAACAAGTGAATTTATATCATGTGATTAGACACCTAAACTCGATTGTTGACGAGCTTGCTAAAAAGTGTGTTAGCATGAACCGGGGAGAAATATAACTAAATCAGAGACGAGATTTCTCTCCAATCCTTTAACATGATAAGTACTCAAAGTATAAACTCAACATTGTCGGAGAGAGATTTCTGCCACTTTCTCCACCCTCTCAAGAGATTGCGCATGTAGAGGAGATATCAAGATTATTGTCCAGTGGAATATTGGGCCCGACACCGTTATTTTTCTAGGTCGACCCTTCCTCATCTTCAGTCCTGGATTATCAAGGTTCTCCCCAAGTGTCAAGAAATTGTGTACAGGTGGCCCCCCTCTCCGGCATCATTCCTTATTGGAGGTCTTGTCTATTTATTTTGCATGAGGCATGGGTCATTACAGTTTCTCTTGGTTGTGATGCCCAGTGCAATTTGCTTGAGAAATAAATTAATTCCTTCATCTTGTAGCATCCCTTGGATGTCACTCCTTTGCGCATGTGAATTTCCTATGGAGATTTGGGTCTTATCGCTGTAGGATGGCTCATGCCAGAGCTAGGGTTTTCTCTATTTATTAATCCTTCTAGGCCTTTGGCTTTCATCATGGTATTTTACAGTTATTCTATGAGCCTTGTCTCGTCATTCACCCTTTCAATTATCTTGTTGAACTGAGGTCGTCGGAGCGATTATTCTAGTTCTGAACTGTAAAGTTATAAGCCCTCAATTTAGAATGGCAGAAAATTTTGACTCTCAGGAGAACAACGATGCGTCGATTTTGATTGACAAGCTGATGGAAGCCTCCCAAACTCTACTTGTCTTTATTCAAAAGCTTGAAGACATGGTTGAGAGGCAAAGGTGCTCCTTCCATCTCTTCTTAGAACGAAGTTTCTCTCCCATCATGTCGAATGGAAGACTGTTTGGACAATCTAAAGGTGGAAATTCACTTACTTACCTCTCGGGTGGTTGCGTTGGAAATCTCCTCGTCCATTACTACAAGAGTGATACATGGAGGTACTGGTTTTGGGGCTCCTGTAGACTGCAAAGGGGCTCACTTATGTGGTCATTTTTAGTTATCTCTATTTGTCTGCTATGTTTTTTTGTAAATGCATCTTCATGCTTGGGTATTTTTTCATAATGTACAATGGTAATATTTTCTGTATGAGTATGTTTTCCGTCTCAAGGGCTAGTAAACTCTTTTTTTACTATGATGAAGATCTGTTTTTTTTATTATCAAATACTAGATGTAAGGGTTCCAGGCCCTCTCACAACTTTTATTGATATAAATATCCCTACTAATTTTGTTAAAAAAAAAAACTCCGAGGGTTAGCTCAAGTGGTATAGAGCCAGACACGAAGTTCTTTGACATTGTTGATGATCATGGGTTCGACTCTCTTCGATACCCTTAAGGTGAGGCTCCATAATCAAGGCCGACACTTTACCTAGTTCACCATCCTTGAAATGAGGGTAAGCTCTAAGGTTTCTTGTGCTTTCATTCCAAGTAATAATAATAATATTAATAATAATAAAAATAATAATTATAATTATAATTATAATGAATATTTGTCCTGAGGGGGTCGCTCAATTAGTGATCATAGTGACATGAAATCATGGAAACTAAGAGATCCAAGGTTCAATCCCCCTATTGTAATATGGTCCATGGAGAGGAGGACAAGTCATAGGACCCAAAATTATAGTGGTGGCAACTGAAATCGACATTGTATCACGCGAGTACGAGACTAGCCCAATTGTCAATTCCTTTGGTTCAAAAAAATATATATAATAAATTAATAATTAAACCAACCTAGTTCTGTCTTAACTCTAGATCTACCAAGCACCAAGAGAGATCAAATCTTAGATCTAAGACTTTTGTGATCCATGATTTAGATAAATGTCTTTCGGATTAATCACATCATTAGGATTTGATCGACATTTCAAACCATCTAATGTGGTTCATCCTCAGGATGTTGGATCCCTCTCGACGCTTGGTAGATCCAAAATTAAGACGCATCTAGGTTGGTATGTTTATAATTCATTCATTAGTTTGGAATTTCGTTGATCATAAGGTTGTTTTGATTACTTCAGTTTTTAATGTTATTTTTCACATTCCTTCATCAAGGTTCAATCTTGTATTTTTGTTTGTTCAGTGATGACATTATTTAATGGTTATGTAAATATGTTAGATATAAGTGGGAATAGGCTTGTGTGTGGAATAAAGGATGTGCGGAAGAGGGGTATATGTGGCAGAACCTTTATCTGCACACATCCTCGACTTCATACACCTATTGTTCCACACAACTACTTCTGCAATTGGATTTTTTCCAAAAACAAATTACCACCTTAAAAAGCATTTTGCATATAGGTTTAGTTAAAGTTTTCAAATGCATAAGTTTTTAAATTTATAGTGTGCAAAATAAAGGATGTACAAAAGAGGGGTATGTGCGTGAGAACCTTTATTCCGCACACATCCCTGACTTCATACAACTATTGTTTCGTACAACTACTTCTGCAATTGGATCTTTTCTATAAAAACTTGTTACTTGTAAAAACATTTTGTATATAGGTTTAGTTAAAATTTTCAAATGCATAAGCTTTTTTATTTTGTCATATTGTTTTTTCTTTATATGATTTTTTAGAACACAAGACTTCTCTTGCTTAAAATTAAATTGTATTCGCATATCTGTTGCGCATATTGCAGAGATGGGAGGTGTCGCCACATACAAAAATTTGTTTTTGAATAAGGACAAAACACGGGCCCTGCATTGCCTTAATCATGCCAGTAGAGCGAAAACTCCAAAAGAGGCAAGGACTATGATGTTATGCAGTTATCCCACTTGTTTAGTTTTTTCACATAGTGTCATATATACATTTAATGTTTTTTTGGTTATTTTTAGTTACTGCGTTGAGGCGCTCTCCATCCAGTATGGAAGAGATGTTGTAATGTCATTTCCTATATTATTGTGTTATGTAAACATTTTGACTACGTCAAATTACATAAAATTTAAATTTAAATTAAATTGATCTATATTACCAGCCTAGATCCATCTTAACTTTGAATCTCCAAGCATCGAGAGGGATCAAATCTCTTTAGGTATAAACCTCTTTTAGAGTGAAAAGATAGTTGATCCCTCTTGGCACTTGGTAGATCCTAAATTAATATGGATCTAATTTGGTTTAATTAGATGGTTTTTGTGGCCTTAACTATTTTTTCATGTTCAAACTAGTGTGGTGGTGAGATGTTCATTTTTGTACAGTGAAAAGGTTAATGCCTATCTAAAGGTGTGTGCGAATTTTTATAATGCATGCTACTAAGAAAACTCAAGATTAAATACCTTTTATATTTGGCTAAATAAAAATTATCATAGACTTATCTTTTGTGAGTTTTCAGATTCCAATATATGCATACTTTACTTGATGATGTACCTATATATGAATGATGTGTTTTCCTTGAAATATTATACCATTCATGGCTAGCCAAAATACCAAAAAGTTGGCTCTATGTTTAATAACATCTTTATTCATACACCAACATTTGAAGCATTATGTGATGGATTCTCTTTTTCGTCTCCCAACATCATTAGCAAGCTTCAAAGCTTCATTCCATATTATCTCACATATGGATGATGGGCTAGTGAGTTATCAATTGATTCTTCATTCATTTTGCAAAGCATACATCTACTTGGACCCTCCCATGCTCTTTTCTTATAGTGGTCCCGAGTAAGGACTTCCTTGAAGAGCACCAATCAAAAGAAGAGTATGGTTTTTGAAAGAAAAATTAGCTTTCATGATGTCTTCCACCACCGAACCTTTTTTCCATTGGTTTCTTCTGTTATTCTTGCCTCACAACCTAATTTGGCTATAAATTTTCTAGTTTATTTATTTTTTTAATCATATAATATTATCATGTTTATGATTTAGTTTAACCTAATGTATTTTAGGTTATACAAATATTGCTTCCATCCCTAGTGAACTCTCCTTGAATACCTAGCTACATATCAATTTTACATAAGGTATTTGAACCTTGATAAACTACATCTACTAGACTGTATATTTCTATATTGTGAAGACTATTGAAAGTTAGACAATATGAATGTCCAAACCATGGATCCCCTTAAGGATTGACTTTATTACCTTATACGACATTCCATGCTAGTCATTTCCTTGTCAAGGGGAAAGCTTTCACTATTTCTTTCCAAAAAAATAAAGCTTCTCCAAATACCTTTGTCTCCCTTCTAGTCCAATATTCCTATATTAAACATGGAACTATATATTTGATTATCGTTATATTTTCCACAGACTTTCATTATTCGACAATCTTCATAGACTCTTATTTGTTATGGTTATTATGAGAGAACGCATGTTTTTGAGCCCCTGTCCACCATCCTCTTTTGGCTTGGTATTTTCTTCCATTTTGCCAAAGGGATATTGTCTTTCTCTCCTTTTCCTCTCCAAAGGAAGCTAAAACATTTTGTCTTCCCCTTCTCCATAATTATTTTAAGAATGTGGGCCAAAAATAACCAATATAAATTATCCCTTCTAATATTGATTTCACTAAAGTCAACCTCCCTCCTCTATACAACCACCTATAACACTGGTTTGTTTGTGAATATCCTATCCATTTCCTCATGCAACCCGAGCCAATCTCTAAACTTATAGTCATTGGGTTTTTGGATGAAATTCAAAACATTTGACTATATTTCCAAATGGAATTAGAAGTATGTGGTCGAGTATTCTTACAGTGGATTTACAGTGCTTCTCTAAGACCATTAAATATGATTGAAGGCTTGAAAAAATTCACCATTATTCAAGTTGCTTTGTTGTTCTATAGATTTTAACTTTGAACAAATAATTTCTACAAACATATTCGCAATATAAAACAAAACAAAATTAATAGAACATGCACACACACACAATTTGAACATAGATTTTACCCTGGAAACCCAAAATTGAGGGTTTCCTTCTTGGGAAAAAAAACGTAGCATAATTTCTACCATCAGATATGCGACCTAATGATGAGCGATATAGATTGACTATGAAATTACAATATTTTACAAGGCAAAGTTTCCAAAAAAATCACTTCAAGGATGCTACCTATAAAATCCCCAGTAGTGGGGGGATCCATAAAAGTGTCGTAGTACATAATCAATAATTTGAGGCAATAGTTTCCATTTTTCCTGTATAGTAAGAGAACTTCTTAATGCTAATTTTTGTTTTTCAATGAATCTACAACATTCTTCAAAGTGTCCACCTTTACCAATAGCACATTTTTTCTTCAACCATATCTCTCACAAAGTGATACTAAATATCGAGATGATTTAACATCGAATGAAATGCAGGATTCTTTGTTAGGAAATTCACACTTTGACTGTCACAATTTCTCCTTACAACTTATTGTACCAACCCAATACCTGAACAAAATCTCTATAACCAAACTAATTCCTTGCTTGCATGAGTAGCTGCCATGTATTAAACTTTTGTAGTTGAGAGTGCCACCACATACCATCTCTTGCTCATCCAATTGATTGCTCTTCCAAATAGGTTAAACCATACCTACTTGCAGATATTTTTCGATTTATATCTCTAGCCTAGTCTGCATCAACAAAGTTATGTGTGTCCAACACTCCGTTTAATCTCGGTCTTCCTTAGTAGCACAATACATAATTAGCAATGCCATGTAGATACCTAAAAACATTCTTTATTGTTGTCCAATGTTCCTTCCCTGGTTCTGAAATATACCTGCTCAATGCTCCCACCACATGTGCAATGTATGTTATAGTATAGACCATTGCACAAATTGAACTTCCAACTGCACTAGCATATCAAACACGCATCATGTCATCTTCATCTTCATGTGTCTTGGGACAATGATATGTAGGTAAATTTACACCTACAAGAATAAGGACCTTTACTGGTTTACTTTCCTACATATTAAAGCTCTTCAGTATGGTATGACATACTTCCTTTGATTTAACTAGAGTTTCCTCTTTTCTCAACCTCTTTTAAATTCCATGCCCAAAATGAAATTTGCAACACCAAAATCTTTCATGTCAAATTTAGAGGACAATTGAGTTTTCACATTCTAAATCATTTTCCTACCATTTTCAATTAGCATCATATCATCCACATGCAAGAACAAATAGATAAGATGATCACCAACTAATTTAAAATATACACAGTGATCCACTTTTCTCTCTTTGAAGCCAAGTCCCAATATATATGTATCAATATTTTGATACCACATTATTGGTGATTACTTTAACCCATACATGGACTTCTTCAACCTGCATACCAACTCTATATTTCCCTTCATTGAAAACACCTCTAGCTGCTTCATGTATATCTCTTAGTCCAGATCCCCATGTAGGAATGTTGTCTTCATGCCAATATGTTTTACCTTGAAATCAAAAGAAACAATAACATATAAAATAAATCTAATAGAGGCTAACTTGGCAATAGGAGGAAAAATATTAACAAAGTGAATTCCCTGGACCTAGGAATAACCTTGTTATCACTATAAATTTTTTTTCTAAACTTGGACAGTTTACATCATTCCTAGTCATGGTCTTAGATAGGTGTTGGGTCATTTCATGCTTTAAAGGGTAGGTGATAGGGTAAGAGTCTCAAAAGTCTCATTTCCATATCCAAATAAAGTTTAACAACCTTATTCCATGTCTTAAAGGTCTCACATCCTCTTTAGAAGTCATATCTTAAACCATTTGAATTTTTTTTGGAATTAGCCATGAAACCACGTTTTCGTAGCGTAGACAGTGTAAAAATCTTGTTTTGCTCTACGAAAACGCTGCTATTTTCATAGCGCAAACCCCTGAAAATGAACTAAGCGTGCTACGAAAGCGCGGATTCGTAGGCAGTCTTGTCAAATCATCAATTCATTCAAATTTCGTTAATTTTTCATTATTAGGTGTCAGCTAGGAGTCATTTCTAAGGCATGTAACCATTCAAATCCATCATTTTGAATGTAGGGGTTATCATGATAGGTAATTTAAAATTCGAAAGGATTGGCTGGTTTCTTATTGCAGTTTGCATGCAAACACTCAAACATATTGTTTTCGAATGCTAAGCTTATGGTAATCTCTTACCAAAGCTTCTCTCATCTATTTTTCAAGCGAGGCTAATCACCATTAACAAGCGAGGCTGACTAACATAAGCAAGCGAGGCTGATAAACAGAAATTCAAGCGAGGTTGATTTGTTACAGGAATTCAAAGGCAAAAATGACAGAAGAAAAGAAAAACCACATGTCTGTTCATTGTTTAAGAACAGAGCCTGAAAGAACAGAGGCCCTAGCCAAAGATAAATTAGTGATGGAGGCTTTCAAGAAAACATGGTGTTGGATATTTTGTAAAAAATTGCAGGGAGGACACATTCAAGTGTCAAAGGAGTTTTCTCTACATTTCATTGGCTCAAACACAAAAATTGGAATCTTAAACTTGTCAGTAACCCCCCTGAGATCATAGCTTTGGCGACAGAGATTCCTAGGGGGCAAGATAGATGGTTCAAAAAATTCAAATTTGATATGGAACCATGTAAAGTGTTTTTGAAGCCAGAGTTTGCAGAAACAAACTTAACCAAGGCAACTCCAAGGAGCTACATCAAAGATATCTATGCCAACTTGGTCTTCAACATTCAAAGGTATTTTACCTGTGAGGGAAGATATCATAAAATATATTCATATCATTTTAAACTCCTGTTGCATTTTACTGACATGATTTCTCTATATTTTCCTTTCTTCTTGTATCGAAGTATAGCTAAGATGGCAGATAAAGTGCAAATGAAAACTCAAGGATGTGAAACTTCCCTTTTTCATCATGGTCTAATTAAACTGATAATTTTACATGAACTTCAAAGGATCAACAAAGAATCGTCTTCATTTTTGTTTTTATTTGGTTTTGGAGTGGAAAACCAAGATACAGGCATTAACCCTAAGGCTAAAGAAACCCCACCAGCAGAAACCAGTAAGCCTGTAATGACCAGGTCAAAAATATTTGTTAAGATGAAACCTAGAAAGCAAGTGAAAGAGCAAGTGAGTGAAGCATCAGTGGTTATTCTTGAGACTCCTCAACCTACAAAAGAAAAGATAACTGAAATTAAAGAAATGACACAAGAACAGTCAGCTAACAAACCAGTTCAAAGGAGATTGACTAGAATTCAAATTGAAAAGGAGAAGGGTGAATCAGTGATCTCAGGAGAAAATCCAGGCTTAAAGGGTAACTTAAATGATATTTTAGAAGCCATTGATATTGAAGAATCCCCTTTCGTACAGGTAGAATTCATAAAATTTGACGAAGGAAAACCCAAGAAGATGAAATCTTCTAAGAAACTAGAATTCGAGGATGAGGTTGCAGAATTTGTGTTCAAGCCCATAAATCCTTTAACCAAGCAATCTAAAAAGATGCAAGAGTTCAATATTGAGTTAGGGAAAACAGAGGAAGCTTCCACTGTTCAGGAAGAGTTTATAGACCTTTCATCACCAATACTTGAAGGTGACAAAAATAGGGTATTTTCCACTCAGACAGAAAAAACCAGTTATGAAGAAATGGAAGAAAGGTTGAAATCAACTAATTATGAAATTGCTAGAATAAGGAAGAGAGCAAGAAGGCATGCTGCTGAAAAGACAAATTTCAAGAGGATAAAGGCTCTATGGGAACTTGAAAAGGTTTCCAAACCATAAACAATAAGCAGCGAAGCTCAGTATTTTACTTGGACTGTTCCTGCAATTAAAGAGGCTAGATTTGTGAGAATGATGAATGTTCAGTTAAGGGCTACCAATAAGAAACTGAGGAGGCAGATTGAAGACCTAGAAATACATTTGACAAAATTTGAAGAGAAGCTACAACAACAATGAAACAGGGCAATAAATGATAAATCCTTGAAACAGTTTTGTCATGAAGAAAAAGATCATTTTTGAAGGACAACATCTTTTAAAGATATTTGATGTTGATATCAATCCTTACATTTTTTTAAATATCCTCAAAACTGTAAATTTTTGGAAAAACTGTGTTAAAGGGAGCATACATAGCAGTTTCGTAGCGCGCTACGAAACTACTGAAGGTGAATTTTTGACATTTTATGCATGTATTTGGGAGGTAAGGACTGCTGGTTTTCAAATTTTGGTGTTGCTGGTGGAAAGATAAATATCAAAGATGAAGACTCAAATTGAAAAGCAGAAGAAAGAATGGTCAAAAGAAGTGTTTTACAGTGATATAAAACTGCGCTACGAAACAGGCTATTTTCGTAGCACAGTCATGTCTCATCTCCTTTCCATTTTTTCGAGGATTTATTTTTGCACAGGTGGAAGGTTGAAATGTTAATGGAATGTTAGCACATGTCACATATACAAAACAATCATCAATGCTAGCAAAGCTGTTTGAAGATAAGCATGGAGGTTAAGGGCTAAAAATCAGGAACTCTGTTTCCTGGCTTTTAGGACAGTTAGGTCATGAATCAGCAGGTTTACAACAAGGCTGGAAGCATTATAAAGGTCGAAAACATGGATTAGCAGCTATCAAAGAAAGTATTTAAGTTTTAGATAAGTTTGTTTGAAACATGTTTAGGAGTTTCACTCCTATTTGTATTAGAACTCCTAAAATATAGTTAGCTGTCAGTTTGTAATTAAGAGTTTGTTTTATGAGTAGATAGGTGTCAATTTTAGAAATTCGAATTCTCCTAATGATGGATCATGGAATCCAAGAAGGTAAAGAATCTATATGAAGCATGAGGTCAAATTCCTCAAGGTTGGCATTTTTCACTAGCAAAGAAACTCTGTAATTGTATGTCACTGTGTTCTTCTCAACTTAATACAAAGATTTGTTTGACTACTCAAGATTCATAAGGAGTTTAAGTGTATCATATTTCTATGGCTTTTTCAAATACCTACTTGTAGTAGTATTTGTATGTGTTACTTAGAATTCATTTGACAATGCTCTAACTTCCTTCACATGCAAATAGACTGTGTTTTATCACTGTGTTACT
Organism: Pinus albicaulis; assembly: GCA_034641835.2. Classification (NCBI taxonomy): domain Eukaryota; kingdom Viridiplantae; phylum Streptophyta; class Pinopsida; order Pinales; family Pinaceae; genus Pinus; species Pinus albicaulis. The sequence goes on from CM076580.1 coordinate 158,963,521, forward strand.
GTTTTTCTCATAAACCTAGACTCCAACTGCCTTGACTTCCATGTTTGACAGATTATAATGTTTTGTTGAAGACTATTGTTGTGTAACCAGCTCCAAAAAGAGAAGAAAAGAGATATGAACGCCTTAGAAATAAGCCACTTCGAGGGGGCAACCTCCAATACATTACATAAATGAACAATTCTTGGATGATACAAATGAACAAAACCTCCTTCTATATATAGGAGTCCATGGGGCCACAATATAATCCTAGTGAGGCCACAATGTAATCCTAGCCGACCTAACAATAATAATGTAAGGGCACAATAATAACAATATGGGGGTTACAGGGGTACAATAATAACAATAAGGGGGGCTACACTAACATAATAAGGGGCTACACTATTAATATAGGGACTTAACATGCCTCTCTCCTTCAAAAAAGTGTTGTCCTCAACACTTGAGTAACTCTGGGTGCTTCTGTATAAAATTCTCATCCTCCCATGTAGAATCTTCAGTGGGTAAGTTCTTCCACTTGATGAGATACTCTGAAATTGATCGATTCAGTAGTTGTCGAGTTCTTGTTTCCGTGACCGCTTCAGGTTCCAATATGATTTTTCCTTCCTCATCAAGTTCTGGAAATATTGTTTGAACTGGAAGATTTTCACCTATAACCTTCTTTAAGCATGATACATGGAAAACTGGATGTACTCGCGAAGAAGCAGGAAGCTCCAATTTGTATGCCATAGTACCAATCTTTTGCAACACCTTGTAAGGACCATAGTACTTTGGCGATAATTTATTATCCTTCTTACCTTGCTTGAGGGACATTTGTTTATATGGTTGTAGCCGTAAAAATACCCAATCTCCTACATCAAAACTTCTCTCGCTGCGATGTTGATCTGCCTGTTGTTTCATTCGATTTTGTGCCAAATTCAGGTTATCCTTTAAGAGTTGGAGAACTTCTTGCTGATGCTCGATGTGATCTTCCACTGCTTGAACCTTCAAATTTTCCCATAAAGATGATGTGATCGATGGTGGATGATATCCATAAAGTGCCATAAATGGGGTCATTTTTGCTGCAGTATGGAAGGAAGTGTTATACCACCATTCAGCGAGAGGTAACCACTTGACCCATTGTGTTTGTTTATCAGATACAAAACAACGAAGATATCCTTCCAAACATTTATTTACTATCTCGGTTTGACCATCGGATTGAGGATGATAAGATGAGCTATGAGCTAATTGAGTACCCAAACAAGAAAATAACTCCGTCCAAAAATTTCCAGTAAAAATGGGATCTCTGCCGCTCACAATAACCCTTGGGCTTCCATGTAGCTTTTGAATTCTGTCCATAAATGTAGTAGCAACTGTACTTGCTTTAAATGGATGAGATAATGCACAAAGTGTGCATACTTGGTAAGTCTATCAACTACCACCATGATGACATTCTTTCCTTCGGACTTAGGTAAACCTGTGATAAAATCCATTGAAATCTCCTCCCAACGTTGACTTGGAATGGATAAAGGTTGTAGAAGTCCCGGGGTCTTAATTGTCTCAACTTTATTCTGCTGGCAAACCAAACATTCTGCCACAAACTTTTGAATATCAGTTTTAAGGCCATCCCAAAAAAATTCTTTCTTCACCCTGTGGTAAGTTTTTAAAAATCCTGAGTGTCCTCCTAAAGGAGAAGTGTGCAATTTCAGAAGAATCTTTTGTTTTAGTTGGGAATTCTTACAAAGATATAAGCGATCTTTGTACCATAAGGAATCATTTTTCCAACTAAATGTATCAGATGTACTAGGATCTTGCTGCAACTTTTGAATGAGTGTCCATACATCTTTGTCCTTCTTCCATTCATCTCTTGCTTCGGTTATCCAATCTGATTGGATAATAGAAATGGCACAAAGCAATGCTTCCACCTCTTCATTCTTTCTTGAGAGTGCATCCGCAACAACATTAAGCTTTCCTTTTTTGTAGATTATTTCAAAGTCATAACCCAACATCTTTGTGACCCATTTTTGCTGCTCTTCTGAAGATAGTCTTTGTTCCAAAAAGAGTTTAAGACTATCATGATCAGTTTTTACCTTGAAGTGTCTTCCCATTAGGTAAGTTCGCCATTTCTTTAGTGCATGCAGTATTGCTAACATTTCCTTCTCATAAATAGGTTTCTGTAAATACTTTCCTTTGGTTGGACGACTTTCAAAAGCAATGGGTCTTCCTTCCTGCATTAAAACAGCACCAATTCCATTTCCTGAGGCATCACATTCCACAATAAAGGTTTTTGTGAAGTCTGGCGTAGCTAAGACAGGTGCTAGGCACATTGCCTCTTTAAGATGTTCAAAGGCCTTAGTTGCTTCAGGAGTCCATGAAAATACATCTTTCTTCAATAATGTTGTTAGAGGTGCTGCTATTCTCCCATAATTCTTAACAAACTTGCGATAATACCCTGTTAACCCGAGAAATCCTCGCAACTGCTTTATGGTTGTGGGGACTTTCCATTCCTTAATGGCTTTAATTTTGTTAGGGTCTGCTTTAACACCCTCGTGAGATACAATATGACCCAGATATTCCACCTCTTGTACTCCAAAGAAACATTTGGATGTTTTTGCATATAATTGTTTCTCCTACAATAGTTTGAGCACCGTGTCAACATGTTGAACATGATCCTTCCAAGACATGTTGTAGATTAGTATATCATCAAAAAATACTAGCACAAATTTTCTAAGGAAGGGTTTGAAAATGGAATTCATCGACCCTTGAAATGTAGAAGGTGCATTGGTAAGGCCAAAAGGCATGACCAAAAATTCATAATGACCCTCATGAGTTCGAAATGCTGTTTTTTGAATATCTTTAGTCTTCATTCTAATTTGATGATATCCTGAACGAATATCCAACTTGGTAAATAAATTGCTCCATGTAATTCATCCAATAATTCATCAATCACAGGAATGGGAAATTTATCTTTAATGGTGAGCTTATTGGGCTCCCTATAATCCGGACACATTCGCCATGATCCATCCTTCTTGTGTACCAATACTACAGGAGCAGAGAAAGAACTTTGACTAGGTTGAATTATACCCACCTCTAACATTTCTGCAATCATACGTTCAATTCGCTCTTTTGGAAGTAAGGATATCTATAAGGCCTGATGTTTGGAGGAACACTTCCTGGAATCAAATGAATAGCATGATCATGATCACGAATAGGTGGGAGTCCTTTGGGAGTTTCAAACACCTTGGAATGATTGTCCAAGACTTGTTGGAGATCTGCAGAAGTAGATGATTTTGATGTTGGAACTTCTAGTGAGCATAATTGTGCAATTACGCCTCGCTGTTCTTTCTTTAGAAGCTTTGTCATGACATTAGAGCTTATTATCCTTCCTGGCTTCCCAGCAATACCCCGTAATTCGACTTCCTTTCCTTCTGAAAAAAATTTCAAGAAAAGTTCTTGAAAATTAAAAGCTACCGTCCCCAAAGATTGTAACCATTGTACTCCTAGTACAACATCAGCATCTCCCATAGGAATGGAAAGAATTGGACTATTCAATACATATTCCCCCATGGTTAGCTTGATATTATGGCATTTTCCAGAGCAATTTATAGTTCCTCCATTTGCAACCATCACTTGACATTCTGGTGCTGGGTATAGGAAACAATTTAGTTCCTTGGCTACCTTACAATGAATAAAATTATGGGTGCTACCTGAATCAATCAACACTATTACCTTTCTCTTCTTGATTTGTCCTTTTATCTTGAGAGTTTGAGGAGTGGTAATTCCTGCCAGTACATTACACGATATGGTTGGATTCATTTCTTCCTCTTCTGGGGCTGGTTCCTGGTGTATATCCTCTTCTTGTTCATTTTCTTCTTCCTCTTCACAATCTATGTAAAATAATTTCTTCTCAGCACACTTATGACCTTTAGTGTATTTGCTATCACAACTGTAGCAAAGCCCTTTTGCTCTTTTCTCTTCCAATTGTTGTGGTGTCAACCTTGTAGGTTGTGGAAATCTAGATGTAGCCACACTTCCTTCTTTATAGAATTGAGTAGTAGACTTCCTTGTTGCCATAATTTTACATTCAACTTTTCTTGCCAACCTGAATGCCTTCTCTAATGAATCGGGTTCCAGAACACGAACTTCATGTTGAATGTTATCCTTTAAACTGCCTAAGAAGAGATCAATCCTGTGGTCCTCTGAAATATCAGTTACCCTTATACTCAATTTTTGGAAGTCCTCAATGTGCTGCCCCACTAAACCCTTTGTTTGAGATTTATCAATTGGGTAAAGAAGGTGTTGCTCTTTGTATCCTCATAATGTGCTATCATTTCCTCCGTAAAAATTGACCAAGTGACAATTTTTTTACGGGAGCAAAGCCATTGATACCATACAAATGTATTTTGTTCTAAATGTAAGTTGCAATGCGTACCTTTTGTGTGTTTTGCACGTTATGGAGATCAAAATATTGCTCCATCTGTAGTATCCATGTTACAGGATCCTTTCCATCAAACTTCCTCATATCCATTTTTTGGAATATGGTGGTTCTTCCTGCCAACATTAGAGTTTATGAAATCACGATTAACATTTATTTTTTTCTCATCATGAGGTTCTTCTACTATCTTTTTACCATTAGGAAACATTTCTGGTTTTTAAGCCTTAAGCTTGTCCTTGACCTTCCATGTATGCTTTTAGATCATTCTTCATGTTTTCCATGTTGTCTTTCATGTCATCCATCTTAGCTTCCTTCCCACTTTGTTGTGTCATCTTGCTTCCATCACAGCTTACCACCATCCATCTGCTTCCATACCTTTCTTAAACCATCCATCTTAGCTTCCATGCCTTTCTCCAAAACTTCCATTTCATTTTTTGTTGCTCTTTGCGAGAGTGAAATTTGTTGCACTTGCTCTTGTAATTTTGATAGATCATGTTGCAATTCTTCATCTTCATGAGTCATAGTAGAGCCTTCTGAAGGCTTAATGGGTGTTGAATTATTTTTACGGGGCATTTTTTAGAACCCAATACTGATATCTATTCCACAATATGCCCTTGGAATCAATTCAACAGTTCTTCAAACAAGACTTATGCAATTTGGAAAAAAATACACCTTTTACTAGCTTTTAGGAGCTCGATATTGAAATTGAATTATCTCCGTGTTTGAAAATCTTCGATATCTGAAATTCAGCTCTGTAGTAGATCTCTGAAGCTTCTTTCAAATGCCACAGGTCTGACCTGATTTGGATTCTCCAAGACAAATTTGTGTCCAATCTCCCACAATGACCTAATTCTGGACTGGTTCAGTAGAGCGAACGTGTACGAATTGCCACTTGTCATTGTTTTGTCCTTTGTCTCTAAAATTGATAAAAAATAAACTACAGTCTGTTTAATTGCGACCAATTTTTACGGCACTCCAATCTGATCCCCAGAGAGAGAGTTATTGAACTTTTCCCACGATCACCTCTTTGAGATGAAATTCAGGAGCCTGAAAAAGCACTACCTTCCACAGATCATATCTCCAAAAATATTGCGAACCAAGCTCTGAAAATTTTTGACGAATTTCCTCAGGATTTCAGCTTCGCACCATATGAATTTCAGACTCTGAACCTTCGTACAAAAAAATTTATAGCGCAAATTCCACGATGACCTGTTTATGAGCCTGAACAAATACCTAACTTCCACAGATGATATCTCCTCAAATATTGCGAACCAAGATCTGAAATTTTTAGACAACCTTCCTCCAGATTTCAGCTTCGCACCCTAAAAATTTCAGCTTCTGAAGCTTCGTAGAAAAAAAGTTATAGCGAAAATGCCACGATGACCTGTTTGGAGCAGCGAAACCCTAGAATCCCAAAGCTCTGATACAAAATGTTGTGTAACCAACTCAAAAAGAGAAGAAAAGAGATATAAACGCCTTAGAAATGAGCCACTTCGAGGGGGCAACCTCCAATACATTACATAAATGAACAATTCTTGGATGATACAATTTACAAAACCTCCTTTCTATATATAGGAGTCCATGGGGCTATAATATAATCCTAGTGGGCCACAATGTAATCCTAGCCGACCTAACAATAATAATTTAAGGGCACAATAATAACAATATGGGGGTTACAGGGGTACAATAATAACAATAAGGGGGGCTACACTAACATAATAAGGGGCTACACTATTAATATAGGGACTTAACAACTATCTTGACTCCATGGCCCAATGAGTGTTTGCTAATCTTTGATTCAACTAGTTATACATTTTTATCCTTTTTTATTCCTAGAGTTAGCCATCTAATCATTAATAAAAAATATTAAACCCATTGAGAGAGCCCTCTCAGGTTGAGGAGGCTAAGCCTCAACCAAAAGATTGGTTTGAAAGAGTTACTCAGAGTCTACTTGATGAGCAGCCTATCAAGGTCAGATTTTGTGATAACAAACCTTTTGCTACTAACTGAGCTTTGTATTTCTCCACTTTTCCTTCTGCATTCAACTTCTTCTTAAACACCCATTTGTTGCTAATGATTTTTCTTCCATTCAACAACTCCACTAGTTCCCAAGCCTCATTCTTGTCCAAGGTTTCCATTTCTTCAACCATGGCCTTTTTGTATAGTTTTCTATCCTCTATATCCACCGACTCCCTAATAGTTCTAGGATCATCACCAATAATAAACAAAACAAAATCTGAACGGAAATGAAGTTTAGTATATCTTCCCGGTTTCCTTCTTTCCTAAACCAATATCCTAGAAACTAGAGTTTGTGGCTCTTCTTGTTGTTTTTCTCGTTCGTTTGTAGTGTCTGATTCATTCTCCTTCAATTCAAACTCTATCTTATCTAGTTCCTTCTCCCCTGGTATCACTTCTAATTTGATAACATCTTTCACTTTATATACCACATCTCGACTGTAAAGAACCGCCTTAGTTTATGGGTTCCAAAGTTAAAACCTTTCAAAAAATGTTTATAACCAACAAAGATGCACCTTTTTGATTTACTATCAAACTTAATTATGTTTTCCTTTGGAACATGTACATATCAATCACAACCAAACACCCTGAGATGTGTGAGAGGGGGTTTCTTCCCAATCCATACCTCATGTGGAGTCTTATCATCCAACATTGATGAGGGTGATCTATTTACCGGGTCACATGTAGTATCCACTGCCTCGACCCAAAATTATTGTCCTAACCCAAAAAATCTAAGCATGCTCCTTGATTTTCCATCAAGGCCTTGTTCATAAATTCTGCAACTCCATTATGATGAGGTGTGTATGGAGTATTATTATATTGTGTTATACCACACTTCTTATATAACTCTTTAAATTCCTTCTCACAAAATTCTCCACCATTATTTGTCCTCAACACATTTATTTTCTTCTCTCTCTGATGTATCTGTGTATTCCTCAATATTTCATCTATAAATGAGACATTGTACATAGATTTACCCAATGATGGAATTGACATAGGTCCAAACACATCACTATGCACTGGTTGTAGTATTCCCTTTGCATTTTTAGCACCACAAAAGAATCTCAACCAATTCTACTTCCCATATAAACAATTTTCACAGAAACCAAAATCCAAAGAGAAATTTGAAATATCTTCTACCGTACCATTACCATGTAATATTAGAAGGCCCCTCTCTCCAATGTGTCCCAGACTTTGATGCCATAATATATTCTTTTCCCCAAAGACTACAAGAGTTTTTCCTTCTTCTACTCCATTCTCAAGAACAACAAAAATATTGCACCTGTCATCAATAGTACTTACCAAAAACTTATACAAAGTTCCAATCTAAACTCCCCTCATCAATACCATTTCCCCTCAAACCATCATACAAGTATCCTTTTCAAACACTATTTTTACACCTGCATCACTCATCTTGCTTACAAAAATCAAATTGTTGGCCAATCTTGGGATGTGCAGAACACCAGGGAGAGTTCTAATCCTTCCACTCATGATCTGAAAATGGAGGAGTAACTTCTCCTCTCAAAAATTGATCGTCCTATGACGCTTTGTAAGTAAACAAAATGGGTCTTCAATGTAAACAAGTTTTATAATCTCTTCAAGTTGGTAAATTAGTTTTCACATGAACTTTTAAAAAGCAACACATTCACATGAAAATCAAATGGAAAACATGAAGAGAGGGAAACATAATTTGAAGACGGAGTTCACCACTCCTGGGCTACGTCTTCGGGTCTGCTTCAACAACTATACCACTCTATTGATTTCAGTGGTAAAAGAGTACATGCAATTTGTTGACAATTGAGTGGCTTGTTTCCCCTACAAGGAAACATTATCTTGCAAAGAATTCTCACTCCGAAAGTATGACCCCCTACAACAAGTCATGAAAAGGTCAACATGAAAACCACACATCAAGTCCTTGTACTCCACTTGAAAACCAAGCATAAAATTTACAACAACTCGACATTGAAGTATTGAAAAGAGCTTCTCTAAAAAACACATAATGAGAAAAGACAAAGAATAGTTTCATCATAGAAGTTACATTTGTTGTAGATAAAATAAGAAGGTTGGAAAACCCCTACAATGTTGTCTCCATGCGCAAAATGCCTTCAAAACTGCTTCAAACCTCTGATTTTATCTGGCACTAAAAGACTCAATCCTGTAAAAACTCCTTCCAAAAGTGTTCCAATATGAAAAATGAGGTTTATAATGGATTCACAATGCCTAAAAACCCCTATAAGGGCTCTTTTTAGGCTAAAAAATACTAAAAGTTGATAAATTTGTGCCTCCTTGAAAAATTATGCTATTCATCCCTCAATTTGACAAAACCTCCCTAACTGTGTGACATTTTCTCCCTTTAAATAGTTCTATAGGCGAAAATTTTGCCTGCAAATGGTGCATTTTATCGCTTCATTAATTTTCCCAATAACCCCCTAAGTGCAAAATTAGGGCCATATGGCACTGATGCAGTTGGGGGATGGGGCCAACGATTCGCCCCCGCCAGTGTTGACACCTTTTTCCTTCAGGCATGCATTCATGTGGAGGCGACATGATCGAGGGTCGAGGAAAATTTCCCGCCCTTGCCGAATAGGCCTTTGCTCCTCCAAGGATCAGATCACATGGGTGTCGAAAACCAAGGGCCAAAGCTTATCCACCCAACCCTTTCGCCTAACCCTTTGTCTCTTGTGCAAGGTCATGTGACAACCTTCATGATTTTTGGTTAGGGTTGGTCCCCACCCCCTCCCTCTATGCCTTTCGCCAGGCTCCTATGGGTACGAGCATGACCAGGGACCAAGGCTAACGCCCAACCCCTCTCCCCTGATGTGGAAACATGTTGACTTCAAATATAACCCGAGAGATTAGTATGGTAAAAACCAAAATAATAGCGTGATGGTGGAGGCCAGAGTCTGTGAGCTACAGGTCGTGAGTTCAACCCCCACCAATGCCTTCGGGGAAAACATAAAAATTTTGACGAATAATGAGGCGCCATGTGGCGGCCTCGTGTTGGGTTATGTGTCAACTTCCTATTGGGCCACCCAAACACCACACACTAATGAAATGATGCCACCGTATGCTTGTACGGATTTGACACTTGGAGAGATGTGATTGGTCCACTATATGCCCAATTGGCATGCTGACAACATCATAACATCAGAAGTACGGACTGCCTAGTCAACAACCCATTCAACCCACCTGCAAATTTTTTTGTTGATGGTGAAAAACTTTAGAACACCATAACTTTGTCATACGACATAGGATGAGGCAATTCAAGCGTCATTGGAATCAGAATGATGAAAAATACAGCATGACACTAGTTTTGAGAGATTCTAGGAACTTTCATTTTTTAGCCTACTTTTGATCCCCGAATAATACCTCCCCACTAGGAACTTTTGGACCCCAAAAGTTTATCTTCTCCTAGAAAACAAAATGAGGAAAAATATCGTAAACTTTCTCAATCTCAATCCTTTTTTTTTTTCCCAGTTGGTACCTTCAATATCCAATCAATGTACTCCACCTATCCACTGTGTGAAGTCCTAATATTCCTGTCAAGATTCGAGCCACAATTTTTCTAACCATGCAGGAACATAAGCTTTGATGGATGGAATCTGAACATTTTCTTCAAAACCATCTTTCTTGGCTCAAAAAAACTTCATCTTGAAGTCCCTCTTTGCTGAAGACAAACTTGATTTTCCATCTTAGAAATCAGAAGCAACTCAATGAATTCCATGCATTGATTCATACTTTGCTTTACTGTCCTCAAACTACACTTGTACTCTAAGGTACACTAGTTGCATTTATCCAATGACACGCTTGGCTTTTTCCACTTAAACATAGTCATCTTTTGCACAATATTTATCAAATATTTCATTCATAAACAAGCTTCATCTTGAAACATTTGTATTAGTGAATACATGACGCAATTGTAGACATATTGGATGACATACAAATGTTCATCCCCAAAAGTCCTCAAACAATTGGACTCATTAACAAGCCAACACAACATGACATGTCAAAGAAAACAACAAACTTGTTGCAAATAAGTGATTTTTCATGTCTTCACTTTACAAAGTACCCAAACGGGAATGTATAACAAGTATTTACAATTTTACAAAGCAAACAAGACATACAAAAACATCTTCCCATTCTTTGCCTATCCTAGGCTTATGGGTTCTCTTCCTGCACCCACTCTGCTTTGAAGGTTGCCTTTGGAACTAAACCAGTTTCCTCTTTGCCACCTGTCATTTTCCTTGAAATGTGTTGCATGACCTCTTTGTCCTTCTTGGGACGAAGTTCCAGATGAAGTTTCCAACACCTTTAATTTTGGTGCCCATTCATGTTATAATGGGTACAAAAATACTTTCGCTTGCCCATCGACAAGGAAGTATTCAAACTTTAAAGAGGTTCTTCATGATTTATTCCGAGAATTTGGTCCATTCTCTTCACAATCACTTTGTGATGCTCACAATCAACCACACAATGGTCAGCTGCATCACAAAATGTGCAAGGAAACATGTCCCATAAATATTCAAAATCACCAACATTTTTAAAATTCCCATGACACTTATACATGTCCCTTGTGCTATGACTTTGATGATGAGGACTGGAATTTGCATGTCCTTTTAAACTTCCATCTCTCTTTGAAGACAAATTTCCATTATCACTACCATCATGGTGTGACATATCATCGCTTGATGATTTCTTTGCCTCAAAAAGTTTAGAACACTCTCCAAACTATCCATGACCATAGACCAATTCTTCATATCGTGGTTTCTCCTTCACCTCGATAGGATTAATAATACCTTGGCCATTTATATCTAGACCTTGTCCTTCATAACCCATCCGAGTCAACAAATTCATACCAACGCCTTTAGTATGTTTTTTAAAGGCTGCAAAAGATGTGTTATCAACATAAATTGAAGGAGTAGAACTAGAGATATGCTAATTAACTCCTTTGATTTGTCACCCATATTTTCCAGTTTCAGAGCAGGTGGTATCAGATCTAGTTCTAACCAAGTTTCAACTATGGGCAAGAAGCTGAACCGAGAAATCCTCCAAGAGTTAGAGGAGATTATCTTGTCTGTTCGAATGGAGAATGGTGAGCCGAGGATATTGCTTGAAGTTTCCGAGGAGGAGAATAGGAAAATGCGCCTTCAGTTGCAACATGTGTTAGAGGAACAAGTTGGTAAGATTTCCATTCCAGAAGAAACACAACATTCCTCCAAGATGAAGCCAATATGTGGGCATGGTTCAAATACAGGATATGGACCTTATGTGGAGAATGATGCTTGTGAGTTTTGTCAACATCTAAAATATTCTCCTTACGTGCATGTTGGTAAAAGTGGGTGGCCTAATCTGAAACTGGAGGAGAACTTCTCCTCTCAAAAACTGACCTTCCTTTGATGCTTCGCAAGTAAACAAAATGGGACTTAATGTAAACAAGTTTATAATCCTCTTCAAGGTGGTGAGTTAGTTTTCAGATGAAGTTTTAAAAAGAAACATATTCACATGAAACTCAAAATGAGAAATATAAAGAGATGAAAACATAATTCGATGACGAAGTTCACCACTCCTGGGATACTTCTCCGGGCCTGCTCCAACAACTAGACCACTTTATTGATTTAAGTGGTAAAATAGTACATGCAATTTGTTGACAATTGAGTGGCTTGTTTCTCCTGCAAGGAAACATTCTCATGTAAATAATTCTCACTCCAAAAGTATGACCACCTTCAACAAGTCATAAAAAGTTCAACATAAAAAGGACTCACACATCAAGTCCTTGTACTCCACTTGAAAACTAGGCATAAAATGTACAACAACTCCACATTGAAGTACTGGAAATAGCTTCTATCAAAAGCAAACAATGAGAAAAGACAAAGAAGAGTTGCACCATAGAAGTCACCGCTGCTACAAATAAAATAAGAAGGTTGGAAAACCCCTGCAAGGTTTTCTCCATGCTCAAAATGCCTTTGAAACTGCTTCAAACCTCTAATTGTCTCTAGCTCTAAAATACTCAATCTTGCAAAAATTCCTTCCAAAAATGCTCTAATCAGAAAACTGGGGCTACCAATGGATTCATAATGCCTAATTTTTTTTATCTAGGTTCTTCTTGGGCTCAAAAAGACAAAAAATTGATAAAGTTATGCCTCCTTGAATAACTTCTGTTATTTTTCCCTCAATTTGACAAAACCTCCCTAACTGTGCGACATTTTCGACCTTTAAAAAGTTCAGGAGGCGACAATTTCACCTTCAAATGGTTCATTTTGTCACTTCATTAATTTTCCCAATAACCCCCTAAGCGCTAAATTAGGGTCGTATGGTGCCCATACGGCCGGGGGCAGGGGCCAATGGTTTGCCCCTGCCGGTCCTGGCACCTTTTCCTTCAGGCATGTGGTCATGTGGAGGTGAGGTGGCTGGGGGCCGAAGCCAACTTCCCACCCTCACCGCATAGGCCTCCGCTCCTTCGGGGATCAAATCACATGGGTGGCGAAAACCAAGGGCCAGTGCTTATCCGCTCAACCCTTTCGCCTAACCCCATGCCACTTGTGCAGGGTCATATGAAAACCTTCGTGACCAGGGGTTGGGGCTAGTACCTGCCCCCTCCATTTGCGCCTTTCGCTAGGGTCTTGTGGGTGCGAGCATGACCAGGGGTAGGGCTAAATTCTCCTCTCAAAAATTGATTATCCTCTGATGCTTTGAAAGTAATAAATTGGGTCTTAATGTAAGCAAGTTTTCTAATTCTCTTCAAGGTGGTGAGTTAGTTTTCACGTGAACTTTTAAAAAATAACATATTCACATGAAATTTTAAAAAGTAACATATTCACATGAACTTTTAAAAAGTAACATATTCACATGAAACTAGAAATGGAAAACATGAAGAGCAGAATTTTTTTTTGATGATGGAGTTCACCCCTCCCGGGCTATGTCTCCAAGTCTGCTTCAACAACTAGACTGCTCTATTGATTTCAGTGGTAAAAGAGTACATGCAATTTGTTGACAATTGAGTGGCTTGTTGCCCCCACAAGGAAACATTCTCCTGTAAAAAAATATCACTCCAAAAGTATGACCCCCTAAAACAAGTCATGAAAAGGACTCACACATCAAGTCCTTGTACTCCACTAGAAAACCGAGCATAAAATGTACAACAACTCCACACTGAAGTATTGAAAAGAGGTTCTCTCAAAAACACATAACGAGAAAAGACAAAGAAGATTTGCACCATAGAAAGTCACAACTGTTGCAGATAAAATAAAAAGGTTGTAAAACCCCTACAAGGTTCTCTCCATGCTTAAAATGCCTTCAAAACTGCTTCCAACCTCTAATTTTCTATGGCACTAAAAGACTCACTCCTTCAAAAATTCCTTCCAAAAATGCTCCAATAAGAAAACTTAGGTTGTCAATGGATTTAGAATGCCCAAAAACCCCTATCTAGGATACTCTTGGGCTCAAAAAGACCAAAAAATTGATCAAGTTATGCCTCCTTGAGTAACTTCTACTATTCGTCCCTCATTTTGATAGAACCTCCTAATTGTGCGACATTTTCGCCCTTTAAATAGTCCAAGAGGCGGCAATTTCACCCACAAATGGTGCATTTTTCCGCTTCATTAATTTTCCAAATAACCCCTTGAGCGCAAAATTAAGGCCATATGGCGCCCATATGACCGAGGTTTGGGGCCAACAATTTGACCCCGCTAGCGCTGACACCTTTTTCGTCGGGGTTATGGTCATGTGGAGCACGATCTGGGGCCAACTGCTCGCCCCCGTCGGTGGAGACTCCGTCTATGGTCGTATGGGTGCACATGGAACCCGGGGTGTAATATTCCTAATTAGCTTTTAGCTAGTTGGAACATTAAATTTTATTTTTGTTAATAAAATAGATGAATACGAGGGTAGAGGGACCCATAAATATCTTTATTAGGAATAAAACCACTTCTAATGTGAATGTGGATCAATGTATTTAGTTGAATAAATCACTCCTTGGTGTGAATGGGGGTCAAAAAGTTCAGGAGGTGACAATTTCACCTGCAAATGGTGCATTGTGTCGCTTCATTGATTTTCCCAATAACCCCTTAAGCACTAAATTAGGCTCGTATGGTGCCCATGCGGCTGGGGGTAGGGGCCAACGGTCTGCCCCTACCAGTCCTGGCACCTTTTCCTTCAGCCATGTGGTCATGTGGAGGTGAGGTGGCTGGAGGCCGAGGCCAACTTTCCACCCTCACTGGATGGGCCTCTGCTCCTTCGGGGATCAAATCACATGGGTGGCGACAACCAAGGGCCAATGCTTATCCGCCCGACCCTTTCGCCTAACCCCATGCCACTTGGGCAGGGTCATATGAAAACCTTCGTGATCGGGGGTTGGGGCTAGTACATGCCCCCTCCCTCTACGCCTTCCGCTCGGGTCCTGTGGGTGTGAGCATGGCCGGGGGCCAGGGCTAACTTCTCCTCTAAAAACCGACTATCCTCTGATGCTTTGCAAGTAAATAAATTGGGTCTTAATGTAAGCAAGTTTTATAATTCTCTTCAAGGTGGTGAGTTAGTTTTCACATGAACTTTAAAAATTAACATATTCACATGAACTTTTAAAAAGTAACATATTCACATGAAATTCAAAATGGAAAACATGAATAGTAGAAAACAAATTTTGATGACGGATTTCACCCCTCCTAGGCTACGTCTCCAAGTTTGCTTCAACAGCTAAACCACTCTATTGATTTTAGTGGTAAAAGAGTACATGTAATTTGTTGATAATTGAGTGGCTTGTTTCCCATACAAGGAAATATTCTCTTGCAAAAAATTATCACTCCAAAAGTATGACCCCCTACAACACATCATGAAAAGGTCAACATGAAAAGGATTCACACATCAAGTCCTTGTACTCCACCAGAAAACCGAGCATAAAATATACAACAACTCCACACTGAAGTATTGAAAAGAGCTTCTCTCAAAAACACATAACGAGAAAAGACAAAGAAGAGTTGCACCATATAAAGTCACAACTGCTGCAGATAAAATAAGAAGGTTGTAAAACCCCTACAAGGTTATCTCCATGCTTAAAATGCTTTCAAAATTGCTTCCAACCTTTGGTTGTCTATGGCACTAAAAGACTCGCTCCTTTAAAAATTCCTTCAAAAAATGCTCCAATAAGAAAACTTAGGCTGCTAATGGATTTATAATGCCCCAAAACCCCTATCTAGGATATTATTGGGCTCAAAAAGACAAAAAATTGATCAAGTTATGCCTCCTTTAGCAACTTCTGCTACTCGTCCCTCAATTTGATAGAACCTCCTAATTGTGCGAAATTTTCACCCTTTAAATAGTCCAGGAGGCGGCAATTTCACCCACAAACGGTGCATTTTTCCGCTTCATTAATTTTCCAAATAACCCCCTGAGTGCAAAATTAAGGCCATGTGGCATCCATACGACCGGGGGTTGGGGCCAACAGTTCGACCCCGCTAGCACTGACACCTTTCTCTTCGGGGTTGTGGTCATGTGGAGTGCAGGCCGGGGCCAACTTCCCGCCCCTGCCGGTGGAGCCTCTGTTTATGGTCGCATGGGTGCACGTGCAACTCGGGGTGTAATATTCCTAATTAAATTTTAGCTAGTTGGAATATTAAATTTTGTTTTTGTTAATAAAATAGATGAATACGAGGGTAGAGGGACCCATAAATCTCTTTAGTAGGAATAAAACCACTTCTAATGTGAATGTGGATCAACGTATTTAGTTGAATAAATCACTCCTTGGTGTGAATGGGGGTCAATACATGTGGATGGGGTCAAGGTTGACCAAATCAACATCACAGTCATGGAGGTAGTGGAGATAGTGGAGGACAACACAGTCATAATGGGAGGAAGAGAGTAGCATCATTATTGAGTGGGGCCAAGCGGGAGGAGGCTCACAAAGCATATAAGGAAGGGGATGGAAGCCATAGAAATCATTCTGAATATTGTTTATGTATGGTTTTGTATGACTTTATACACGCTTTAGCTGTTTAGCGGAGTTTGCTGTGCTGTTTAGCACAAGGGTGTTTCCGGGCGGAAATCCCACCCTCATCCTCAGGGGACTTTGAGTGCCCACTCAGGAGAGGTTCTTTGAGCTACATTCCATCATCCGTCATCAGGCCAACCTTCAACCACCTTCAGCAACGCAATCTTCTTCAAGAATTGCGCAATCCAGGAGGGCAGTTTCAGTGGAGGGTTGATAACCCAAGTTTTTGAGCTTATTTTCCAATGAGAGGAGCAACCCTTCATCCAGAAAGTCAATGGGGAGGAGTATCAACTATTTTCTCATCAGATCAACCACCTCCTAGCAGTTACCCAGCTGCAGAGCATAATTCAACCCTATGCTGCATTTTTCATCTTGGGTATTTGCGGAAACCCTTTCTGGGTTATCTTGGAATTGTGCTAGAAAGCCCAGATCTCTGATCTCGAAATTTTCTGAGCACCCTATTGGCATATTTATGCATTCCTAGTTTCCTGATGCAATTATTTTTTACAGGATTGCACAGTCATAGCCTCCCAGTAGTTTATGTAGCAGTAGTTTTTTATGTCTTGATGTACAAGGTCATTTCAGGCTTGATTTGCCTACCTTGAGTGTCTTTTCCTAAATATCTTGTACTTCATTTTCTGCTATCATATATAATAAAATGGCTCAATGATCTACTCATGTTTTTGATGTATTGATGTTTACTGCATTTTCCAGTTTTATGTTCAATATTCCCTTTTTTCCTATTTTGGAATATTACAGTGGTATCAGAGCATAATATTGGCTCAGCCTGTGGGGCACTACATCTATGTCATCTGAAGAAGAAGAACCTCTCACAGAACGGGAGAAGCACTATATTAATAGAGGTTGAAAGTTTGATTACACAAACAACGAAGAAGACAAAGGCAAGTCTCCAATATCAGGATACATGGATGAAAAAGAGTTTACCAATCTTCTACTCCAAACCATGCAAGACATTGCCAAATAAATCAAGGAGATGTGGGTGGAAAGACAAAAGGATACCCCAAGAGGGTTTCAATATGGAGAGGGTTCCACCACTTCATATCATTGGTGTGAGAAACCAGGAGTGCAACTAGTTTCCCAACACTCCACCATGCCTACATTCCTAGCAGTGGGAAATGGGGTTGGAGGACCCCAAGAGCAAGAGGCTCTTGGTGATTACTTTCTAGAATATGAATCTCAATCTCAAAGGTTCAAAGAGAATCTGGACTTCCAAGAGTTCTGTTAGATCAAGGATAATAGGAGACCCCATAATAACAATAGAAGTGGAGGGTACATGTAGAACAATGATCTAAAACGTAGTATGGGTAGATTCTTTCTACCTGCTTTTGATGGATCATCTAAGTGCACAACCAAGGCTTGGATGGAAAAATTAGACATCTATTTAAAGCTGAACCAAGTACCAGAGATTGAAGCTATTAATATAGCAATGCTGCACCTTGAAGGTGAATTGTTGAAGATTGCAACAAGAAACAGTGAAGGAGGCATCCCGAAACATCATTCCTGATCCTAGTTGGAAAGCGATCACCAAAACTACGTGGGGGCCACACAGGTGATTTTTGTCGGAAAGTCTATTTTTAGACATGTCGATCATATTCTATGAGTTGCAGGATGCTATTTGTGGATGGTTGGTCAAGTTGGAAAAATAGATTGATTTCTATTTTTAGACATATTGGGCGGAATCTATTTTTAGATTGCCAGTCTAAAAATAGATATGTCGAATATTATTAGCTCTTAATAATATTTGGACTCTAAAAATTATCTTATTCTCTTGAAGCACTTCAGTTAAGTGCACAAATGTGGCACAGAAGCTGACAGAAGGAATTACACTATTCCTTAGGGTTAAGTGGAGCTATTGCATGGATACTTCAGTTAGAACTCATGTGACAGAGTTTGGTGGAGTTGATTGAGGAATTTAATGGAGTTGTGTTCAGTTTAAATAATCTAAACATAGTTGAGCTATTTGTATCTAGTTTAACTAATTGATACAATTAGTGAGAGTGGTATGAATTAATTATTAATTAATTCACTAATTATAAACTCATTAATCAACTAAATAATACATCAGTTAACTTCAGTGCATGGAGCTGATTTTCGATGGAGACCAGTCTGAGGCTCAGGTAGAAAGAACCATTATGACTATCTGATTGTGACTATAGAGATATAGTTTGCATCCAGCACTGATAGAAATTTTCCTGCAATGTGTGTGAGCAAGGGTAGGGTAATTAGAACTCATCGAAGGCATTACTTGGCGAAGTTGCCTTGATAGAGCGAGCTATCAAGTGGCAGAGATTGGAGCATGTGTTTTGCTAGATCTAGCTTGATTAGTGTGTAGCAATTGGAGATTGTAATGAGAGCTTGTGAGGAGCTTTGTATAATGATTGTTACATGACCTCTATGACATATATAATATACAGACAGTTGGGGTTTTTCAGCTTTAAGCTTTCCCATTACATACTGTGTTCATATGTGTGAATTTTTATGGCTTTAATGTGTGCTTGCAATTGATTTTATTTCCACATGTAATGATCAATGGTAGAAGAGATTCTGTATTGTGCATGAAGTCAAATAGTGTGTGATCAGGAGAATCTCAGTGAATAATATATCAGTTATTCAAATTTCTACATGAATCACATGAATGGTGGTTTCACGGTCTATATACAATAGGGTATGTAGGTATGACTGCATATGCAAAATTCATCGAAGGTTGGTAGAAATATTTGACCGAAGAGATCCAGAGGCACACTTTGTTGAGCTAGCTAAGCTGAAGCAGTCGGGGAATCTGGATACCTATATCTCTGAATTCCTGAAACTTTCCATCATGGTTCCAGATTGATCTACAAATAGGAGAGTATACATGTTCATTGACGGACTAGTAGAGCCTTTGCATGGGTTGGTGAAGTCCACTAGACCAAATACGCTCCAAGATTCCATTGAGAGGGCTAGGGACTTACAAAATTCTTTGCCAAGGGCAAGAGCTCCATTCCAACAAAAATCCCCTTTCAGTCAAAGGGGAAAGATGTGAAGATTCCTCCCCCAGAGGAGAACTAGGGAAAAGGAACTCTTAGTGATGATGTCCGAAGGGATTTGAGGAGGAGGAAGCTTTACTTCACTTGCTAAGAACCATGGGCACCGAGGCATCGGTGTGCTGTAGGAAAGGCACACTATATTGAAGTATTATCTGATAGTGAAGAGGAGGAAGAAGAGGAGTCTGAAGGAGACACCAGCGTTGTGGTACCAAGAGAGGATCCACCACCACCAGGGGGTGGAAATGGAGCATTTGCTCCAATTGGAGGAGCCCTTGCATCTTTGCAGGGAGTACCCAAGTATATGACCTTGAGAGTTTGAGGCACGGTTCAGGGGCAACAGGTGTCAGTATTGATAGACAGTGGGGCTACCCACAATTTTATTGATGCCTAGCTAGTGTAGAAGGGAGCCATAACCACATATGATTTTGAAGGATTCTTAGTTTGGTTTCAGGAGCTAGAACCATGCAGTGTGTGAAGTATGTTTCAGCATTGACTGTAATTTTGGGGACATACACATTGATTGATCACTTCTTTGTGGTCGATATTCCTGACACCAATGTGATACTGGGTGTATAGTGGTTGATTACACTGTGGAAGGTCACCGCGAATTAGGAGACCTTGAATATGGAATGGAAAGATAAGAAGAGCGGTAAGCACCAAATGATCAGGGGCATGCAGACCTATCCCCCTCAGGAGGTCTCCGCACATAAGATGGAGGCTGATTTGCGCATAGGAGGCAAGGAAAAATCAGTCTACTTAGATATGCAATCTACTCTAGACCATTATTATACAGTATTTGGAGGCATTCCACTAGGGAGACCACCTGATCGAAAGTTAGTTAAAAGGTTCTCACAACTAGCAGCACCATTCACAGATCTAGCCAAGAGGGGAGCCTTTTATAGGACAAACACTGCACAGAGGGCCTTTTATGGGCTCAAGGAGGTGATGAGAATTTGTCTGGTATTGGTATTGTCAGATTTCACCCAACCATTTATGCTGGAATGTGATGCTTTAGGGGAGGGTGTTGGCATAACCTTGAGGCAGGAAGGCTGTCCCATAACCTTTAAGCATCAAAACATGCTGCCACATGAGAAGGTGTATTCTACATAGAGAAGGAGTTGTTGGCCATCATGTAGGAATTGGCCCAATTCAGGCAATATTGGGTAGGCAACAGTTTCCAAGTGAAGATTGAACAGCACAGTCTTCGATATTTTCTTGAGCAGAAGCAACTGCAAGGGAGGCAACAAGAATGGGTTAGCTGAATCTTGACATATGAATCTGACATTGAATATGTCAAAGAGGAAGGAAATGTGGGAGCGGATGCCTTATCACCGAGACCAACAACGCTGTCATTGAAGAGTGTGGATTCAGATTGGGAGTCCTAGCTGTTGGTGGAGTATTCCAAGGACCGCTTCACATGTGAGACACTAGATGCGTAGGTGACCAATGAAAGGTATAGAGTGATGAATGAGGTCATCTACTACCTGGAAAAAATACTCTTGACTAGGGATTCTAAGCTCAAGGAGAAAATTCTGCATGCAGCACATGATTTACCCCTCTCAGGCCACCAAGGTTTTATAAAGACATATCAGGCCATTAGGGAGAGATTATCATGGAAGGGTCTCAAGGAGGATGTGCTCCAACATATTAGGAAGTGTGTAGTTTTCCAGAAGAATGAAGAAGAAAACAACCACCTTGCAGGGTTGTTACAGTCACTTCCTTTTTCGAGAGGGAAATGGGAGAGCACTTCTATGGACTTCATTAACAATTTTCCAACAGTACATGGTAAGGATTGTATCTTTGTGGTCATTGGTCAACTAAAAAAATGTTCACATTTTTTTTCCATCTCTTCACAATACAATGCTTCACAATAGGCCAAGATTTCCCTTAGACTTCATGGTCTTCCTAAGACCATAGTCAGTGATGGAGATAGCCACTTCATGGATGGATTTTGGCAGGAGTTGTTCTGTTTGAGGGGTACGAAACTGACACCGAATACCAGTTATTACCCCCAGACAGATGGGCAGATAGAGGTAGTAAACAAGTGGTTGGGAAGCTACTTGCAAAACTATGTTCTAGGACAACATAGAACATGGATGTGCTGGCTCCCCTTCAGGGAATATTGTTACAATTCGAAATTTCATATGTCGATCAATATGTCTTCATTTTGTGTTCTATATAGTTATGCTGCTCTATCAGTTGTGGATATGATGTTTGGAGAAAGCAAGGATCCTAGAGCCAAATATTGGATCCAAGAGAGTCAGGATATATTCCGAACTCTTAAGGACAACATTGCTACAACCCAAAGCCAGCAAAATTTGTATGCAGATCATGGTCGGGTGGACGGGAAGTTTGAGGTGAATGATTTGGTCTATCCCCCTCTTCAACATTGCAAACAATCTACACTGGAGGAGGAGGGGACTGAGAAGATTTTTTATGGGCCATATAGGGTGATTTGTCTTGTTGGGGGAGTAGCATATGGGTTGGAGATCCCCATTGGGAGTAATATCCCCAACATTTTTCATGACTCATGCCTAAAGAAGGCCAATGGACCGCATTTAGTTGTCACTATGGATATCCCACCTATTGATGATGAGGGCCATTTGGTTTTACAACCGGAAGCTATCTTGGATACTCGGGAGAGGCAGCTAAAGAACATGGTGATTAAAGAATATTTGATTCAAAGGAGGATTCTACCAGATGAGGATGCTACCTGGGAAGGAGAGAATATTTTGCAGCATCCATCCTTGCAGTTTCTTGAGGACAAGCAACATTTGGGAGAGGAGGAGTGTAATATTCCTAATTAGCTTTTAGCTAGTTTCAATATTAAATTTTTGTTTCACTAATAAAATATATGAATAAGAGGGTAGAGGGACCCATAAATCTCTTTAGTAGGAATAAAAAACCTCTATTGTGAATGTAGATCAGTGTATTTAGTTGAATAAATCACTCCTTGGTGTGAATGGGGGTCAATACATGTGGATGGGGTCAAGGTTGACCAAATCAACAACGCAGTCATGGAGGTAGTGGAGATAGTGGAGGACAACGCAGTCATAATGGGAGGAAGTCTCCATGAGAGTAACATCATTATTGAGTGGGGCCAAGGGGGAGGAGGCTCAAAAAGAATATAAGTAAGGGGATGGAAGCCATAGAAAGCATTCTAAATATTGTTTATGTATGGTCTTGTATGAATTTCTGCACGCGTCAGCTGTTTAGCGGAGTCTGTTGTTCTGTTTAGCACAAGGGTGTTTCAGGGCGGAAATCCCACCCTCATCCTCGGGGGACTTTGAGTTCCCACTCAGGAGAGGTTCTTTGATCTACAGTCCATCATCCGACATCAGGCCAATCTTCATCCACCTTCAGTAGCGTAGTCTCCTTTAGGAATTGCACAATCCAAGAGGGCAATTTCAGTGGAGGGTTGATAACCCAAGTTTTTGAGCTTATTTTCCAGTGAGGGGAGTAGCCCTTCATCCAGAAAGTCAATGGGGAGGATTATCAGCTCTTTTCTCATTGGATCAGCCACATCCCAGCAGTTACCGAATTTTAGAGCATAATTCAGCCCTAGGGCTGCATTTTTAATCTTGGGTATTTCCAGAAACCCTTTCTGGGTTATCTTGGAATTGTGCTAGAAAGCCTAGATCTCTGATCCCGACATTTTCTGAGCACTCTATCAACAGATATATGCATTCCTATTTTCCAACAACAATTATTTCCATTAGGATTGCACAGTCATAGCCTCCCAGTAGTTTATGTGGCAGCAGTTTCTTATGTCTTGATGTTATGAAACCAACTCCAAAAATAGAAGAAAAGAGAGATCAACGTCTTAGAAATAAGCAACTTCGAGGGGGAAACCTCCAATACATTACATCAATGAACAATTCTTGGATGATACAAATGACAAAAACTCCTTTCTATATATAGAAGTCCATGGGGCCACAATGTAATCCTAGCCGACCTAACAATAATAATGTAAGGGCACAATAATAACAATATGGGGGTTACAGGGGTACAACAATAACAATAAGGGGGGTTACACTAACAACAATAAGGGACTATACTAGTAATATAGGGACCTAACATGCTCCTCTCCTTCAAAAAAGTGTTGTCCTCAACGGTTGAGTAGCTCCGGGTGCTTCTGTATAAAATTCTCATCCTCCCATGTAGAATTTTCAGTGGGTAAGTTCTTCCATTTGATGAGATAATCTGAAATTGATCGATTTCATAGCTGTCAAGTTCTTGTTTCCGTGATTGCTTCAAGTTCCAATATGATTTTTCCTTCCTCATCAAGTTCTGGAAATATTTTTTGAACTGGAAGTTTGTCCCTTATAACCTTCTTTAAGCATGAAACATGGAAAACTGGATGCACTCGCGAAGAAGCAGGAAGCTCTAATTTGTATGCCATAATACCAATATTTTGCAACACCTTGTAAGGACCATAGTACTTTGGCGATAATTTATTATCCTTCTTAGATTGTGTTGTTCAATTCTTAGCAATAGCCACGGAAGTACCTAAAGGACGAACAGGTCACATTAAAGTTGTATATCAAGTGGCAAGTGTTAAATCAAATCAGGCCGAAAAGAGAAAAGGTGGTGAAGCGCACATATATTGAAACCAATGGATAAAGAGCACTAAGTGATGAAAGGCGGAACAATAGTGAACATCTAACACAAAGGTAATGGAGACGTGGCGTTACATGTCAACTCATATATTGGAAAAGGCCTCGGATTATACATGACAGCATACGTAGTAAGTCCGAGGGGGTCAAGCTGTGGGGAAGGGACGAGGCCCTTACCCCCGCGGACTTCCGACACGTGGCATGGTAAGACTTCACGGCAGAGATAGAATGACGAGGATAGGCCGCGGAATGCTGTCTCGTGGCGGAGTTAAGGTGGGCCCGCGCAGGTGAGGAAGATAAGTGCAGGTCCGGCAAAGGGGAAGTCCTACATGATAAAGATTGGATAGCGCATATGGAATAACGGTAAGGTAAGTCTATTAGGACAGCTGGTACTAAGGCCCGTACCAGCTTTTAACCCGACACGAGGCGCTCACCTACATCCTGATTTACCCAATCCCCACGCGCCACGTGTCTCAGTGTCAGTGTCCTTATGACACTTGCCCTCTGTTCTCTTACATTTTCACCTTTTAACCTAAACAGTCCTCCCGAATGGTAAAAAACTCCCGTATTTCTCTCTGGTAAATCATTTCAGGTAGTTTTCTACGGCGAATACCGAGTAGGGAAGAACGTCGGGTTTGTCCAAGTCACTGTCACGGTTCCCCTCGTCGCTTTCCCAAGCATTGTCACCCTCTGCTCAGGTAATCCATTTTCCATTTTTTCGATTGTTTTTCCCTTTCTCTCTTTTCCGAATTGTTGAATAACTACCATGGGGAGAGGAACGCCCAAGAAGAACGAACCTGAAACTCCCCAGCTCCACGAGTCTAGGAACCCCCCTGGTTTTGAACCCCTTTGTGACTTACAGGCGGGTATCTGTGACCCGAAATACCCTTTCGACATACGAAATGTCAAGCCCCTGATGTTTGGCCGTCACTGTAAAAGTGCTGATCGTTTTCGAGTCGTCGCGTCCGGCTTTTATCACCACATCACCCCCCAAGTTCACTCTTGTGTCGATTTCATTGTCTGGCTTAGAGACTCCTACGATTCACATCGGGATGCTTTCATTTCCCCTCAGGGTAACATAATTTTCTCCCTTTCTCCCGATATTATAATGCAGGCTCTCCGTTTCCCTTCCAGCGATGCCTAGTTCAGTTTCAAAGATGAAACCTTGCTCACACAGTTTAATAAACTGTCGAGGGAAGCCCGCCGTGCCTTCATAGCTGCCATAACCGTTGATCAGGCGACGGCCCTACCTCCGTTGGAGCCTTTCCCATTGAGTCTGTTTAATGAAGAAGTCCGACCAGTTCTGTCTCTCATTGCCGGCCTCCTGGGAGTAGGGACCCCTGAAGACATTTCTTCAGTATGCGTTCGATTTTTGTGGCTTATGATACAGAATGGAGTTACACTGGATATTCCAGGTTTCCTGTCTTTTACCATCCGGACCCAATTTCGGGAGCTAGCCAAGGCCCAAAAGTTTCGTTTTTGTTCGTTGGTGTTCTACCTCTTCCTGTTCCAGCATGCGGACAAGTTTAATCATTTGGGGCTGGACAGGATGTATTCTGAAAATTCCCAGCCCAGGCCAGTTTTCGACTGGAATTGCTCTGTTCGTCAACTCCCCAGGGGAGAAGGTTATGTCAATTTCGTGAATACCTTCATGTCCATTACCTATACCATCATTCACGACGTGCCTTCCCCTAGGGTTTTCCCAGAGATGAAGCGCTGGTTACAGGCTGGGAAGTACCAGTGTACCGGCGATTGGTTCCTATCAGAAGAGTATACTAAAATCCGTGTCTATGGAGCCGAGGTAGCCCCCTACCAGCTCCCAGCTTTTCCTGTCCGATGAGTCTACGCCCTTGAGTACATCCGGCAAGCCCTCAAGGCTGACCAGCTTCATTTCGTCCCCGCTAAGAAAGGCTACATCCTGAAGCTTCCCGACAATATTGGCCCCTTTGCTGTAAATTCTAGATATGCCCTCCCGATTGTTGAAAAAATGTTGCAGAACATGGACCTGAAATTAGGGGAGAGTTGGGCTTATGACCCACGGGAAATTATCTCAAATAAAAGAAAGAGAAACAGGTCTGCGCCCTACGTTCATGAATCCAGGCCATTTCTGGAGTGGAGGGCTAATCTTGAGGTCTGGCCTATGTTTTCGCAGATGGAGACGAACTCGTCTGCTACAGGAGAAGAAGAAGTGAACAAAGGGGGCAATGAGCAGGAAGCCGGTACTTCCGGAGCACCACCACCCAAGAGGCAAAAGGTGGCCACTAGTGAAGCTGAGGTCATCGGGGAAGGGATAATTCTGGAGCCCTTCACGAAATTTGGAGAGTTTGATAAAGGCAAGGCAGGGATAGTGGTTCTAAGAGATAGCGTCGCCTCCTCTGACTACACTGAAGTCACTCAGGCCATCATCGAGCCTCCTCCTTCCAAGACAAAATAAAGGGAGCTGACCAATAAAACCGTCCGAGACAAATACAGGGCCGAACTAGGAGGTTTCGTGGAGAAATATCACACCAGAATCTCTGCCTCGGTTAATGCAGACACCGAAGACCTGGTACTTTCTATGACCAAGGCTATCCTGGACCCGAATTCAGACGTTCCTAGCTAAAAGGTGCTTGAATTGGTTGTTGACATGAAGAAGGTTCCGGTACAGGACCTGAATGACCTGTTCCAGACAATCTGCGACATGATGAAAGATAAGCTTTCGTAGATCACCCTTGCCCTAAGGAAGACAGAGCAGAAATACGACAACCTGAGCAACTCTTATTCCGCAGAACAGAGTGCTTGTCGTGCCAACGCACATCAGGTGCGCGTCCTTAAAGAGCAGATTAAAAATTCGGACGAAGGAGGGAAGGGAATGCAAGCTGCATTAATAGCCAAGTTGGAGAAGGACATTTCAGCGGCTAAGAAACGAGCTGGCATACCAGCTTCACATCCGGTACAGACCGATGAACTGGTGCAGGTGGAGGAGGAGAAAAACGAGTTGATTGCCAGGCTTTCCAGAGAGAGAGAGGAGAAAGAAAAAATGGTCAAAAGAATTGAAGAACTGGAGAGCAGAGCTACTGAGCTGCAGACCCGGTGGGATACGCACAGTTGTCATGCGGCCGAAACATCAAGTGGGACAGGTTCAGCAACATCACAACTATCCACAGCTATGGCCGAGATAGAAGTGTTGGGGAAGCAGACAACAACAGCCAAGCAAAAGGTGGTAGAGTTGGAGGGCGCCCTGGCTGAAAAGGTCAGAGTAATTGATGGGCTACAAAGAGAAGTGGAGGAAGGAAAAAAGACCTCAACTGAGCAGCAACAAATTATTGCCGAATTGAAGAGTAAAGCGAAGGGAAACCTCACCCTGCTTGAGGCCAGGAGCTTCATCTGGTCAGATATAATCATGGCAGTGACTGAGCAGTGGGAGTTTTTGACAATGATAGGTGAACTCAAGTCCACCCTTCCATATCTTAATAGAAGGTTGCAGGAGGCCGGGGATAATCTGCCAAATAGAGCTCGACATGCCGGAATTTATATATCTTTTCTCTATACACTGAGAGAAAATGATGTGGTAAAACATGGCATTCCCAGCCGGTTTATGGAAATCAATGAATGTCGGAAACTTATAGAGAAAGAGGAGGCTCGATTGGCAGCTTCGAAGGCTCTCCAACAGGTCGCAGACATTGTGGAGCAGTTCAACAAGGTGTGGAACGAAATCATCACTGCTGGCCTCCCTTCATGTTGGGAACCAAACGCTCCTGCCGTACTCATGCACCCCGATCAATACACAGCACTTCTAGAGGCATAAAGGGATCGGTCAGATCTTCAGATGGGCAAAGGAACTCAGCTTAAGGCTACTACCATCATCACAGTCCTCCAGAAGGAGTTTAGTCTCCTCCATATGATCAGGTATCGGCTCCCCACCCATGCAGACATCCACACCTTCGGCGAGGCATTTACCAGGGTAGAGAGACTCTTAGAGATGTCAGAACCGAATCCAGAAAGCCAGCGGAGGTTGACACAGTTCCTGACTCAGCATGCCAGTCCCTCCACCGATGTACCTCCTCCAGCGTCTACTACAGCCTCGACCCAACAGCATTCATGACACCTCATGTTTTATCCATGACATGGCCTAAACGGCCTTTACTTTCATTCAGTTATGTTTTGTTTAAATTTCCGAGTGGGTGGTTTTTCCTCCCACTCTTGCATTTTTACTTTTACATTGAACAATGATCTACATGTTGGTTTTAAGATTGGCCCGGGGCCTATTATGCATGATGGACGGGCTGTTTTCCCCCATCATGAAATTTTGATCTTTTGATAATGACTGTTAACAATTTTTGATCACGCGAGGAAGATATTTTGAGAAAATATCTTCTCGCTGAAAGGCAGATGGAATGCTATATAATACAGGAAAAAGAAGGAAACAAGGTTCCACTTCTTCATAAAATTGATTGTGTAAGAATTTCCTGTGTGTATGCTTTGTGAAAATTCAAATACTGCCCGGAAGAGCCCGTCGGGTCTCAATAATAAGAAGCTTCACCGTAATAAGGATTCTGGACATGGTTGTATGGTAGTGTGTGTTTCTCTATTGTTCGTTTCATCTATGCTCATGTCTCTTGTATTACATCCTGGAATGCGAGTGTCTTTCGTCTTTTGATATGAATTTATCATGTTGATACTTATATCAGTAGCGGCTTGATACTTTAAATGGCTCAGGAGTAATATATTGTTCCACTTGCATTTCACTCGTATTTCTACTATGTTGGTTGTATTGAAATGTTATTGACGGGAGTTCTTGGTATGTATGGATTCTTAGATATTTAAGCCCATTGTATACCATGAAGTTCTTCTTAATATCATCTATTTGACAGCCGATATCTCCTTCTTGCTATGCATCTCCGCAATCGTTTATATATACCTTCTCTGCCATATATCGTGAATCTGGCCCTGATTATGGTGACCTGTCTTAAAATTGTCTGATGCAGTAGTATCTGAATATTAGCATTTCATTTGTTCAGTGTTATTCCAAATACTTCAAACTGTCCGAAGCTCTGGTTCCATTTTAGTCTATTCTCTGTTTCAAAGGAAGTAGTGTAAGAGCTCTGTCATGTTAAGGGATGAAACGCTGTCTTAAATATCCTGCTCTTTACACCTCATAAGATTTCCTAGGCACTGGTCTATAACAACTCTAGACTGTCTCTAGGAGTTACAACAGATTGCTTGAGGGAAATTTGTTTGTATGGTTATAGTCGTAAAAATACCCAATCTCCTACATCAAAACTTCTCTCACTATGATGTTGATCTACCTATTGTTTCATTCGATTTTGTGCCAAATTTAGGTTATCCTTTAAGAGTTGGAGAACTTCTTGTTGATGCTCGATGTTATATTCCACTTCTTGAACCCTAGAATTTTCCCTTAAATAATATGTGATGGACGGTGGGTGATATCCATAAAGTGCCATAAATGGGGTCATTTTTGCTGCAGTATGGAAGAAAGTGTTATACCACCATTCAGCGAGAGGTAACCACTTGACCCATTGTGCTTGCTTATTAGATATAAAACAATGAAGATATCCTTCCAAACATTTATTCACTTTTGACCATCGGATTGAGGATGATAAGATGAGCTATGAGCTAGTTTAGTACCCAAACAAGAAATAATTCCGTCCAAAAATTTCCTCTAAAAATGGGATCTCTGTCACTTACAATAATCTTCAGGTTTCCATGTATCTTTTGAATTGTTTCCATAAATGAAGCAGAAACTATAATTGTTTTAAATGGATGAGATAATGCACAAAAGTGTGCATACTTGGTAAGTCTATCAACTACCACCATGATGACACTCTTTCCTTCAGACTTGGGTAAACTTGTGATAAAATCCATTGAAATCTCCTCCAAACGTTGACTTGGAATGGATAAAGGTTGTAGAGGACCCGGGGTCTTAATTGTCTCAACTTTATTTTGCTGGCAAACCAAACATCTGCCACAAACTTTTGAATATCAAATTTAAGGCCATCCCAAAAAAATTCTTTCTTCACCCTGTGGTAAGTTTTTAAAAATCTCGAGTGTCCTCCTAAATTAGAAGTGTGAAATTCCAAAAGAATCTTTTGTTTTAGTTGGGAATTCTTGCAAATATATAAGAGATATTTGTACCATAAGGAATCATTTTTCCAACTAAATGTATCAGATGTACTAGGATCTTGTTGCAACTTTTGAACAAGTGTCCACACTTCTTCGTCCTTCTTCCATTCATCCCTTGCTTCAGTTATCCAATCTGGTTGGATAATAGAAATGGCACAAAGCATTGCTTCCACCTCTTCATCCTTTCTTGAGAGTGCATCTGCAACAACATTTAGCTTCCCTTTTTTGTAGATGATTTCAAAGTAATAACCCAACATCTTTGTTATCCATTTTTGCTGCTCTTCTGAAGATATTCTTTGTTCCAAAAAGTGTTTAAGACTATCATGATTAGTTTTTACCTTGAAATGTCTTCCCATTAGGTAAGGTCGCCATTTCTTTAGTGCATGTAGTATTGCAAACATTTCCTTCTCATAAATAGCCTTTTGTAAATACTTTCCTTTGATCGGACGACTTTCAAAAGCAATGGGTCTTCCTTCTTGCATTAAAACAACACCAATTCCATTTCCTCAGGTATCACATTCCACAATAAAGGTTTTTGTGAAGTCTCGCGTAGCTAAGACTCGTGCTAGGCACATTGCCTCCTCAAGATGTTCAAAGGCCTTAGTTGCTTCACGAGTCCATGAAAATGCATATTTCTTCAATAATGTTGTCAGAGGTGCTGCTATTCTCCCATAATTCTTAACAAAGTTGCGATAATAACCTGTTAACTCGAGAAATCCACGCAACTGCTTTATGGTTGTGGGGAATTTCCATTCCTTGCTGGCTTTAATTTTGTTAGGGTCTACCTTAACACCCTCGTGAGATACAATATGACCCAGATATTCCACCTCTTGTACTCCAAAGAAACATTTGGATGTTTTTGCATCTAATTGTTTCTCCTGTAATAGTTTGAGCACCCTGTCAACATGTTGAACATGATTCTTCCAAGACCTACTGTAGATTAATCTATCATCAAAAAATACTAGCACAAATTTTCTAAGGAAGGGTTTGAACATGGCATTCATTAATTCCTGAAATGTAGAAGGTACATTGGTAAGGCCAAAAGACATAACCAAAAATTCATAATGGCCCTCATGGGTTTGAAATGTTGTTTTCAGAATATCTTTAGTCTTCATTCTAATTTGATGATATCGTGAACAAAGATCCAACTTGGTAAAATAAATTTCTCCATGTAATTAATACAATAATTCATCAATCACAGGAATGGGAAATTTATCTTTAATAGTGAGCTTATTGAGCTCCCTATAATTCGGACACATGCGCCATGATCCATCCTTCTTGTGCACCAATACTACTGGAGCAGAGAAAGAACTTTGACTAGGTTGAATTATACCAGCCTCTAACATTTCTGCAATCATAAATTCCCTATGAAGACATCAATCCTGTGTTCCTCTGGAATATCAGTTACCCTTATATTCAATTTTTGGAAGTCCTCAATGTGCTCCACCACTGAACCCTTTTGTTTAAGATTTATTAATTGGCTAAAGAAGGTGTTGCTCTTTGTATCCTCATAATGTGCTATCATTTCCTCCGTAAAAATGGACCAATTGACAATTTTTTGACAAGAGCAAAGGCATCGATACCATAAAATGTATTTTGTTCTAAATGTAAAGTTGTAATGCGTACCTTTTGTGTGTTTTGCACATTATTGAGATCAAAATATTGCTCCATCTGTAGTATCCATGTTACGAGATCCTTGCCATCAAACTTCCTCATATCCACCTTTGGAATATGGTGGTTCTTCAATCCAACATTAGAGTTTATGAATTCATAATTAACATTTATTTTCTTCTCATCACGAGTTTCCTCTACTATCTTTTCGCCATTAGGAATCATTTCTTGTATCAACTTTGACAAACCTTCCATGTCTTCCTTCAAACTTTCCATTTTTTCTTCCATACCATTCTTCAAGCCATCCATCGTAGCTTCCGCACTTTTCTTCAAAACATCCATTTCATTTTTTGTTGCTCTTTGCGAGAGCGAAATTTGGTGCACTTGCTCTTGTAATTTTGATATGTCATGTTGCATTTATTCATCTTCATGAGCCAAAGTAGAGCCTTTTGAAGGCTTAATGGGCGTTGAATTCTTTTTAGGGGTTATTTTAGAACCAAATACTGTTATCTATTCTACAATATGCTGTAGAAAGTTGAATAACTGATATATTATTCACCGAGATTCTCCTGATCACACACTATTTTAACTTCATGCACAATACAGAATCTCTTCTACCATTGATCATTACATGCGGAAATAAAATCAATTGCATGCGCACATTAAAACCATAAACATTCACACATATGAAAACATTATTTCATGGGAAAGCTTAAAGCTGAAAACCCCAAATATCTATATATTATATGTCATAGAGATCATGTAACAATCATTGTACGAAGCTCCTCACAAGCTCTCAGCACAACCTCCAATTGCTACACACTAATCAAGCTAGATCTAGCAAAACACATGCTCCAATCTCTGCCACTTGATAGCCAGCCTCTATTGCGTAATCAATGCTGTAGGATGGCTCATTAAATAACTTGAACCACCTGGCTTGTATTGCGCAATCCTCATGGGCTCCTCCAATCACTGGTTGTTGCAAATATGCAACAGTATAGTCACAACTGATAGTTAACCTGCTCTTTCACCTTTCTCTGCACTGGTCTCCATTGAAACTGTCCATGCAATGAAGTTAACTGATGTATTCTTTAGTTTATTAATGAGTTTATAATTACTGAATTAATTAATAATTAATTCACACCACTCTTCACTGATTGTATCAATCAGTTAGACTAAATACAACTAGTTCAACTATGTTTAGATTAGTTAAGCTGAACACAACTCCATTAACTCCTCAATCAACTCCACCAAACTCTCTCACATGAGTTCTAACTAAAGTATCCATGCAATAGCTCCACTTAACCTTTAGGAGTAGCGTTAATTCCTTTTTGTGACTCCTGTGCCACATACGTATGGCGAAGTGCTCCAAGAGAATAAGATAATGTTTATAGTCCAAATATTATTAATAGCTAATAATATTCGACATATCTATTTTTAGACTGGCAATCTAAACATAGATTCTGCCCAATATTTCTAAAAATAAAAGTCCATCTATTTTTCCAACTTGACCAACCATCCACAAATAGCATCTTGCAACTCATAGAATATGATCGACATGTCTAAAAATAGACTTGCGCCAAAAATAGCCTGCGGGCCCACTTAGTGAAAGCGACTCTTTTCACTAAGCTCATCATCTTGTTGCAATCTCAACACTCCCTCTCAACAAGATAGGGATTATCTACCACCCCAATCCTGCCCATGTGGTATTCAAATTTGCTCCTGGTGAGCGCCTTCGTCAAGATATCAGCATCCTGATCCTCCGTGGGAATGTATGAAAGTAACATGATCTTCCGCTGCACACAATCTCTGATATAATGATGCCGGATTTCAATGTGTTTAGATCTATCATGAAATAATGGATTAACTGAGAGTTTGATGCAACTTTGATTATCACAATAAATCATAGTAGGCTCTAAGTGTGAACCAAACAACCCGACCGGGATCTTCCTCATCCATATAGCCTCGCATGCAGCCAAAATTGCTACCATATACTCAACCTCTGATGAACTGAGTGCCACCGATCTCTGCTTCCTGCTGTACCAAGAAACTGCTGTCGACCCGATACTGGAAATCCCTCCAGATGTGCTCTTTCTATCCATTGGGCTCCCTACCCAATATGCATCCATGAAGCCACATAGCCTCACCTCATCTGACTCTCTATACCATAATCCATATGCCGATGTGCCTCTGAGATATCTCAATACATGCTTGCATGCCTTCCAGAAGAGATTGCTAGGCTTAACCATAGCTTGTGAAAGCTGGTTAACAGCATAGCATATGTCGGGTTGTGTATTAATGGGATATAAGTGACCCCCACCAAATGTCAATAAACAGTGGCATCCAGTACCTCCGCTGAAGTAGCATACTCCTTCCTCCAACCTCCAGGAAGAGGCATATCAACAAGCTTGCAGCCATGCGTGTTGAACTTCTCCAGTATCTCCCAGGCATACTTACCCTGAGAAACAAATAGTCCATCACTGCGCTGCCAAATTTCCAATCCCAGGAGATAATGAAGGAGACCCAAGTCCTTCATCTCAAACTCTCTAGCAAGATCCTCCTTGCATGAAAGTATCAACAACTCATCACCTGTCAAAATCAGATCATCTACATACAGTACAATGATCAGTAACTTCCCCTCCACCACAATCTGGTACAGGTTAGGATCCGCCTCACTCTTGGAGAATCCAAGTTCGGTGAAATAACTGTCGATCCGTGTGTACCAAGCACGAGGTGCTTGTTTCAACCCATACAGTGCTCTCTTGAGTCTGCACACATGCGACTCATTGCTGAAGATCTTGAAACCTTCGAGATGCTCTATGTACACCTCCTCCTCAATGACTCCATTGAGGAACACGGTCATCACATACATTTGATGAATGTGCCACCCCATTTGCGCTAAGAGAGCAAGAATCGTCCGTATGGAAGAATACCTTGCGACAGGTGCAAAGGTTTCCTCATAATCGATCCCCTCAATCTGTGAGAAGCCTCGGGCAACAAATCTTGCCTTGTACTTCTCCACACTCCCGTCAGCTGCTTGCTTCACTTTGTAGATCCATCTCGAACCCACCACTTATTTCCCTTCCAACCTTGGGACAATCTCCCATGCACTGTTTCTGACAATCGAATCATACTCTTCCACCATGGCATCTACCCATGAAGGAGGATCCTCCACAACTTCCTCGAAAGAGGATGGCTCCATCATGATACACTTTCTCATAAGAGCCATGTATCTCGTATACCGGTCAGGTGAATGTCTCTATCTGCACTGTGATGTAGGTGCTCCTACAACCCTCTGCATCTTGGTCGGGTCAGCTAAACACGTAGTGCTGTTAGCCCTCCCGATGGTTGGCGGGTTGCATGAGTGGTTTCTTCCACTCCATGAACCTCCTCTTGTGGCTGATCCACATCCTGAGGCTCATCCTTAGGAACTAATAGCTCCTCATCTGCATGAAAGTGTGGAACCCTCTCAAGTGAACACTTCATGGCCTTCTCCTCATGAAATTTGATATCCTGTCGCACAACAGTCATCTGACTGTTTGGAAAATACACAAAACAGTTGTGGGGTGTATCATTGTACCCCACAAATATCCTAACCTCTACGGTTGGCTCCAGATTCTTCCTGGCATCCTTCGTCACATGAATGTAAACAAGTGAGCCAAAAATCTTCAAATGAGAAATATCAGGCTTCTTACTAGAAAACGCCTCCTCGGGTGTACTCATGCCAAGTATCTGACGGCGAGGACAACGGTTACTTACATATCTTGCCGGTGTGCATGCCCTCGGCCCCACAAGTGTATGGGAAGACACGATCATGCAACATCGCCGTGCGGCACACGATCGTTCTGTTCTTCCACTCAGCAACCCCATTCTGCTGTGGGTTATGAGGTGCTATGAGCTCTCTTCGAATTCCTTCTGCGCTGCAAAAGTCCTTGAACTCGCCAGAGATGAATTCACCACCATTTTCGCTCCTAAGATCCTTCACCTGCTTCCCCGATTCTTTCTCAACCAGTGCCTTGAACTCATAGAACTTTGAGTATGTCTCGATCTTCTTCTGCATGAAGAAGATCCAACACTTCCGAGAAAAATCATCAACAAATTATCACATAGTACCTGTGCTTTTCTGTCGAAGCTACTGAGAAAGGTCCACACATGTCTATGTGAATTCTCTCAAGGATCATCGTGGCGTGACTATCCTTCTCGTGAAAGGTGGCTTTCACAAATTTTCCCAAGGTACATCCCTTGCACTGATCTGACTGCGCAAGAGTACCCATAGGAAGCCCAGTAGAAATCTGCTGCAGTATCTTCAAAGATCCATGGTGAAGGTGGCCCAATCTCTGGTGCCACAGCTCGCCATCATCCCAGCTCACCACTCCTTCTGCCACAGCCTGTCATTGCTGCGCAGCCATCTACCTACAATTGATAAAGGTTCTTAACTCGAACCCCTATCCTCCGGGTCTCACCAGTTGCCTTACTGCGCAGGAAAGCCTTTCCCTCGCTAAAGAAAACATCATATCCCTTGTCTTCTAACATAGCCACAGAGATCAGATTCTTCTTCAATCCTGGAACATGCATCACTTCCTTCAATACGAAGGGTTTACCAGACTCCCTCTCAAAGGAAATGGTACCGATACCGGTCGCACTGTATCTACCATCATCACCCATCTCGATGTGCACTCCAAGATCTTTCTCATCGAGATCAGTAAACAAATCTCGATCTCCTGTCATGTGAAAAGACGCACCACGGTCAAGAAACCACGCTGAACCCATCACACTTGAGACCAAGCATGCGATCAGCAAAAAATCCAGCTCAACCTGTTAGGCTAAGGCCTCTCCAGCTGCAGTTCCAGTAGGCTGCTTATTTTTCTTCTTCTGTGGACAACTAGTGGTGTAATGTCCGTGTTGGTGACAATGAAAGAACTTCACCTTGGACATGTCTTGCTTCTTGCCTTTCACACTGGATTGAGAAGCATGCTTCTTGCTCTTCCCCTTATTTGCTTTGGCAGCCAAAGCGCAATTTTCTTCATCAGAGTTCTTTGATGAAGATCTGTCCCTGGTACTTCGCCTTATCTCCTCTTGCACAAGATCCAACCAAAGTCGCTCCCATCCTGGCAATTTCTCCCGACCATTGACAGAGTCATGATAGGAATGCCAACTCTTCGGAAGCCCAAGGAGAGCCAAGCTCACCAAGTCCTCGTCATCAACAGTAACCCCCACACTTCCCACCTCATCCCTACATTGGATGAACTTCGTGAGATACTTGGGCATACTATCGCCTTTCTCCATTTTTATGTTTATGAATTTATCCTTGAGCGCCAAAAATTAGGGCCATATGGTGCCCATACAGTCGGGGGCTAGGGCCAATGGTTCACCCTTGTCTGTGTTAGCACCTTTTCCTTTGGGAACGTGGTCACGTGGAGGCGAAGTGGTCGAGGGTTTGGGCCAACTTCCCACCCGTGCTAGATAGGCCTCCGCTCCTCTGGGGATCAAATCACATGGGCGTCGAAAACCAAGGGCCAGGGCTTATCCGCCTGACCCTTTCGCCTAACCCTCTGCCACTTGTGCAGGGTAATATGTTAACCTTCGTGACCAGGGGATAAAAATGGTCCCCGCCCCCTCCCTCTATGCCTTTCTCTTGGGACCTATGGGTGCAAGCATGACCAGGGGCCAGGGCTAATGTCCGATCCCTCTCCCCCAATGCGAAAACAATGTGACTTTAATTATAACCCGAGAGCTTAGTATCATAAGAACCAAACTAATGATGAAAAGTTGGAGGCCGGAGTCTGTGTGCTGCAAGTAACGGGTTCAACCCCTATTGAGGCCTTCAGGTTTCATACAAAAATTTTGACTAATTTGGAGGCACCATGTGGCGGCCTCCAGTTGGGCCACTTGGTGGCCTCCTATTGGTCCACCCAAAACAAATGCAACCAATAAAATGTTGCCAACTCACCCTGTACTAACTTGACATTTGGCGAGTTGAAATAGGTCCACCATACACCCAGTTGGCATGCTAACATCATCATGACATCAACAATATGGACTTCCCTGCCAGCAGCCCACTCAACCCACCTGCTTTTTTTTTTTGGTAAAAAAAGTCAAAACACCATAACTTTTTCATACGACGTTGGATTGAGGAGATTCAAGCGTCATTGAAATTAGAACGAAGAACACTATTACTTGATGCTGGTTTCGGGTGATTTTGGGAAATTTCATTTTTTAGCCTAATTTGGATCTCCGGATCATACCTCCCCACCAAGAAATTTTGGACCCCAAAAGATTATCTTTTCTTAGCAAACAAATGAGGAAAAATATCATAAAATTTCATGATATCAATCCTTTATGTTCTATTACAATTGGTGACTTCAAGCTCTAATCAAGGTACTCCACCTATCCTCTGCGTGATGTCTTAATCTTCCTGTCAAGAATCGAGCCATAATTCTTCTAACCATGTAGGTACAAAAACTTGATGGATCGAATATGAAAATTCTCTCAAAAAACATCTTTCTTGGCTCAAGAAAACTTCATTTTGAAGTCCCTCCTTATTGAATACAAAATTGATTTACCATATTGGAAATCAGAAGCAACTCAATGCTTGCCAGCACTGATTCATACTTTGCTTTATTGTCCTCAAAGTTTACTTGTACTATAAGGTACTAGGCTACATTTATTCAATGACACACCTGGATTTGTCCACATAAACATAGTCATCTTCTAAACAATATTTATCAAATATTTCATTCACAAACAGGTGGATTGTCTACATGACGCAACTATAGACATACTGGACGACATACAAATGTTCATCCCAAAAAATCCTCAAACAATTTGACTCATCATCAAGACAACACAACATGATATGTCAAAGAAACACACTTGTTGCAAATAAGTGATTATTCACGTCTTCACTTTACAAAGTACCCAAATGGGAATGTACAACAAGTATTTACAATTTTACAAAGAAAGAAAACTATACAAAACAGTCTACCCAATCTTTGCCTATGCTAGGCTTATGGGTTCTCTTTCTACACCTTCTCTATTTTGAAGGTTTCCTTAGGAAATAAACAAGTTTCCTCTTTTCCACATGTCATTTTCCTTGCAATGGATTGCATGACCTATTTTTCCTTCTTGGGACGAAGTTCCGGATGAAGTTTCTAACACCTTTCATTTTGGTTCCCATTCGTGTTACACTGGGTACAAAAATACTTTCTCTTTTGCATCGACAAGGAATTATTCAAACTTGAGAGAGGTTAATCATGCTTTATTCCAATAATTTTGTCCATTCTCTTAACCATCACTTTGTGTTGCTCACAATCAGCCACACAATGGTCAACTGCATCACAAAATTTTCAAGGAAACATGTCCAATAAATAATCAAAATCACCTACATTCTTAAAATTCCCATGACACTTATACCTATCCCTTGGGATGTGACTTTGACGATGAGGATTGGACTTTTCATGTCCTTTGAAACATTCATCTCTCTTTAGAGACAAATTTCCATCATCACTACCATCATGGTGTGACATATCATCACTTGATTATTTCTTCGCCTCATAAAATTTAGGACACTCTCCAAACTCTCCATGACCATAACCCAATCCTTTATATTGTGGTCGCTCCCTCACCTCGATAGGATTAGTGATACATTGGGCACTGATTTTATACCTACTCCTTGATAACCCATCCGAGTCAACAAATTCGTACCAATGCCTTTAGTATGCTTTTCAAAGGTTACAAAAGATGTGTTATCAACATAAATTGAAGGAGTAGAACTAGAGATGCTAATTACCTCCTTTTATTTGTCACCCATCTTCTCTGTTTCAGATGTTGATGATGAAGTAGATAATGACTCAAGCCACACACTTTTACCAACATTCACATAAGGAGACTCTTTTAGGTGTTGACAAAACTCACAAGCATCATTCTCCACATATTGGCTTAATCTTGGAGTAATTCGGTGCTGCTTTTGGAATGGAACTCTCACCAAGTTGTTCCTCCAACACATGATGCAATTGAAGGCACATGTGCCTCTTCTTCTCCTCGAAAACTTCAAGCAATCTTCTCAGCTCAAAATTCTCCATTCGAAGAGACAAGCTAATCTCTTCTAACTCTTGGTGATTTTAATGCTTCAGCTTCTTGCCCATACTGACAACTTGGTCAAAACCAACTTTGATACTACTTGAGCTAAAAAATGGAAGAGTAACTTCTTCTTTCAAAAACTGACCGTCCTCTAACGTTTTACAAGTAAACAAAACGGGTCTTAATTTAAACAAGTTTTCTAATTCTCTTCAAGGTGGTGAGTTAGTTTTCACAATTTTTTTAAAAAGTAACATGTTCCCATGAAACTCAAAATGGAAAACATGAAGAGCATAAAACAAAATTTGATGATGAAGTTCACCCCTCCTGGGCTAGGTCTATGGGCCTACTTCAACAACAAGACCACTCTATTGATTTTAGTGGTAAAAGAGTACATGCAATTTGTTGACAATTGAGTGGTTTGTTTCCCCTACAAGGAAACATTCTCCTAGAAATAATTCTCACTCCAAAAGTATGACCCCCTACATCAAGTCATAAAAATGTCTAACATAAAAATGACTCACACATCAAGTCCTTGTACTCCACTTGGAAATCAAGCATAAAATATACAAAAAATCCACATTGAAGTACTGAAAATAGATTCTCTAAAAAACACATAATGAGAAAATACAAAGAAGAGTTGCACCATAGAAGTCACAACTGTTGCAGATAAAATAAGAAGGTTGGAAAACCCATACAAGGTTTTATCCATGCTCAAAATGCCTTCAAAACTGCTTCAAACCTTTGATTGTCTATGGCACTAAAAGACTCAATCCTGTAAAATTCCTTCTGAAGGTGCTCCAATAAGAAAACTGAGGCTGCAAATTGATTAAGAATTCCTAAAAACCCCTACATGGCTCATCTTGGGCTCAGAAAGACCAAATATTGATCAAGTTATGCCTCCTTGAACAAATTCTGCTATTTGTCCCTCAATTTGACAGAACCTCCCTATACTGCGACATTTTCATCCTTTAAACAGTTCAGGAGGAGACAATTTCTCCCTTTAAATAGTTTAGGTGGCGAAAATTTCGCTTGCAAACAGTGCATTTTGTTGCTTCATTAATTTTCCCAGTAACCCCTGAGTGCAAAACTAGGGCCACATGGGCACATACGACCGGGGGCTTGGGCCAACGGTCTACCCCCGCCAACAGTGGCACCTTTTACTTCAGGCAAGGTCACATTGTAAATAGGGTCGGGGGATGGGGCCAAATACTCGCCCCCACCGTCGGACTAGCCCCCAACTCATCGTATTTTGTTATGCGGGGTCGTTATTACCTAGTGCCAGGCCATTATCAAACTTGGCTCCATGCGAGGTCCCATGGTGTGGATAGCACGACGGTTGGGGATAAATCCCCACCCCCACTCCGGTAGCGCCCATTATTCTCGTGCGCGGACATATGATGAGAGCCTGTGACCAGGGGTTGGGATGGACCCTGACCCTCCCAAATTCGCATTCTGTCTTGGTCCTATGGGCGCGAGCATGACCAGGGGCAAGGGCTAATGCCCGACCCCTCTCCCCCAACGCCAAAATACAATGGATTTTAATATATGTGGCAACCCATATGGTTAATAACCATTGTCACAGTCGAATGGTAAGGCAGAGAGTTTGTGTTTAGCAAGTCCTAGGGTCAAACCCCACCGAGGCCTTTGGGCTTCATATGAAATTTTGACCATTGTTACTTAACCTCTCAAAAACTAACCCTCCTCTAACGCTTTGCAAGTAAACAAAATGGGTCTTAAATGTAAACAAATTTTATAATCTCTTTAAGGTGGTGAATTAGTTTTCACTATTCACATGAAACTGAAAAAGGAAAACATGAAGAGCGGAAAACCGAATTTGATGACAGAGTTCACCCCTCCTGGGCTACGTCTATGGGCCTGCTTCAACAACTAGACCACTTTATTGATTTCAGTGGTAAAAGAGTACATGCAATTTGTTGACAATTGAGTGGCTTGTTTCCCCTACAAAGAAAAATTCTGCTGCTAGTCATTCTCACTCAAAAAGTATGACCCCCTACTACAAGTCATGAAACGTTCGAGATGAAAAGGACTCACACATCAAGTCCTTGTGCTCCACCTGAAAACCAACCATAAAATGTACAACAACTCCACATTGAAGTACTGAAAAGAGCTTCTCTAAAAAAATAATAATGATAAAAGACAAAGAAGTGTTGCACCATAGAAGTCAAAGTTGTTGCAGATAAAATAAGAAGGCTGGAAAACCCCTACAAGGTTCTCTCCAAACTCAAAATGCCTTCAAATCTACGTCAAACTTATAATTTTCTCTGGCACTAAAAGACTCAATCATGCAAAAATTCCTTCTCAAAATGCTCCAATCAAAACACTGAGGTTGCTTATGGATTAAGAATGGCCAAAAACCACTAGTTGGGATCTTCTTGGGATAAAAAAGACCAAAGTTTGATCCAAGTTATGCCTCCTTTAACAACTTCTAATATTCGTCCCTCATTTTGACATAACCTCCTAACTGTGCGACATTTTCGCCCTTTAAACATTTCGGGAGGCGATAATTTTTCCCACAAATGGTGAATTTTGTAGCTTCATGAATTTTCCCAGTAACCCGCTAAGCACAAAATTAGGGCCACATGGGTACATACGGTCGGGCGCTAAGGCCAACGGTCCAGCCCTGCAGATGTTAGTACATTTTCCTTCAGGAAAGGTCACGTTTGTTGGTGTCCAAGTGTGAAAAAATATTCAAACCCTTTTTCCACATTAATTATCAATCCGGGTGCATTTGTTATTGCAAGACTAACACACACAGTATATGCAAGAGCAATAACATAATCTGCTATTGAACACAGGCTTAATAATTAAAACAAACAAACTACTGTAATAGTAATTAAATATAAATTGCGGAATTATAAAAGCATTCACATCAATTGCAGAATCATACTGGAACAACAGTTACAATAATAAACAGAAACACGAATTCAGCAAAAGGGAAATAACGCAACACCTGATCAGAAGAGTGGGCCCAACTCTCTGATTAGGGCTGTGGTAAACTCATAACTCACAAGTAGAACAACAAAACGATGTGCATTCAATTGATTAAAAACACTTATGTTACAATATCAGTCTCTTTCTTCTTAACCCCGATTCACAGCCCTGAGGCCCTTTTTATACAAATGTTAAGGAAAACCGTCTTTCCCATCTAACAACTAAATATCTACAATTATACAATTGTTACAATAGCAAGCTAGTTGCCGAGAGGAAACCATGAAAAGGCTAAAATAGATCTAGGGTAAGTTGGAATCTGTTGCGCTATTGCAGCATATTTAGATAATGCTGAGAATTCGGAGTTGCTTCGTGGCTTGCAAATGTAATCCCTTTACTTGCCGAATTTGTGGAAATAATGGAGTTAATAATCGCATAGGTAAAACTTCCATGAATATTACTTCATTAATCAAATATTCCATATAAGACAGTGGGAAGGGATTTACCTCATGTGTTTAGAACAATTAATGATACAAAGAGGTAGAAAGGTGGGTGAAAATAAGAGAGAAAAGTATACAGATTTAGTACCCAACATCTCCCCCCAACTGGTCTATCTGCATGTCCTCATGCAGCTTGTCGTATTCTCAGATCTGGGTTGGACTGAATATGGATGGCATGAAGCTGTGCAAGGTCATATTCTCCGGCCATCTCTGTTCCAGGGGGTATATATCCTTCTGTCATAATAAAATCCTTCCACCAATCTTGGCTGACATTGTATGTGGGAGTCTGGCAACCAAATGAGGGGGAACTGAAACCTTAGTCTCGTCCACTAGAACCCATAGGTTTGAATACATGCTACAAAACGTGGCACTCTTTCTAGTGCTCGTGCAAAGTTGGGTTCTCCAAAAGGTTCTTGACCTCTAACGACTGATGATGACAACATCCACCTCCTTTGACAATTGTCCAACGCTTCATTTTGGAAAGCTACTATCTGTCTAACACAGAGGTCAGCACACCATTTATGGGTTGCCAACATATGTCCCTTATGTCCCTCAATCTGTAAAAAGGTAAAATGATTATTATAAATATCTGCTGCCTGGCCATGCTCTCTCCTCATCATCAGCAGCCTTGTAACTTGATTTTCTTCAAATGTATCATAAGCCTTTCTCCATTTAACCTAATTGATAGTGTAGGAGGTGAAGGATCTAAAATGAATATCCCCCACAAATGGAATGGGATTGAAGGCCTGATCATGCCTTAGGAACTAAACATGCATGTAGAGTTCACATATTAAGTGTTGACCTATGATATCATGAATTTTCAAAATACAGAGGAACTGTATTGGATCATCAATTTCATGACAAATTTCCTTATATATACTCTCCAAGAAAAAGAAAAGGAACTGTTCATGAAGGAATAAGGCATAACTATGAGCGGGAGGTCTACAGGCCATTACTTGCTGTGCCAGGGTAAACATCTTCTCCTTATCTGATTGCAACATTTGCACTTGTTCTTCTAACTCCTTTATCTTACCTTGT
Source organism: Pinus albicaulis (assembly GCA_034641835.2). Taxonomy (NCBI): domain Eukaryota; kingdom Viridiplantae; phylum Streptophyta; class Pinopsida; order Pinales; family Pinaceae; genus Pinus; species Pinus albicaulis. The sequence goes on from CM076580.1 coordinate 159,007,887, forward strand.
TGTTTTTCTTGCCTCTTCCGCTCTCTATCTAACTGGTGTATATACCCTGTGACAATCTCGATAGCTTGCTCTCGAATCTGCATTGTCTCCTTCTTATGTCCATTTGCAGCAGATTTCCATCTCTTAATTTCAGCATCCAGGAATAATTATTAGGCTTCAAATAGATGTTCAATCGGACCAGTCTGTGTAGCTGCAGAGGAGACCTCAATTTTAGGTTGTATTGCCTTCCATTTATATACTTTTACCTTCTTCTTCAACTAAGATACTTGCTTCCTCAGCTTTCAGAATTCCTTCTTCAATCACATGGTTTCATTAAACTGAAGCTGATACCTTTTCTTGAGAGGTAATCTCCTGCTTTCACATTGTTCTATACATACTTGCTTGACAATGAATTCATCTCCCAAGCCCGTATCAGGCTCAAGAGGCGGTGGAACGTTGTTAATGTCATCAACTGGTTTTTCTGTTAGGTCTTTCTTACTTGGTTCCCTTTCTTCAGGAGCATTCTCCTTGTCATTTACCTCAGGGAATTATGTCACCCGATTAGTACTTTCATCGTCCATTCTATGCTCCGGTGTCTCCACAAAATTTCCTTCTCCCTTTTGAGCCTCTGGATTCCCTTGCCGAGAATCAACAATTGATGGACCGATATTGGTCATATCTTTCCTTGAGTCGACAAACCTCAGTACTGGTGGGACACCGATCTCCTCCATTAATCGTTGGGACGAGCGAAACCCCCTTGCTCCTCTAGGCATCATAGACAGAAAAAGAGAACGAGGAATACCTTCATCCCCCTCGTTTCTTACATGGGCCGCACCTTCATGCATTGCTTCTTTATTTGGAGTCAACACTGGTTCTTATGGAATAGTGTCGAATTTGAGGATCATTTCCTTTCTGTCCTCCTGTCCTTCGTGCATTGCTTCCACACCTGCAGTCGATACTGGTTCTTGTGGAACAATGTCGTCTTCGCGGGTTATTTCTTCTCTGTCTTCCCGTTCTGACTGAGTCGGGGGTGGTTCTTGTGTGACACCCCTTGTTGGAGCTAGGGGTCTTGACCCAGGTTCAGAGGTTAAGGTTTTCCAACAAACCCCTATACTACTAGCCCTTTCGGCAATGACCTACTTGCGCAGGCCAAGGTCTCACCCGAAGTAGTATGGGAAGGTGCTAGAACCAGGTTTCCGCACCCTGGGAGAGAGTAGGTAATTTGAGGTAGATCTGTATTATAGCTTACTAGGTTCACATAGAATGATTCTATTCGCAGCTCTTTTAATAGTGTAAGCAACATATAACCATAACAAAACTATTATCATCAACAGATCTAATCAATGCATTCGCATCCACGTGCGCATTACCAAATACCATTACATAGTATTCTAATTGCAGCTACTTTCATATCACAGATATAAATGCGCCAATCACAGATACATTCGTATCTTAAATAAATATCACAGATGTGCTTTAGCAGTAAACATAATCAATTCATATGACACAGATAATTCAACTATACTTCGCATTCATTAACATCAAGATCCACTTACAACCAAAACACAACCTGCGCACACAACCTGGCGGGGCCTGCACACAGCAGGACTAAGGATCTCTTCACACACAACCAGGAGGAGTCATTCCCCAAAACATCCCAAACAAATCTTAACAATTCACACCTGGTATCAATCTTCTTACTTACTTACTAGACCCAACTATCTATCTATTTATAATATTGTATCCTTCGCTATCCTATGGTCCGCAAGCTGTGGTTTACGGACCTTAGAGCTACCCTTTAACCCATTACAACACATTAGGGGTTTTGACCCACTCCAAAACCCCTACGCAGGGCCGAATTTTACAAAATTGTACCAAAAACACAGGTTAGGGAACCCCGTTCCAACAGGCCCCCAACAAAAGCTTGTGACTCGTCCTGAGTCACTGCGGCCGTGGGGCTTGCATCTTTGCCTGCAGTAGCCTGATCACATCAACTAGCGGGGGCAGCACTCCTTCACTCTGCGTAGTAGCGTTCTGATAAATATCCACCAACTTTTGTGAAGTTGGGCCTTTTGGACTTGCTGATGGAAGTTAGCAATGAAATGATATTCCTCCAAGGCCACGATTTGCGCTAACCATTCCTCCATGATATCAGGCTCCGCCATGTTGGTAAAGGCTGTGATGCGAAGGTTAGGAACAATATACTCCATTGGCATAATGGCATCCATGCCATAAACCATCCGAAACAGTGTTTTCCCAGTCATCTTCTTGCAGGTGGTTCGATAGGCCCAAATGACTGACGAGATGCGCACGTCTGAGTCACTGCGATTGAAATTACAGACCTTGGTCAGTGCTTGTTCCAAGTTTTTATTAAAAGCTTCTACTGCTCCATTTTCCTGCGGGTGATAAGGGGTACTTTTTGCGTGGTGGATCCAAAATTCTTCAGTCACAGCCTGTGTTGTTTCATTAACAAAATGCGTACCTCTATCGCTCATCAATATCTTCGGACAACCAAACCTAGTTAGAATATGTTCAAAGATAAAGTGTGCAGCGGTGTCTGCAGTGAAATCCTTCATAGCTTGTGCTTCGACCCATCTTGTTACATAATTAGTTGTGGTGATGATGTAGCGTGCACCTGTATTCTTCCCTGGTGGGTTGATGGGCCCAACAAAATCTATGGCCCATTTATCAAACACCTGCAGGGTCATCTACGGTTGCAGGGGAATTTCATCTCTGCACGACGGTCTTCCCGTCCTTTGGAAAGTGTCACAAGCTTTGCAATAATCATGAGAGTCGCTATGCAGTGTGGGCCACCATAGCCCGACTCTCAGGATCTTTTGTGCCGTCGCCTTCCCTGCGTAGTGACCTCCTGCTACGCCCTCGTGGGCTTCTGCAAAGATGGTGTGTATTTCATGCTCCAACACATATCGTCGCAGTACCTCATCAGCTCCCAGCTTATACAGGTGGCCCGCTATAATGGTAAAATCCACTGCGTGGGTGACCAACTCTTTCTTCTGTTGTACCGAATATTCTGCAGGTGCCATCCTCGTAGTTAAGAAGTGAATGACGTCGGTGAAGTGCACATCAATTACCTTAATAACAAACAGTTGTGCATCGGGCAACCCTTCTTCTAGGTTGGTCAGCTCTTCACCACTTTCAATTCGGGATAAGTGGTCTGGTCCGACATTCAGTTTTCCTGGCTTCACGATAATCTCAAAGTCATACTCTTGAAATAGTAGCAGCCATCGGCAAATATTCCCCCCCAACACATGTTTATTCACTAGGTACTTCAAAGCCGAGTGATTTTTAAACATCTTGAAGTGCCCTTTAACAGATAATACCGGTATTTTTGCAGGGCGTATACCATGGCCAACCCCTCTCGCTCAGTGGTGGAGTAGTTGCGCTCCGCACAAGAGAGTTTCCTAATAGCAAATGTAACTAGATGGTCAATGTCTTCGTCTCTAGGCTGTGTAAGGACAACTCCTAGGGCGATCCCTGACACATCTATGTGAACATGGAAAACCTTCGCCCAATTAGGAAATATGAGGATAGGCATAGAGACCATCTTCTCCTTGAGTAGTTCGAAGCTCTTCTAACACTCCTTGTCCCAAAAAAACGAAACATCCATCTTTAGCAACTTTTCCATCCGAGCTGTGATCAGCGCGTAACCTTGAATGAACTTCCTGTAGTAGCTTGTATGTCCGAGGATAGAGAGCAACTGTTTCTCAGTCGTAGGTACTGCCAGGTTGATGATAACTATTATCTTGGCGGGGTCAGCCATCAATCCTTGTCGACAGACTATGTGACCTAGCAAGATCCCAAAGGGTACGCAAAATATGCATTTATTGATATTCAGGGAAATCTGGTGCTTTCTGCAGGTGTTCAACATCACATGCAAGTTTGAGATATGCTTCTTTACCAACCCAAAGACGGTTCAGTCATCAAAATATACCTCCAAAAACTTTTGGATGAACTCCTTGAATACTGCGACCACCACCCACGAAAATATGGCAGGGGCATTCTTGAGCCCAAACAACATGACAGTGTACTAGAAATATCCCCATTTAGTAGCGAACGTAGTTTTTCTGTGATCTTCGGGTGCGATCCTGATCTGATGGTAGCCCGAGAACCCATCTATGAATGAGTACGCTTCCAACCCTCCCACGCTATCAAGGATTTCATCTGAGAATGGCATAGGAAAGGGATCATGTACGCAGACATCATTCAATTTGTGCAGGTCAACACAGATCCGTATCTCTCCTTTAGTCTTTTTCTCTTGAACCACCATATGACTTACCCAATCTGACTGTTCGACTGGTTCTATGATACATGCAACTATCATTTTGTCAAGTTCTTCCCTGAATTTCTGCTTATACTTGGGGTTCAACATATAAGGGTGCTACTTCACAAGGTGCGCATCTAGTTTTAGGGTGATGCACATGACCCCTAGGTCCCCTGTAATTCCTTTGAGTTCCAAGAATTTCATTGGAAATTGGTCCTGGTATTCGGTGAGGAGTTCCGCGACTCTTCCAACAGTATCATCATCCCAGTAGTCCCCTATTTTAGCTAGCTTAGATTGCTCCTCCGTCCCAATGTTGACTTCTCGTAGCTTCATAGGCTTAGTGACATCGACGGTCTGCAATGGGGGTCCAGTAACTGCGCGCACTCCCTCTGACTCCGGAATAGAGATATTTCGCGGGTCTTCATCACATTCCTCCATTGACAGATTGCGACAATTGACAATATCCTGCATATGCGTCTCCCACGTTGGTGCCCCATGTGCTGCACAAGGGCGTGATTCATCAAATACTAAGGTATCTATATCTTCTAGAGCTTCGTCAAGTGCCTTCATTCCACCTACCAAACCAAATGTCCCTACAAACTTGTCCTTCAGGGTTTCTCAGTGGTGGGTGTGCTGGTGTAGTTATGCATCTAAATACCATGCGGTGGGGATTGGCCCCAAGGCATGAATGAACAGGTGGACCCATTCGTCCGTATTTCTTCTGCACCATTCCTCCATCCATGTGGACAAGTGCTCGCGTGGGTCCCCTAGGCCAATTAAAGTCTTTACACGTAGGTGAACCGGGGGTTCAAATCGCAAGACCATCATCTCGTGACACTCTGCCAAATCCTGTAATGTCCCCTTATGCTTGTCCCACCACCTCGCAGGGGTTGCGTGCATGGCTAGATTAAGGGCCCACATCCTTCGCTCCCTTAGGACTTCAGCTTCAAATGTTCGCAAAAACTCCCTAATACTACCAGAACCATCAAAGTAGGGCAGTTCTCTTACCTTTGAGGAGATACACCAAATGTTATTTATGATTCTAAGACATCGTAGTGCAGATACATCATGTAGCCAATTCTTCCAATTTCCTATATCCTCGTCAGAGTCAGAGAAGAATTCACTGTCCTTCTCCCAGAAAAGCACACCATCAGCTGTAGGATTTATCCAATCCTCGTCTCAAGCGGTTAATTTATAGATGTGATCCACATTCTCTTCTTCGCGCATCGGTTCTGTATACCGCTCTCCTTTCGCAAGTTCTAGTGGGACTATAACCCTCGTATCCTCATTCTCGAAGACCATGCTTATTTTATTTAGGTTGAAAATGCCTCCCATATCTATACCCAATCCAGTCCTAGGAGTACAGGATAAGGGTCCGAATCTTCCACAATATGAATTACTTCAAAGTCGGCCCGTACCTTAACTCCTGCGATATCTACCATAATCTTTGACAACCTCCCCAATGGTATGATCTTCTACTGGTTAGCCATGCACTACTGTATAATAGACCATTCCATCTTTGGCTCTCCCATCCGCTGCCAGGTTTGCTTGGGCAGTACGTTTGCATCTGACCCCAAGTCCAAGGTAACCTGATCCATTTCATAGTCGCCAGTTTGCGCTATTAGCTGCATTTCCCGACCAGTACATTTCTTATTCTTGTAAAGTTTGTGCACATCCTTAACTTCTGTTAGAGGGTTAGTTCTTTCTGCACATGTGTCTATTAGTGCTTGAATATTTTCTACTGCCTTTTGGTTGCATAGCAGCTTCATACATGCCTATAGAAATGGTTTAACTTCATCGTTCGTTCTTAGGTTTGCTGGAGCCTTGGAAGTAGATGCCTCATCCTTAGTAACTTATTTGTTAGCTACAGCGAAGGTTTCCCTCTCCTTCTATAGGTCCAAGCTTTCCTGCTTGACAACTGTTTTCCGGATAAGAGATTCAGCTGCGGATTTCTCCTAAACTCCCCCTGTAGCCATGCCGCTGCGTGTTATGACATTAATACTTGGTCCTTCATCACGCGGTTCTGCCTTAACCCTCTACACATTCGGCGGAGGTGTATTTTGTTTTTCCTGCATTTTTGCTATCAGGATTGGATAGTCTTCAATCACATGGTCCAATTGTTGACAATATCGGCAATATTGTCTCGTAGGGTTCATAAAATACCTTGCAAAGTGCCCTATTTATCCACAGTTGTAACGGATCAATTGTCCTCTTCCCCGACCTGCGCCTCCACCCCTTCCCCTGCCCCTTACTGGGAGCCTCCTCTGCTTGAGGGAGATAGTGGTGAAGAAGGGTCAGCCTGTACCCTGTATAGCTTTCCTCGATCTATCATCAATTCATAGGTCTGACAATTATGCTCGTTATGTTCCACAGAGGAGCAGAATCGACACCACTGCTGCTTCAATTCTAGAACATAAGCACCAATATGGGGACAGTGGTTAGTGTCGTGTAGCTCAGCAACAGGACAATCAGTGCACCATAACGTCATGCCACTTGGCCCCATAGCCTCCTTACGGCGCAATGGGCTGGGTCCCCTAGCTTGCATGTAATCTGTCAGTAGAGGACACTGATCCTTGTTATGCCCAGACACCCTGCATGTTATGCACCATATGTCTGGGCTAACCTCTTTCCCCCATTCTTTTCGCAAATTATGTATTTCAAGGTGCATTTCCTCCAACTGTCCCTAGATCTGCTGCACCCCAAACTGGGCATTGTCTCTTGGCGCAACCTCTAGTTTCATAGCAATCTCTAAGGCTTTCTCTTGCGTTGCAATAGCCTACTAACCCATAGGTCCGCGCAGGTGAGGCAACAACATAACGATAAACCATTCCTTGTGCTGCCTATCATCATACTGAAATTCCCCATCTCTGATAACCTTCTTTAACCGTTGATCAATTTCCCATACCGATTCAGTGGGTCCCTGTTTAAAGTCTTTCAAGTCAACCACTATTTGAGAGTAGGAATTAGGCTTCCGAAAATGTTGTTTTAAGGCTGTCTTAATATCTTGAATAAATGGATCTGTGTGTTGTCCTACGTACCCCATATACCAGTCCAAGGCCCTTCCTTCAAAGGCGAGTGATAATTGCGCTTTCTTTACAGCGTTGATAGTTGCATTCTACGCAATCCATACTGATTCTGCTACAAAATAAAGCTGGTCCATATCTTCATCTCCTATGCCCTTGAAGGTGGGTAGCTTCATGTATGTGGCCATATCTCCTTCTGGTGGTGGCAGAGGTGTGGGTGAGTTCTTACCTTTATGCTGACTTGAAGGTGGTGTAGTTGGAGGACTATCTCCTGCGTGCGCAACCGAATTTCTTAGCGGACTGTAGATGGATATATCCCCTTCTTGATTGGTTCGGTAGTACTTACCACTTTGTGTGGTACTCTCGCTCTGATGAGAGGTCATTCATTCAGTGTGGCTGCACAGAACACCCTTTCCACACAGTAATATTTTGATTAACAATGGCAATGTTTTCAAGAACTTACCCTAGAAACCTTTAAAGAGCCTTCACTCTGCATCAAAATAGGATACGAACTAATTGACTAAGAATTCTGTCACAAGTCCTCCCAACACGCTATACACCCAGTGATCTACCGTACAGGAGATTGTATTATCAGTCCTCTGCAACTGTTGAATCAATTCCGGTGTCCATTGCATCACCTGATCGTCCTTCCAACATGTCTAGAATTATACAAGCCTTGCCAACCACTCCTGAAGCTCGTGCGCAAAGGTTATGTTAGCCATCAATAAAAATTTTTCAGAGCAAATGATGGCTAAAAATAAGTCCTTAGCCTTCGAGAGATTGTTTTCATGCAAAACTTCTCATTCTTGAAGTCTTCTTGTGCTGTTTGAACTTAACAAGTAATCTTCACTGCTGTTTCATTAAAATAGAACCATCAAGTTAAACCTGCTACCCCCTTCAAAATAGTTCCCTAAACAACCCCTTTTTCATCATTTCATTCACTCATTTTGGCCCTTTTTATCCTCCATTTACCTTTGAAAAAGCTCCTTTCCTCTTTGACATTTTCCCTCCCTTCCCCTCAAAAAACCTTCAGAAAAACCTTCAAATCATAGAAATCCGCGTTTATGGTTTAAAGACCCTTCCTTTCCCTCTATCGGAACTGGAAAACCCCAGGAAATTTCATTGAAAACACCAAAAAACCCACTTATTTTGCCTCTTGTTAAAAACACATAGGTTTTAACCCCCGAGGGCTTAAAGATATTTGACCCTTCTCCTCCATGTGTCCGAGCGTTGTGACCAAGCGCCCAAAACACATCACATCGGCTTCCCTCTATAAGCCTGCTTTTTCCTTCAGAAATCTCTCCTCCTGATGCGATCAACTCCTCTCTCTTGGCCCTTGGTCACATATCCCTCCACGGGACCATGCCCCTGCGCCTTTTTCTCGAGCCCCCATCACATCGAAGTTATTTCTTTTTTTGTTGCATTGTTAAACCTTCCCCACCGATGCGATAAGCCCCTCTTCCCTTGGCCCCGGTTCTGTGTTCTCCCATAGAGCCTCGCCTTTCCCTTCCTCCTTTTCCCTTTCTCCGTATCCTCGCCTTGTCACTTTGCGAAATAATCCCAACTGTAGATCCATAAGATCTAATGGTTATCGCGCCTCCTTTCTTACCTTTCCTCCGTCCAAATCTTACCATCTATTAACCTTGGCCAAAGAATCTCGTCCGTCGATCCATTTGATTTGACGGTCCTCATCTAACTCGATGACCCAACTCCACCGAGGCCTACCATCCACCACATACAATGCCCGCCCTATCGAATTCTGCGACTTGTCTTCCACTTTCACTCCTGTCATGCAAGTTATTTCATCGTGCCCGATCTGCTCCGTCGGATCTCGACCCCTTCATTTGACGGCTGTGGTGGCATATCGCATAATTTTTGCGCCTGGATTTTAACACTCCAAAGTAATGCGATACCGGCGGTTTTCCAAAAGCCACGTGGTGAGAGATCAATGGAATCGCACTCCCTCTGGGCAAAACCACTTACCGCCTGAGGGTCGTGCGATAAACACCGATGGTATTGCGAAAACCACTTTTGTCCAGTTGGCACCAAATACAGTTTGAACTAGATTTTCGCCTGTTTTCCTCCATAAGCCTCCTTTGCCTGCATAATTACCCCCCTCTGCATCGCTCCTCCACGTCGTCATCCTCCTAAGCAATCAAACCCCCCTATCGCAGGTTTTTTATAATGATTTTTTATGGTTTGTTGTAGGTTTTTACTATAGTTTTTGGAGCGGAAACCCTCTTTAGAACTCGCAAAAATACAGAGCCAAAGTCTTCCATGTTTGAAAGCTTAATCACGAAGGTAGGAGGCTGTCTGGTTTCATCCTAGGGTTGGACCGTGCTGTGTAAACACTGGTCATACCCTTAAAAACTCTCCACCACACCAAGAACCTCTGGTCCACAGTGATAAATGAAGAGACAGTAAAAGCTGAAGATTAAAAGATTGAAGAATTTCCGGCGCGAAAGATCGAAGCTTGAAAGCTTCAAATCCTATGGTTTTAAGGTTAAAACGGGTTTTAAAGACAAAAAAATCAGGCAGATCAAATAAAGCAAAAGCCAATGAACAGTCGAAATCAAAAGGGTTTTGTGCATAAGTGTGAAGGATTAAAGAGTTAAACCCTGTTGTGTTAAGGTTAAAACACAGTGCAAAGATCAACACAGTCTGCAAGTCAGGATTAAAGGCTCCGAGATGATTACGAGGGCATAAAGCAGAATCACAGCTATAATAAGTGTTTAAAGCCACCAGATCATCACAAAAAAAGTGAAGAAGCCTCCAAATGCCACATCATGGAAGCTATAACTCCTCAAACTGCCACCTGGAGACTTATTTCATTAAAAGAGTGCATATTCATTAAACAGTCAGGGATATTTTTAAAAGGCAGCTCAACATTAATTACCAACCTACCTAAAACCCTAAAAGTCAACACAAGTAACTAAAGGTGATGAAATTTAATGTAAAAACCATTAAAACAGAGATGAACATTCAAAATCTTCTCTATTAGGCCCCCCAAAGGTCAACAAACCATTACTCTGTATTAATTGAACCAATGATCCCTTCTTACACTCCACCTCTTCATTCTTCTAAAAATACTTCTGTAGAAGACAGTATACAGGTTGGTCTCTGGATATTTGTTGCATGTAAATAGCTTTTGAAGCTGTTGTAGCTATGTTTGTAATTGAAGATACATAGGCTGAGATGAGAAGTTTGAAGCTGTAAAGACCCACTGGACTTGAATATTGTAACTGGTTTGAACATCAAATACAAATAGTTGATTTATGGGATCCTGGTCTATGTCAATGGTGATGTTCTTCTTATTGTAAATTGTTATTTTTCTTATGTTTTCCATACTGTCCATTTTCTATGATAAGGAATAGAAAATATAGATTAGGATTTACTGCAAAGTACCCTATATCTCACTGATAAATCTTTATCCTTTATGTTTTCTCCTAAATGTGTTTTGAAGGTAATTCAATAGAGTATAAATAGTGAAGTGTTGGTAAGCCCAGATTTCCTGAGTACAACTTGAGATATTTTCTTTGAATGTTCTCCAAATGTCTTCTAAGTAAAGCTGCACTAGGGAAGTCTATGGTTAGCCCTGTCCTCTGGTTTCTTCTCCAACAGTAGCTTTGAAAATTTCCCTAAGAGTATGCCAATAACAGGATAGGTTCAAAGTCCTTACCTGATCTTAGGCTATTATTTTTTTATCTTAAATGTTGTCTTGAAAAGTCTGCTAATTAAAGTTGAACTAGGGAAGTCTATGGTTAGCCCTGTCCTCTAGTTTGCCTCCAACAGTAGCTTTAAAAAGTTCCCTAAGAGTATTGCCAAAAGCAGGATAGGTTCAAAGTCCTTATTTGATCTTAGGTTATTCTTTGTTTATCTTTAAATGTTTTCCATTGAGAATATGCTGAAAGCAGGCTAGATTCAAAGTTGTTACTTGATCTTAGGCTATTCTTTGTTTTCCTTTTTGAAAATCAGCAAGCAAAGCAGGGTTGAAAGGCCTCTGCGTATCTTTAAGTTTCTCTTTGTTTTCTTATATATTTGATTCTTTCAACACTTCGTAATGTTTCATACCATAAATCAACTTAAAGAGATCTATTGACCTAGATGACTTGCCCCATAGATCACTCTTGAAACCTGTTGTCCAATTAAACCCTTTTGCGACTCCATAGCCCAATGGATTGACACTTTTTCTTACCTATCTTATCAGCTCCATTTTCAACCTACTCACATCTTTACCCCTCAAAATATTTCCTTCATTTTGATGAGATTCTACCCAACCAAAACAAACAAAAACCCTTGTGCTATATAACTAGCCTAATACCATATAAAAGCCTTAAAGATCATATCTTTGAACACCTATATAGAGAGATCCCTCTTTGAATCTGTGATGGCTAGGTCCTCAGATTCCAAAGTGGTTTTGAGGTAGGCTCTGCAGCGTTTGTACTTGCCAATCTTGCAAACTACGGAGTCCTAACATACTGGCGACCATACTGGGGAAAGTTCTGAGTGAAATTACATCTTATACATCCTTAAGACCTCAGAAGACCCAAAACATTTTAGATTGGTATGTAAATCAATCAATGGTGGTGGACCATAAAACATTTTACCTCCCAAGGAGCTAAAAATTTCCACCTGGTGACTCCACTGGCCTCCTGTAGGCCTATTACCCCTCCAGTCTTTGTAGATTCCATTGGGAATGCATTGAGCAAACCCAATCATACTGTTGGTGGACAAAAAAATTTAAATCATCCACCTGGCGACTCCACAACTCTCAGAAGACCAAATGACTCCACTGGTAGAAGAATCTGAACTGGTTGACAAGATACAATGACCTATTTTCTGATTTACAAACATGGATTCAGACGCAGACCCAGAAACAAAACTATTGACCAAGATGGAAAGAATGTTGTACATGTTTGGAAAAATAATGGATAGGTATGAGGCTAATTTAAATATTGAGGATCTAGAGCCGCCCATGCTTTTTCCAGTTCAAGAACAAAGTCAACCACTATAAGACCTAGACAATGAGCAAGACATGTATGATGATGAAGACCTTATAGAAGATGATGAGCAGGGTTACAGAGAAAACAACGAGGAAGGTTGTCAAGAAATTCCTGATTGCTTGCCTATATCTTGTACTATGCTGTTAAGAGAACTTCACGATCGAATTTCAAAAAAAAATAGTGAACAGTGCTTTGAGGAAACAAGTATCCACTTAGAAAACATAGAATCTGATGTGGAAAGGAAACCAACACATATAGGGACTCTCCCTCTCTGTTACAACTCATTTCAGATTATACAACAAGAGTGGCATCTTAATAATATACTAGAAACAACTCATGAACCTTGTATTCAAACTAAGTGTCATAATAATCATGAGGAATTATTTAAAACAGGAGAAGATCAGGAAACAATAGAAAATCCTCAAATTTTCCCTGCAAACTCAAGTGAAGATTCACTAGAAGAGGCTCAAGAAGACATCCAACGTGAAAACCAGTTAACACAAGAGAAAGAGGACTGCTATTCCTCTATCCATGTTGAAAAAGAAATTCCTCTTTTGACAGAAGAAGAAATTGATCAAATATTAAACAAATAGCCAGCCTCTAAAATTTTTTATAAAACAAACGCTCCTGCTTATTTACCTACCAAACCTTGTTGTCTTGAACCATAAAATAAACTTGTAGATTAGAATAAAGAAAGACCTGCTGATAACCCAATATGCTTGATTGGTGAAATTGTTTATACTAATGATTGTCCAATTTTTGATCAGTCTGATGATGATGATGAGCTTCAAACAGAAACTAATCATGCAGGGCAACCAACAGTTGACTGGTGTCATGAAATTCTTTATCATTAGCTCGAAAGTAGCAATCAACCAATCTAATCCATCAGAAATAGTTTTCACGTGATTGGGAATCAACAGTCTTTCAGCTCAAAGGTTGAGGAGGAAAACAAAGAGCAATTTCTTGAGCAAGATGAGGATAAAGAACCTTCTCCTGAAAGGGTTGAGGTAATAAAAGATACCCCTACTCAAGAATATTATGATCTCTTCACAAAATACAGTCCACTGAATCAGAGTATACCAGGACTACAAGAGGAAAACACTGCCAAATATGATGAGTCCTCTAGTTCAGATAATAATGAAGATGAAGAAGATTTTCTTTCTCAAAAGAGTCTTGATCTTGATCCAATGGAGAAAAAATTAATCCTGGTTGAAGCCTATCTTCAAAATATGCATAACCAGGCTTTATTTCAAGATCCCTATGCTGATTTCTTGAAGACATTTGAAGAAGGAATAGAGATTGTTAGGAGCAGTGTATTACCAAAAGCAAGTAAAATTTTTAGCACTGCTGCTAGGAGAAAGGTGAGATGGGAGTGGCCCTTTTGTCTATCTAGCATACTCAAAGAGATGAGAAAAGACCAGTCATGGAACCATCTGATTGACTGGATGTACTGGAAAAGAGAGTTTGTCAGCTAAACTTGTAAATATTTTAGAATTGGAATAGGTTAGATAGGAAAGATATAAAGCTCAGCCTATGAGAATTTAGTTAGTTTATTGTCTTTTGCTTTGAATATTGAAACAGAGAAAAATACAAAAAACAATACAAAAGAGAAAAGAGGGCAGACATAAAAGAAGAAAGGTACAGCCCCATACCAAAAAGAAAGAAAATCTGAAAGTGTGCAAGCTTAAATGCCACTATAAAAAAGAACACTGCTATTTAGTCATACATCCTAATCATGAATAGATAGATTTAAATATACTGCTGATAGGTTAGTGAAGAAGATTTTCCAAACTCTTTAATCTTGGCTTATCAGTAGATTAGGTTAGGATAGAAAGAATCAACTCTAAAAAGATCAAAATCAGAGCTAAAGAAAGAGTGAAGGATGTCTTTTGTTTTTCAGATCTTAAAGCCTTCACAATTTTTTTTAAAAAAATTTTCTGCAAATAAAGTCTTTGTGCAGCTTGTACATATAGCCATATACATCATGGCAAATCAGATAGCCTAACCCTGATTTGACTGTGTTTTAAATTTCTGTTTTAGAAAATAGAGAATAAAATCTACCAGACAGTTTAATCCTGACAGATAGTAGCTTAGGTAGAGAATTTATGAGTTCAACAGTCTAATCTGAACTCATGGAAGAAATAAGGGTAGACTTAGATTAGTTTATGGTTTAATGACCCTTCCTTTCCCTCTATCGGAACTGGAAAACCCCAAGAAATTTCATTGAAAACACCAAAAAACCCACTTATTTTGCCTCCTGTTAAAAACACACAGGTTTTAGCCCTCGAGGGCTTAAAGATCTTTAACCCTTCACCTCCATGTGTCTGAGCGCTGTGACCAAGCACCCAAAAAACATCACATCGGCTTCCCTCTATAAGCTTGTTTTTTCCTTCGGAAATCTCTCTTCCCGATGTGATCAACTCCTCTCTCTTGGCCCTTGGTCACATATCCCTCCATGGGACCATGCCCCTGCGCCTTTTTCTTGAGCCCCCATCACATCGGCGTTATTTATTTTTTCGTTACATTGTTCCCCCTTCCCCGCCGATGCGATAAGCCCCTCTTCCCTTGGCCCCGGTTCCGTGTTCTCCCATAGAGCCTCGCCTTTCCCTTCCTCCTTTTCCCTTTCTCCTTATCCATGCCTTGTCACTTTGCAAAATAATCCCAACCGTAGATCCATAAGATCTAACGACTATCGTACCTCCTTTCTTACCTTTCTTTCGTACAAATCTTACCATTTATTCACCTTGGCCGAAGAATCTCCTCCGTCGATCCATTTGATCTGACGGTCCTCATCTAACCCGATGACCCAACTCCACCGGGGCCTACCATCCACCACATACAATTCCTGCCCTATCGAATTCTGCCACCTGTCTTCCACTTTCACTCCTGTCATGCAAACTCTTTCATCGTGCCCGATCCGCTCCGTCGGATCTCGACCCTTTCATCTGACGATTGTGGTGGCATATCGCATAATTTTTGCGCCCAGAGTTTAACACTCCAAAGTAATGTGATACCGATGGTTTTCCAAAAGCCACATGGCGAGCGATCAATGGAATCGCACTCCCTCTGGGAAAAACCACTTACTGCCCAAGGGTCGTGTGATAACCACCAGTGGTGTTGCGAAAACCACTTTTGTCCAGTTCGCGCCAAATACAATTTGAACTGGATTTTCGCTTGTTTTCCTCCATAAGCCTCCTTTTCCTGCATAATCACCCCTCTCTGCATCGCTCCTCCGTGCCGTCATCCTCCTAAGCAATCAAACCCCCCATCGCAGGTTTTTTATAACGATTTTTTGTGGTTTGTTGCAGGTTTTTACTATAGTTTTTGGAGCGGAAACCCTGTTCGGAACTCACAAAAAGATAGAGCCAAAGTCTTCCATGTTTGAAAGCTAAATCACGAAGGTAGGAGGCTGTATGGTTTCAAACAAGGGTTGGACAGTGCTGTGTAAATACTGTCATACCCTTAAAAACTCTCCACCACACCAAGAACCTCTGGTCCACAGTGATAAATGAAGAGACAATAAAAGATGAAGATTAAAATATTGAAGAATTTCCGGTGCGAAAGATCGAAGCTTGAAAGCTTCAAATCCTATGGTTTTAAGGTTAAAACAGGTTTTAAAGACAAAAAAATCAGGTAGATCAAATAAAGCAAAAGCCAATGAACAATCGAAATCAAAAGGGTTTTGTGCATAAGTGTGAAGGATTAAAGAGTTAAACCCTGTTGTGTTAAGGTTAAAACACAGTGCAAAGATCAACACAGTCAGCGAGTCAGGATTAAAGGCTCCGAGATGATTACGAGGGAATATAGCAGAATCACAGCTATAATAAGTGTCTAAAGCCACCATATCAGCACAAAAATAGTGAAGAAGCCTCTGAATGCCACATCATGGAAGCTATAACTCCTCAAACTGCCATCTAGAGACTTATTTCATTAAAAGAGTGCATATTCATTAAACAATCAGGGATATTTTTAAAAGGCAGCTCAACATTAATTACCAACCTACCTAAAACCCTCAAAGTCAAAAAAAGTAACTAAAGGTGATGAAATTTAATGTAAAAACCATTAAAACAGAGATGAGCATTCAAAATCTTCTCTCTTAGGCCTCACAAAGGTCAACAAACCATTACTATATATTAATTGAACCAATGATCCCTTCTTACACTCCACCTCTTCATTCTTCTATAAATACTTCTGTAGAAGATAGTATACGGGTTGGTCTCTAGATATTTGTTACATGTAAATAGCTTTTGAAGCTTTTGTAGCTCTGTTTGTAATTGAAGATACATAGGCTGAGATGAGAAGTTTGAAGCTGTAAAGACCCACTGGACTTGAAGATTGTAACTGGTTTGAACATCAAATACAAATAGCTGATTTATGGGATCCTGGTCTATGTCAATGATTGTAAATTGTTATTTTTCTTATGTTTTCCATACTGTCCATTTTCTATGATAAGGAATAGCAAATATAGATTAGGATTTACTGCAAAGTACCCTATATCTCACTGATAAATCTTTATCCTTTATGTTTTCTCCTAAATGTGTTTTGAAGGTAATTCAATAGAGTATAACTAGTGAAGTGTTGGTAAGCCCATATTTCCTGAGTACAACTTGAGATATTTTCTTTGAATGTTCTCCAAAAGCCTTCTAAGTAAAGCTGAACTAGGGAAGTCTATGGTTAGCCCTGTCCTCTGGTTTCTTCTCCAACAGTAGCTTTGAAAAGTTCCCTAAGAGTATGCCAATAACAGGATAGGTTCAAAGTCCTTACCTGATCTTAGGCTATTATTTGTTTATCTTAAATGTTGTCTTGAAAATTCTGCTAATTAAAGTTGAACTAGGGAAGTCTATGGTTAGCCCTGTCCTCTAGTTTGCCTCCAACAGTAGCTTTAGAAAGTTCCCTAAGAGTATTGCCAAAAGCAGGATAGGTTCAAAGTCCTTATTTGATCTTAGGTTATTCTTTGTTTATCTTTAAATGTTTTCCATTGAGAATATGCTGAAAGCAGGCTAGATTCAAAGTTGTTACTTGATCTTAGGCTATTCTTTGTTTTCCTTTTTGAGTATGCTAAAAGCAGGCTAGGTTAAAATTCCTTACTTGATCTTAAGTTTCTCTTTGTTTTCTTATATATTTGATTCTTTCAACACTTCGTAATGTTTCATACCATAAATCAACTTAAAGAGATCTATTGACCTAAATGACTTGCCCCATAGATCACTCTTGAAACCTGTTGTCCAATTAAACCCTTTTGCGACTCCATAGCCCAATGGATTGACACTTTTTCTTACCTATCTTATCAGCTGAACCATTTTCAACCTACTCACATCTTTACCCCTCAAAATATTTCCTTCATTTTGATGAGATTCTACCCAACCAAAACAAACAAAAACCCTTGTGCTATATAACTAGCCTAATACCATATAAAAGCCTTAAAGATCATATCTTTGAACACCTATATAGAGAGATCCCTCTCTGAATCTATGATGGCTAGGTCCTCAGATTCCAAAGTGGTTTTGATGTAGGCTCTGCAGCGTTTGTACTTGCCAATCTTGCAAACTACGGAGTCCTAACATACCCAAGTACTGTTAGACCAAGTTCTTATAAAACGAAGTAAACTAATCCTTAAGACCCTAATTCCAAAACATTTTAGATTGGTAAATCAATCAATGGTGGTGATCACAGCGATTTTACCTCCCAAGGAGCTAAAAATTTCACTGTGACCCACCGTTGGATGTAATTTGGCTACCTCCGCCTTTCTTCGATTCTACTGGAATGTACCGAGCAACCCAATCACACTGCCAGGACGAAAATTTAAGTCATCCACCGTCGTACCTCCACAACTCTTAGAAGACCAAATGACTCCACTAGTAGAAGACTCTGAACTGGTTGACCAGATACAGTGACCCCTTTTCTGATTTACAAACATGGATTCAGATATAGACCCAAGAGAAAAACGATTGGCCATGATGGAAAAAATGTTATACCTGTTTGGAAAGATAATGGATAGGTATGAGGCTAATTTAAATATTGATGATCTAGAGCAGCCCATGAATTTTTCAGATCAGGAACAAACTAAACCACTACAAGACCTAGACAATGAGCAAGATATGTATGATGATCAAGACTTTATAGAAGATGATGAGCAAGGTTACAAAGAAAAAAATGAGGAAGGTTGTCAAGAAACTCCTGATTGCCTCCCTATATCTTGTACTATGCTGTTAAGAGAACTTCATGACCAAATTTCAAATAATAATAGTGAGAAGTACTTTGAGGAAACAAGTAGCCACTTAGAAAACACAGAACTTGAAATCGAAGCTAAATAAACACATACAGGGACTCTCCCTCTATGTTATAATTCATTTCAAATTTTAAGAGAAGAGTGGCATCCTAATAATGTAAAAGAAACAACTGATGAACCTTATATGCAAACTAAGTGTCATAATAATCATGAGGAATTGTTTGAAACAGAAGAAGATCAGGAAACAATAGAAAATACTCAAATTTTCCCTGCAAACTCAAGTGAAGATTCACTAGAAGAGGCTTAAGAAGACATCTAGCCTCAAAACCAGTTAACACAAGAGAAAGAGGACTATTGTTCTTCTATCCATGCTGAAAAATAAATCCCTCTTTTGACAGAAGAAGAAATTGATCAAATATTAAACAAACAGCCAGCCTCTGAAAACTTTTATAAAACAAACACTCCTGCTCATTTACCTACCAAACCTTGTTGTCTTAAACCAGAAAATAAACTTGTAGATCAAAATAAAGAAATACCTGCTGATAACCCAATATGCTTGATTGGTGAAATTGTTTATACTAATGATTGTCCAATTTTTTATCAGTCTGATGATGATGATGAGCTTCAAACAGAAACTAAGCATGCATGGCAACTAGCAGTTGATTGGTGTCATGAACTTCTTTATCATCAGCTCGAAAGAATCAATCAGCCAATCCAATCCATCAGAAATAGCTTTCACATGATTGGGAATCAACAGTGTTTCAGCTCAAAGGTTGAGGAGGAAAACAATGAAGAATTTCTTGAGCATGATGAATATAAGGAACCTCCTCCTGAAAGGGTTGAGGCAATCAAAGAGACCCCTGCTCAAGGATATAATGACCTCTTCATAGAGTACACTCCACTGAATCATAACACACCAAGACTACAAGAGGACAATGCTGCAATATATGATGAGTCCTCCAGTTCAGATAATAATGAAGATGAGGAAGATTTTTTGTCTCAAAAGAATCTTGATCTTGATCCAATGGAGAAAAAAGTAATCCTGGTTGAAACTTATCTTCCAAATATGCATAACCAGGCTTTATTTCAAGATCCCTATGCTGATTTCTTGAAGACATTTGAAGAAGGGATAGAGATCGTTAGGAGCAGTGTATTACCAAAAGCAAGTAAATTTTTTAGCATTGTTGCTAGAGTAGCGGAGATGGAGTGGCTCTTTTGTCTATCTAGCATACTCAAAATAGACAGAAACACCAAATTATGTAACTATCCGATTGACTGGATGTAACGAAAAGAGAGTTTGTTTGTACTAAACTTAAAATATTTAGAATTTGGAATAGGTTTTATAGGAAAGATATAAAGCTCAAAATTTATCAGATGAATGTTATTTTTTGCTTAATATTAAGAAAACAGCCAACAAAAGAGAAAAAGAGGTATATAAAGATTTCACATAAGCAACCCCATACCAAAAAGAAAAGAAAATCTGAAAGTGTGCAAGCTTAAATGCCACTATAAAAAAGAACACTACTATTTAGTCATACATCCTAATCATGAATAGATAGATTTCAATTTACTGCTGATAGGTTAGTGAAGAATATTTTCCAAAATCTTTAATCTTGGCTTATCAGTAGATTAGATTAGGATAGAAAGAAACAACTCTAAAAAGATCAAAATCAGAGCTAAAGAAAGAGTGAAGGATGTCTTTTGTTTTTCAGATCTTAAAGCCTTCACAAATTTTGTTTTAAAAATTTCTGCAAATAAAGTCTATGTGCAGCTTGTACATATAGCCATATACATCATGGAAAATCAGATAGCCTAACCCTGATTTGACTGTGTTTTAAATTTCTGTTTTAGAAAATAGAGAATAAAATCTACCAGACAGTTTAATCTTGACAGATTCTAGCTTAGGTAGAGAATTTATGAGTTCAACAGTCTAATCTGAACTCATGGAAGAAATAAGGGTATATTTAGATTAGTTTATGGTTTAATGACCCTTCCTTTCCCTCTATCGGAACTGGAAAACCCCAAGAAATTTCATTGACCAAAAAACCCACTTATTTTGCCTCTTGTTAAAAACACACAGGTTTTAGCCCTCAAGGGCTTAAATATCTTTGACCCTTCACCTCCATGTGTCCGAGCGCTGTGACCAAGCACCCAAAACACATCACATCGGCTTCCCTCTATAAGCCTGCTTTTTCCTTCGGAAATCTCTCTTCCCGATGCGATCAACTCCTCTCTCTTGGCCCTTGGTCACCTATCCCTCCATGGGACCATGCCCCTGCGCCTTTTTCTTGAGCCCCCATTACATCGGCATTATTTCTTTTTTCGTTACATTGTTCCCCCTTCCCCGCCGATGTGATAAGCCCCTCTTCCCTTGGCCCCGGTTCCGTGTTCTCCCATAGAGCCTCGCCTTTCCCTTCCTCCTTTTCCCTTTCTCCTTATCCCTGCCTTGTCACTTTGCAAAATAATCCCAACCGTAGATCCATAAGATCTAACGGCTATCGTACCTCCTTTCTTACCTTTCTTTCGTCCAAATCTTACCATCTATTCATCTTGGCCGAAGAATCTCCTCCGTCGATCCATTTGATCTGACGGTCCTCATCTAACCCGATGACCCAACTCCACCGGGGCCTACCATCTACCACATACAATGCCTGCCCTATTGAATTCTGCCACCTGTCTTCCACTTTCACTCCTGTCATGCAAACTCTTTCATCGTGCCCGATCCGCTCCGTCGGATCTCGACCCTTTCATCTGACGATTTTGGTGGCATATCGCATAATTTTTGCGCCCAGAATTTAACACTCGAAAGTAATGCGATACTGATGGTTTTCCAAAAGCCACATGGCGAGCGATCAATGGAATCGCACTCCCTCTGGGCAAAACCACTTACTGCCTAAGGGTCGTGTGATAACCACCAGTGGTATTGCGAAAACCACTTTTGTCCAGTTCGCGCCAAATACAATTTGAACTGGATTTTCGCTTGTTTTCCTCCATAAGCCTCCTTTTCCTGCATAATCACCCCCCTCTGCATCGCTCCTCCGTGCCGTCATCCTCCTAAGCAATCAAACCCCCCATCGCAGGTTTTTTATAACGATTTTTTGTGGTTTGTTGCAGGTTTTTACTATAGTTTTTGGAGCGGAAACCCTGTTCGGAACTCACAAAAAGACAGAGCCAAAGTATTCCATGTTTGAAAGCTAAATCACGAAGGTAGGAGGCTGTCTGGTTTCAACCGAGGGTTGGACCGTGCTGTGTAAATACTGTCATACCATTAAAAACTCTCCACCACACCAAGAACCTCTGGTCCACAGTGATAAATGAAGAGACAATAAAAGATGAAGATTAAAATATTGAAGAATTTCCGGCGTGAAAGATCGAAGCTTGAAAGCTTCAAATCCTATGGTTTTAAGGTTAAAACAGGTTTTAAAGACAAAAAAATCAAACAGATCAAATAAAGCAAAGCCAGTGAACAAAACAAAATCAAGGCGGTTTTTGGCATATGAAGGATTAAAGAGTTAAACCCTCGTTGTGTTAAGGTTAAAACACAATGCAAAGATCAATGCGCCCAAACAGTCAGATTAAAGGCTCAGATGATTACGCAGGTCTGATACGAATTCATACTATAATTCAATAATAAGTGTCTAAAGCCACCATATCAGCACGAAAATAGTGAAGAAGCTAATAAAAGGCCACATCATGGAAGCTATAACTCCTCAAACTGCCATCTAGAGACTTATTTCATTAAAAGAGTGCATATTCATTAAACAATCAGGGATATTTTTAAAAGGCAGCTCAACATTAATTACCAACCTACCTAAAACCCTCAAAGTCAAAAAAAGTAACTAAAGGTGATGAAATTTAATGTAAAAACCATTAAAACAGAGATGAGCATTCAAAATCTTCTCTCTTAGGCCTCCCAAAGGTCAACAAACCATTACTATATATTAATTGAACCAATGATCCCTTCTTACACTCCACCTCTTCATTCTTCTATAAATACTTCTGTAGAAGATAGTATACGGGTTGGTCTCTAGATATTTGTTGCATGTAAATAGCTTTTGAAGCTGTTGTAGCTCTGTTTGTAATTGAAGATACATAGGCTGAGATGAGAAGTTTGAAGCTGTAAATACCCACTGGACTTGAAGATTGTAACTGGTTTGAACATCAAATACAAATAGCTGATTTATGGGATCCTGGTCTATGTCAATGGTAATGTTCTTCTTATTGTAAATTGTTATTTTTCTTATGTTTTCCATACTGTCCATTTTCTCTGATAAGGAACAGAAAATATAGATTAGGATTTACTACAAAGTACCCTATATCTCACTGATAAATCTTCATCCTGTAGAGCTTCGTCGAGTGCCTTCATTCCACCTACCAAACCAAATGTCCCTACAAACTCGTCCTTTAGGGTTTCCTAGTGGTGGGTGCGCTGGTGTAGTTATGCATCTAAATACCATGCGGTGGGGATTGGCCCCAAGGCATGAATGAACAGGTGGACCCATTCATCCGTATTTCTTCTGCACCATTCCTCCATCCATGTGGACAAGTGCTCGCGTGGGTCCCCTAGGCCAATTAAAGTCTTTACGCGTAGGTGAACCGGGGGTTCAAATCGCAAGACCATCATCTCGTGACACTCTGCAAAATCCTGTAACGTCCCCTTATGCTTGTCCCACCACCTCGTAGGGGTTGCGTGCATGGCTAGATTAAGGGCCCACATCCTTCGCTCCCTTAGGACTTCAGCTTCAAATGTTCGCAAAAACTCCCTAATACTACTAGAACCATCAAAGTAGGGCAGTTCTATTACCTCTGAGGAGATACACCAAATGTTATTTGTGATTCTAAGACATCGCAGTGCAGATACATCATGTAGCCAATTATTCCAATTTCCTATCTCCCCGATAGAGTCAGAGAAGCATTCACTGTCCTTCTCCCAACAAAGCACACCATCAGCTGTAGGATTTATCCAATCCTCGTCTCGAGCGGTTAATTTATAGATGTGATCCACATCCTCTTCTTCGCGCACCGGTTCTGTATACCGTTCTCCTTCCGCAGGGTCTAGTGGGACTATCACCCTCATATCCTCATTCTCAAAGACCATGCTTATTTTCTTTAGGTTGACAATGCCTCCCATATCTATAACCAATCCAGTCCTAGGAGTGCAAGATAAGCGTCCACATCTTCCACAATCTGAATTACTTCAAAGTCGGCGTGTACCTTAACTCCTGCGATATCTACCATAATCTTTGACAACCTCCCCAACGATATTCTACTGGTTAGCCATGCACAACTGTATAGTAGACCATTCCATATTTTGCTCTCCCATCCGCTGCCAGGTTTGCTTGGGCAGTACATTTGCATTTGATCCCAAGTCCAAGGTAACCTGATCCATTTCATAGTCGCCAGTCTGCGCTATTAGCTGCATTTCCCGACCAGTACGTTTCTTATTCTTGTAAATTTTGTGCACATCCTTAACTTCTGTGAGAGGGTTAGTTCTTTCTGAACATGTGTCTATTATTTCTTGAAGATTTTCTACTGCCTTTTGGTTGCATAGCAGCTTCATACATGCCTATAGAAATGGTTTAACTTCATCGTCCGTCCTTAGGTTTGCTGGAGCCTTGGAAGTAGATGCCTCATCCATAGTAAATTATTTGCGAGCTGCGGTGAAGGTTTCCCTCTCCTTCTGTAGGTCCAAGCTTTCCTGCTTGACAACTGCTTTCCGGATAAGAGATTCAGCTGCGGATTTCTCCTCAGCTCCCCCTGTAGCCATGCCGCTGTGCGTTATGACATTAATACTTGGTCCTTCATCATGCGGTTCTGCCTTAACCCTCTACACATTCTGCGGAGGTGTATTTTGTTTTTCCTGCATTTTTGCTATCAGGATTGGATAGTCTTCAATCACATGGTCCAATTGTTGACAATATCAGAAATATTGTCTCGTAGGGTTTGGACAATCCCTTGCAAAGTGCCCTATTTCTCGACAGTTGTAACGGATCAATTGTCCTCTTCTCCGACCTGCGTCTCCATCCCTTCCCCTGCCCCTTACTGGGAGCCTCTTCTGCTTGAGGGAGATAGTGGTGAAGAAGGGTCAGCCTGTACCTTGTATAGGTTTCCTTGATCTATCATCAATTCATAGGTCCAACAATTATGCTCTTTATGTCCCATAGAGGAGCAGAATCGACACCATTACTGCTTCAATTCTGGAACATAAGCACCAATACGGGGACAGTGGTTAGTGTCGTGTAGCTTGGCAACAGGACAATCAGTGCACCATAACGTCAGACCACTTGGCCCCATAGCCTCCTTACGGCGCAATGGGCTGGGTCCCCTAGCTTGCATGTAATATGTCAGTAGAGGACACTGATCCTTGGTATGGCCGGACACCCTGCATGTTATGCACCATATGTCTGGGCTAACCTCTTTCCCCCATTATTTTCGCAAATTCTGTATTTCAAGGTGCATTGCCTCCAGCTGTCCCTAGATCTGCTGCACCCCAAACTGGGCATTGTCTCTTGGCGCAACCTCTAGTTTCATAGCAATCTCCAAGGCTTTATCTTGCGTTGCAGTCGCCTGCTAACCCATAGGTCCGTGCAGGTGAGGCAACATCATAACGATAAACCATTCCTTGTGCTGCCTATCATCATACTGAAATTCCCCATCTCTGATAACCTTCTTTAACTATTGATCAACTTCCCATACCGATTTAGTGGGTCCCTGTTTAAAGTCTTTCAAGTCAACCACTATTTTAGAGTAGGACTTAGGCTTCCGAAAATGTTGTTTTAAGGCTGTCTTAATATCTTGAATAAATGGATCTACGTGTTGTCCTATGTACCCCATATACCAGTCCAAGGCCCTTCCTTCAAAGGCGAGTGATAACTGCGCTTTCTTTAGATCGTCGGTAGCCGCATTCTGCGCAATCCATACTGATTCTGCTACAAACCAAAATCAGTCCATATCTTCATCTCCTATGCCCTTGAAGGTGGGTAGCTTCATGTATGTGGCCATATCTCCTTCTGGTGGCGGCGGAGGTGTGGGTGAGTTCTTACCTTTATGCTGACTTGAAGGTGGTGTAGTTGGAGGACTATCTCCTGCGTACGCAACCGAATTTCTTAGCGGACTGTAGATGGATCTATCCCCTTCTTGATTGGTTCGGTAGTACTTACCACTTCGTGTGGTACTCTCGCTCTGATGAGAGGCCATTCATTCAGTGTGGCTGCACAGAACACACTTTCCGCACAGTAATATTTTGATTAACAATGGAAATTTTTTCAAGAACTTACCCCAGAAACCTTTAAAGAACCTTCGCTCTGCTTCAAAATAGGATACGAACTAATCGACTGTGAATTCTGTCACAAGTCCTCCCAACACACTATCCACCCAGTGATCTACCGTACAGGAGATTGTATTATCTGTCCTCTCCAACTGTTGAATCAATTCTGGTGTCCATTGCATAACCTGATCGTCCTTCCAACACGTCTAGAATTCTACGAGCCTTGCCAACCACTCCTGAAGCTCGTGTGCAAAGGTTATGTTAGCCATCAATAATTTTTTTTCAGAGCAAATGATGGCTAAAAATAAGTCCTTAGCCTTCGAGAGATTGTTTTCATGCAAAACTGCTCATTCTTGAAGTCTTCTTGTGTTGTTTGAACTTAGCAAGTAATCTTCACTGCTGTTTCATTAAAATAAAACCATCAAGTTAAACCTGCTTCCCCCTTCAAAATAGTTCCCTAAACAACCCCTTTTTCATCATTTCATTCACTCATTTTGGCCCTTTTTATCCTCCACTTACCTCTGAAAAAGCTCCTTTCCTCTTTGACATTTTCCCTCCCTTCCCCTCAAAAAACCTTCAAAAAACCCTTCAAATCATAAAACTCCTCGTTTATGGTTTAAAGACCCTTCCTTTCCCTCTATCGGAACTGGAAAACCCCAAGAAATTTCATTGAAAACACCAAAAAACCCACTTATTTTTCCTCTTGTTAAAAACACACGGGTTTTAGCCCCCGAGGGCTTAAAGATCTTTGACCCTTCTCCTCCATGTGTCCGAGCGCTGTGACCAAGCGCCCAAAACACATCACATCGGCTTCCCTCTATAAGCCTTCCTTTTCCTTCGGAAATCTCTCCTCCTGATGTGATCAGCTCCTCTCTCTTGGCCCTTTGTCACTTATCCCTTGACGGGACCATGCCCCTGCGCCTTTTTCTTGAGCCCCCATCGCATCGACGTTATTTCTTTTTTCGTTGCATTGTTAAACCTTCCCCGCCGATGCGATAAGCCCCTCTTCCCTTGGCCCCGGTTCCGTGTTCTCCCATAGAGCCTCGCCTTTCCCTTCCTCCTTTTCCCTTTCTCCTTATCCCCGCCTTGTCACTTTGGGAAATAATCCCAACTGTAGATCCATAAGATCTAACGGCTATTGCGCCTCCTTTCTTACCTTTCCTCCGTCCAAATCTTACCATCTATTCACCTTGGCCGAAGAATCTCCTCCGTCGATCCATTTGATCTGACGGTCCTCATCTAACCCGATGACCCAACTCCACTGGGGCCTGTTAGCCACCTATAATTTTTGTTATACCCAAAG
The DNA here is from genome assembly GCA_034641835.2 of Pinus albicaulis. NCBI lineage: Eukaryota > Viridiplantae > Streptophyta > Pinopsida > Pinales > Pinaceae > Pinus > Pinus albicaulis. The sequence continues at coordinate 159,034,973 of CM076580.1, forward strand.
GTGGCGAAATATGTTTTGAGCCTTCAAAGAACAAATTTCATCGCTAAAAATTGTTGGCTTTTGAAGACTCCTTGTAGGCCTCATGCCTCTGTCCAAAATCCTCATTACTGTTCTCATCTCATACTCTGAAGTTTCTGCTGAAATACAAAGAGGAAACTGCTGCAAAACCATCCCTTTTCCCTTTCTCCCACTCGAAATTAACCTTCTTTTCCTTTCCTTTTTTCCATATTTTTCCTCTATTATTCATCTTTTCCTTTCTTCCCTTCATAAATCACCCTTCCTATGGTTAAAAACTCACTTTTTAACCCTTTCGGCACCCTTTGTTTCCATTAAAAACCGTGAAAAATCATAAAAATACAAGTCTTTTACGGACCTAAGCCCCTTGGGCTGAGCCCTAAAAACCACTTCCCAAACACGCCCTCATCATAAAAACTAAGTGCCAAACCCATGGAGCGCTAATCGAATCGAAAAGATCCAAGTGTACATGTTTGTGAACCTTTTCAAAATATCGATTGCGATCAGCCCCTTTGTCCTAAACCACAGATCATATTGTTATTTCATTTACTCGTGGGCCCGCAATCGGGCGCTAAACTATTGAAAAATCCCTTTCTGATCAATATTTTTCTTTGAAAAACTTGAAAACCCATTATTCCAAAGTTTGTTTTAAAAATCCAAAATCACGTGTTTAAATAAAATGGGTTGATCAAAAAGACTGATCGTGCAATCGCGATCGGAGAATTTAAAAAGGGTTGATCGAAAGGACCAGGCCCAAAGTTTCGATTGCGATTAGGCCCGCATGCAGTTATTTTTCCCCGATTACTGTTCCTCCGATTCGCTCCCCGTCGTTGATCTAATCCTCGGATCCAACGGCTATCGTTTAATCGCCTCTCCCCTCCCGATTGCGCAATCGCATCGGAGTTTTATTTTTCAATCGCATCCCCTTTTTGTCACCTCCGATTGAGACCCTCCGATCAGATCTGGACCGTCCACGTGTCCAGATCGGACGGTCCAAAATCACTCCGACTTGTTCATCTCCCCGCTCTTTTTTTTCGCCTCGTCTACGCAAATCTCCACCGTTGGTTTCCTTCATCCGACGGCTTCGCTCCTCCCCGCCATCTGAAGCAGTTTAAACCTATCTCCGCAGGATTTCTTAACTATTTTTGTGTTTTGCAGGCGTTTTAATGGTTTTCCATTGTTTAATGAAAGAAAGCCGCGGGTAGGGAAAGACGTTTCCTGCGCCTTCGAGCTGTTAAAGAGAACCATCTGCGGGGTTTTCACTTCATTGTTTTCTCAATGCTTCATGGGCATTGATGCCTTTAAAAAGCCCAGTGCGGCCTGCACATCGACAAGACACTGTTTTAATTCAAAAACAGTTAAAGAGTATCAGTTTGAAGACAGAGCGCAGCAGAAGAAGATTGAAGACAGTTTTTGTGGGGATTACGGCTAAGACAGTTATTAAAAGCCTAATCCCCAATCTAAAACACAGTTTAAAGGAAAATCATAAATGTTTTGATGACAGAAAGGTTTCCACTGCTTCAACTGAGGCGAATTAATTCCTCAGCTACTACAAAGAGCCACCTGTTGCCTCAAACCTTTCAAACAAAGGCTGAAGTTATTGATTCAGGGAATATCTGCCTCCAGCGCTACCGAGAAGTTAATTCTGCCAAAGGAGTGTAATAGAAAATAGTTGCAGAGTTGCTCCAGACGGAACATAGAGCCTGAAAGTCAAATAAAGCTCCCGCCGAGCTTTGATATTAATTGTAAAACATTAATACAGTGATCCACCTGTACACTTCTCCATCGAACCCCTCAAGAGACCGAGAAGTCATTTAATCTGTATTAATGGTTCACGAGATATTTTTGTTAGTTCTCACCTCCTCATCTTCCTATAAGTACTTCTGCATAAGATGAGAGGGTTGGTTGCTGTTTGACCACAAGTTGTAATATCGAAACTCTCTGAAATAAATATACATGTCTGTGGAAGTTGAAAATAATTTGAAGTCTTGGATGTCTTGATGATGCCGTTGCATGTCTGTTCCTGAGAAGGCTCTATCATTTGATCCATGAGCTTGGCTGTTGGTGAAGTGCTCTGAACTGTTAAATGTTTTTTCCTTGTTTTCATTATTTTCCATAATTTCTTACTACAGTAGGCTGAAAGTTTTAGGCTAAGAAATGACTCCTGGAAGCACCTTAGACCTGTTCACCCTTCACTGTTTTATGTTTTCTTCTGCTGAAGTATTTTAGAGGCTTAAAACCTTCTCTTTAGTCTTCATGCTCGTTTATTTCCTTGATAGCTCAAATAGTTGGTTTCAGCATGTTATGGTTCTCCCTGCTTGTCTGCCATCACTTGAAAGTCGTTATTGAAATCTCCCTTCAAAGTACCATTGTCTTAAGTTAACCAAAGAGGTCGGTTTTGATCTTACCCTTTGCCCATGCTTAAACAGTTGTTTTGAAGGTCTTTATAGTTGCAAAAACAGATGTTATTTAGGTCTTAAGTCTCCTAAGGTTAAATTTTCAACTGTTTTCAGATCACCCTTGAGAGCTAATTCAGTTCCTGAAAATCTTTTAGCTCTACAACAATCACAAGTTGACTTAGTAAACCCATTTAGAACTAGGTCATTTGATGATATAATTCAGATAAATTCCGAGTCTTCACTTTCATCCCCGGAAACAAGTGAATATCCTGATAGAGAATCAACACCTCCTGATCCACATTTTCTTTTTAACCTAGGTGTCTCTCATCCAAAATCAGCTCAGCAATCTGCTGCTGTTCCATCCACTTCTGTACACCATTCATCCACTGTTCACACCACTCCACTCCAGCCAAATCCCCCCCTTGTTAATCCACCTCTTGTTAATCCACCCCCACCACATATCATGGCAACATGGTACGCTCCCTTAGCCCTTAATATACCACTAGTCAATCTTCCACAGGACTATCAGTCCAAAATTCCATTATATGATGCTAATAATGCTACAACTGCATCACAACATGTGGATAAGATGAATGACTATTTTGATCGAAATGAAATCGATGATGATTCTATCAAACTCAGACTGTTTGCTCAGAGCTTAGGGGGAGAAGTAAGAAAATGGTTTAAAGGTCTAGCCCCCCGTAGTATAAATGACCTCCAAGGCTTCCATCAAACATTCTTAAACAAGTGGGAAGTGAGAAAGAATCCTCTCCAAGTCCTTGCTGATTATAAAAATCTCCATAGGAACCCTGGGGAAAGTGTACAAGCTTATTGTACCAGATTCAACAGTGTGTATAACGCACTTTCCCCTGAACTAAAACCTCCTCAGGGCTCAGCTTTAAACAAATTTCCTGAAGGGTTTGAACCAGACATGACATATTCACTCAGAGAAAGAGTTTTTGCAACTTTGGAAGATATGCAAAGAGGTGCCCTTTCCGTGGAAGTAAACTTAATAGAAAAGAGAGCAAGAATGAAAACTGAGAAGAGAGTATCTTTCAGAGAGGAATCCCCTCCCTCTACTTCAAGCTCAAAAATGGAGAGAATGTTGGAAGAAATGATGAAATAGATGAGCATAATTAAGAAAAAACAAGCAAATCAAAGCCAGACTGCACTTCAAAACAATCAAAACAGAAATAGAAATCAGAATTATAGAAAGGACAACAATCAGGATAAGCAAAAAGAAAGTGACCAACAAATCAGACCTCCCTTTCAACAGAACTATGTAGATCAATATGAGGAAGACAGGGAGTTGGAAAGATTGGAAGAATCACATGTAAACTTGATTGGATCAGACAGTGGGGACCAGGTTTTCCTCACCGAGGAAGAACAAGGTTTCTTCTCAAATGATCAAAATACAAACACCTATGAAGATTATGATGACTATAGATTGGGTTTTGAAAATGCAATCACGGAGGTGCACAAACAGTATGATCTTAGGAGCAAGGGAAGTGTAGAGAATTCAAAAGATAAGAATACTAGCATTGCTGTCAAGAAGAACATGGAAAACCAGTGCAAAAGGACAGCAGAAAAAACCAACATTTCGGCCAAGAAAACAGACTCAAACAAAGACAAGGGAATCCAGCCAAATGTTGAACAGAGTACCCCTAGCACTTCAGCTAGTGGTCCCAATAAAACCATCCCAATTACTAGCCCAAACAAGGTTCAGCAAAGTAAAATTGCTGAAAATAATTTAATTGAAAAAACAGATGTAAATATCAACAAATCAATTATTCCTTTCAGCCTTGAAGGGGAGATTTCCAAGATTAAGATTACCATCCCCCTAGCTGAACTAGTGACCCAAGATGTGTACAAAAACCAAGTTTTAAAAGCTTTGAACTTAGGAAGTGATGCTGACACCTTAAACTTGACAGACGACAAACCTGAGCTGTTGTTTGGCCCAGAGGTTGAAGGAAAACATCAAGAAGGACCAGTCCCTCCCTTCTATGTCAGTTTGAACATACATGATAAAATTCTACACAATGCCATGTTAGATTCCAGAGCTTCACACAATCTAATGCCCAAAGTAGTAATGGAAAGCTTAGGCTTAGAAATTACTAAACCATACAAAGATTTGTATTCCTTTGACTCAAGTAGAGTCAAATGTTTGGGTTTAATCAAAGATTTATGTGTTAACTTAGCTCAGATCCCTGCCAAGAATCTAGTGATGGATATCGTTGTAGCTGACATTCCCCCTAAGTATGACATGCTTTTATCAAGATCATGGGGAGCCAAACTTCAGGGAAGCCTTCAAATGGACATGTCTTATGCCACCATCACTGTTTTCAACCAAAATAGAAGACTATACAGGGAAGCCCACATGAAGTATATGGTGAGTAACATGGACAAACCAAACAACACTCCGATCTATTCTATTCAATCAAGTTTAGATTCATTTATCTTGTATAACGAAGATGAAATTACTCAACCATGTAAAGAAAATGTAGACCCGCCAAATTTCACCTCGAATAAACTTCAAAACGTTGACGATCAACAGCAACAAGAAAATGAGAATGAGTCAAATATACTTTGGACAATAAATTTCGATGGATCCTGTAATAAAACTAGTGTAGGGGCAGGTGTCTGGATTCAAAACACAAATCAGATTTTTTCATACAAATTGGACTTCCCATGCACTAACAATATTGCTGAGTATGAAGCACTTCTCCTAGGCTTACAACTGCTTAAAGAATTAGAAGCCCAAAGGATATCCATTTTAGGGGATTCTGAGCTTATCATCAAACAAATCAAAGGAGAATACTCAGCCAAGAATCCAAAGTTTAGGGAATATCAAAATGCTGCCCTTGACCTATTAAAAACTTTCGAAAAATATGAACTCATTTTTATCCCTAGAGCACGGAATCATCTAGCAAATGAACTTGCCTTCATTGCCAGCAATTGCCAAGTACCTGAGATAAATGAACAACTAAGTATAAAGGTGAAACACAGACCTGCTGTGCCTGATAATGAAGATCACTGGCAATTGTTCGAATCTGACAAACACATAGATGTTTTCTTAAAATCAGAAAATGATTCCAGCATACCAACACCAGAAGCTAGTCATGAAGAAAACTGTTTGTATATTGAACAAATCCCAGAGGCTGAAATGACATATCCTGCTGATATAAATCATGGCGAAAATCCTTTTGAAGCAGAGGTAGTGAACAATGAAGACCGAGAAGACTTGGAAGTCTTACAATGCAAAAACGATAAAATCCCAAGAGGTCTCACACCTTTAGAACACCTGTTTGATCTCAACGATGTAGCTAAAGAACCCAGAATGGAGCCTGTGGAGACAAATGTAGAAGAACACAACATAGGCGGTCTCGCAGAACCCAAGATGATCAAGCTATCCAACACTCTCCCAGCCCACATAAAATCACAGTACATAAAGCTTTTTAAAGAATTTAAGGATGTGTTTGCTTGGGAATACAAAGACTTGAAATCATATGATACCAGCATCATCCAGCATAAAATCCCTTTGAAGGAAAATCAAAAGCCTTTTAAGCAAAAACTAAGGAGAATAAATCCCTTTTATTACCTTCGGTTAAGGCAGAAATTGAGAAAATGTACAACGCTGGGATCATAGTACCCATTAGATTTTCGGAATGGGTATCAAACTTAGTTTCTGTTAGAAAGAAAACTGGAGAAATCAGGCTCTGTATTGACTTCAGAAATTTAAACAGAGCCTCTTTAAAAGACAACTACCCTTTACCTAAGATGAACCATATACTTCAGAGGGTATTTGGATCAAGAAGAATATCCCTATTAGATGGGTTCTCGGGTTACAATCAGGTGTTAGTTTTCCCAAGTGATCAAATCAAAACTGCTTTTACCACACCTTGGGGAACTTTTATGTATGTCAAAATGCCTTTCGGATTAATGAACGCAGGGGCCACCTTCCAAAAGGCCATGGACATAGCCTTCTCTGAAGATATTGGCTATTTTATAATTATCTACCTTGATGACATAATTGTTTTCTCAAAAACTGATGAAGAACATTTGATTCACCTAAGGAAGGTTTTTGAGAAATGTAGGAAATTTGGCTTATCACTAAATCCCAAGAAGACCCTCTTTGGACTCCAAGAAGGGAAACTTCTTGGTCACATAATTTCAGAAGAGGGAATCAAAATAGACCCTACGAGGATAGATGGCATATTGCAAATCAACCATCCTAGAAGCCTCAAAGAATTGCAATCTTTCATTGGAAAGATTAATTTTTTGAGAAGGTTTATTCCCAACCTTGCTGAGCTATTGAAAAACATCACAAACATGCTTAAGAAAAATGTGGGTGTAAAATGGACTTTTCCAGCCAAACAATCATTCAAACTGGTCAAACAAGCTCTTACCCAAGCACCAGTACTGATTAGTCCTGATTTTACCAAAGACTTTTACATTTTTTCTTTTGCATCTGAACATACAATAGCTGCAGTTTTGCTTCAAAAGAATGATCTCGGACAAGAACAACCAATATAATTTTTTAGTAGGGCACTAAGAGACGCTCCTCTCAATTATAACATTATGGAAAAGCAAGCCTTAGCATTAGTAAAAGCATTAAAAGACTTTAGGGTTTATATTTTACACTCTCACATAATTGCTTTTGTTCCACATGCTGTTGTCAAGGATATTCTAAGTCAAGACCCTGATGGTAAGAGGGGAAAATGGATTGCAACTATTCTTGAATATGACTTAGAAATTAGGCCCACCAAACTTGTTAAGGGGCAAGGATTAGCAAAACTTATGGCCGAGTCCAACTTCCAAGCACTAGACATAAATATGGTAGATGTGTTGGAAGAAATGGAAGAATCTGACGCCCCTTTTATTGAGGAAACTTTCCTAAATTCCCCTTGGTATGCTGACATTGTTTATGTGCTTTTATATTTGAATAATCCTCCTTCTCTGTCTAAAACTAAAGCTAGATTTTTGAAACAGAAAGCTTTGAGTTTTTGCATTTTAGACGGAGTGTTATATTGGAAAAACACTGTTGGAATTTTTCTTAAATGTTTACTTGAAGATGACGCAGGGAAGATCATGCACGAACTACATGATGGTGAATGTGGAGGACACCTCTACTGGAAGGCCACAGCAAACAAAATTCTCAGATCAGGTTACTATTGGCCTACACTTTTCCCAGATACTCGGAAGCTCGTCATGTCTTGCCATAAGTGTCAAATCTTTGATGGCAAGAAAAAACTCCTTCCCTTACCCCTACATCCTATCAGAGTTGAGGCACCCTTTCAACAATGGGGGATGGACTTCATTGGGGAAATTCATCCATCTTCCTCGGCCCAACATAAATGGATCCTCACAGCCACTGACTTCTTCACCAAATGGATAGAAGCTATACCCACCAGGAATGCTAATGACTCTGTCATTATCAAGTTTCTTGAAACCCACATCCTATCCAGATTTGGTTGTCCCAGAAAAATCATAACAGACAATGCTGCTGCTTTCAAATCCAAAAGGATGATTGATTTCTGTCACAAATACCATATAACCTTGGGCCATTCCACTGATTACTACCCCCAAGGAAATGGATTAGCTGAATCCTCCAACAAGAGTCTCATCAATATCATTAAAAAAATGTTGGAAGAAAATCAAAAATCATGGCACAGTAAGTTGGTTCATGCCTTATGGGCTGATAGACTAACTACAAAGAAATCAATAAATATGTCCCCCTATCAGTTAGTTTATGGCATGGATGCAATTTTTCCTACCTCATTAGGAATTCCAGTCATAAAACTCCTTCAAGAAGTACAGGTTGAGGAAAATGATATGCAGAGGAGGATCAACCAAACAATCCATTTGCAGCAGACTAGGGAAGAAGTTTATGAGAGAACACAGTTAGTCCAAGAAAATATGAAGAAGAAATTTGATAAAAGGACTAAGGCAAACAATTTCCAGGTTGGAAGTGTTGTTCTTAAGTGGGATTCACGAAGGGAAGAGAAGGGGAAACATGGCAAGTTTGAGAACTTGTGGAAAGGGCCATATATTATTCATGCTGGGAGGGGTCATAATACCTTCTTCTTGAAAGAATTGAATGGAGAAGACTTATATGGAGGTCCTGTCAATGGCAGGATGCTCAAGCATTACTTCTGCCAAGAGTCTTAAAGTTTCAAAGCATTTTTGTCTCCATTGTAAATATCATAGTCTAACTATTGCATTCAAAGTTATGAAAAATAAAAAAATACAAAAACAAAGAAAGAAAGAAAAGAGGGCAGAAATGAAAAACAAGAAAGGCACAACCCCATGCCAAAAAAGAGAAATAAATATGAAAGTGTGCAAGCTTAAATGCCACTCCTACAAAACACACTTCTAGTTAGTCAAACTGTTTAATCTTGACTAATTAGTTTTCAATTTTCTGCTGATAGGGTAGTGAATTTGATTTGCCAAACTGTTTAATCTTGGCTTATCAGTAGATAGATTAGGATAGAAATTAAGGCTTAAACATGTTCAAAGCCTGAGCCAAAGTTTCCAAAAGGAGATGACTCAAAACTGTCTTATTTTCTGAGTCAAAGAAAGTGTAAATCTGGTTCTAAAAATCGCTCAAAATCTGAACCAGAAGAAAAGAAAAGACAGCTCAAACAAAGTAAAAAAACAGAGCTATGAAGAAAGGGAAGGCAGTACTTAAACTTCTAGATCTTAAGCCTTCTATTTTGATTTTAATTTTCTGCAAATAATAATCTATGTGCAGCTTGTTTTTATGCCATAGATCACAGCAAGTCAAACTGCTTAATCTTGACTTGGCTTTTTTAAATTTCTGCTTTAGAATTTAGAGAATGAAAGTCTGTTGGACAGTTTAATCCCAACAGACAGTAGATTAGGTAGAGAAATATCTGAGCTCAACTGTTTAATCTGAGTTCAGGGAGAAATAAGGATTAGAAATAGATTAGATTTCCTGCTTTCAAAAGAATAAAATGTTGTGAATAGAGTTTGCCAATCCAAGTGCACTCTAATGAAGAAAAAATGCTAGATCTGTAGGATTGGGTAGGTAGCAAGCTGGTTGATAAAGGTCCATTGTTTTCATGGCTGCCAAATATGTTTTTAGAAGAAGATCATTCAATCACAAGGAATAATGATTAGGCACATGCCTACCTCCCGCAGAAATCAAGTCTCGAATTTTTGATGCCTTCAAGAAGGCACCATCCTCATGAGCCACCGTTAGCCACCTATAATTTTATGTTTTGAGCCTTCAAAGAACAAATTTCATCACTAAAAATTGTTGGCTTTTGAAGACTCCTTGAAGGCCTTCTGCCTTTGTCAAAAATCCTCATTGCTGTTCTCATCTCATACTCTGAAATTTCTGCTGAAATACAAAGAAGAAACTGCTGCAAAGCCATCCCTTTTCCCTTTCTCCCACTCGAAATTAACCTTCTTTTCCTTTCCCTTTTTTCCCATATTTTTCCTCTATTTTTCATCTTTTCCTTTCTTCCCTTCATAAATCACCCTTTCCATGGTTAAAAACTCACTTTTTAACCCTTTCGGCACCCTTTGTTTCCATTAAAAAACCGTGAAAAATCATAAAAAATACAAGTCTTTTTATAGACTTAAGCCCCTTGGGCTAAATCCAAACCACTTCCCCAATACGCCCTCATCATAAAAACCAAGCGCCAAACCCATGAAGCACTAATCGAATCGAAAAGATTCAAGTGTGCACGTTTGTGAACCATTTCAAAATATCGATTGCGATCAGCCCCTTTGTCCTAAACCACAGATCATATTGTTATTTCATTTACCCATGGCCCCGCAATCGGGCGCCATCCTATCATATATATATTCTGCCCATTTCACACAAAAACCTTGGTTTTTATGCTGCAATATCCTCCTCCTTTTCCCCTTTTTCCTCTCAGAGACTAACCTTCATATTTTCATCATTTTCCTTTGTTCTCCATTTTTCCTCACCCTCTGTTCATATAAAATTGCATTTGCAGAGTTCCAAACTTCTTTCGAACTCTGTCGAAACCCTCAGAAACCTTTGAAATTCACTGAAAATCTGTGTAAAAAACCCATTTCTTTATTAAAGGTTTAAGCCCCTTGGCCTGAGTTTCCAAACCACTTCCCCAATACGCCCTCATCATAAAAACCAAGCGCCAAACCCATGAAGTGCTAATCGAATCGAAAAGATTCAAGTGTGCATGTTTGTGAGCCATTTCAAAATGTCGATTGCGATCAGCCCCTTTGTCCTAAACCGCAGATCGTATTATCATTTCATCTGCCCCATAAGCCCGCAATCGGGCGCTAAACTATTGAAAAATCCCTTTCTGATCAATATTTTTCTTTGTAAAACTTGAAAACCCATTATTCCAAAGTTTGTTTTAAAATGCCAAAATCACATGTTTAAATAAAATGGGTTGATCAAAAAGACCGATCGCGCAATCGCGATCAGAGAATTTAAAATGGGTTGATTGAAAGACCGGGCCCGAATGTTTCGATTACGATTGGCCCTAGTTATATAAAGCCCGGGCCCATGGTACTCCATACACCCAGTGGCCCCGCAATCGGGCGCCAACCTATCATATATATATTCCGCCCATTTCACTCAAAACCTTGGTTTTTATTGAAATTTATGGGTTTCTTACGAAGTATAAGGGTCCCGCCGGTGCAAGAAAACAAAGGATCTAGACCGTCGATCTAGACCCAATCGAACGGTTATCGCCCAATCGAAATGTTCCAATCGCAATGTTTCAATCGCGATGTTTCAATCGGAATGTTTCAATCACAATGTTTCAATCTAATGTTTCAATCGAAATGTTTCAATTGCAATGTTTCAACTGTAAAATGTTTCAATCGCAATGTTTCAATCGCATGCTTTGTTGCTGCCCTCCCGATTGCTGGTCCTCCGATTAAATCTGGACCATCCATGTGTCCAGATCGGACGGTCCAAAACTACTCCTCCTTATTCTTCTCCCGCTATCCTTTTTGCCTTTCTATGCAGATCTCCACCGTTGGTTGCCTTCATCCGACGGCTTTGCTCCTCCCCCGCCATCTGAAGCAGTTTTAACCTATTTCCGCAGGATTTCTTAACTATTTTTGTATTTTGCAGGCGTTTTAATGGTTTTCCATTGTTTAATGAAAGAAAGCCGAGGGTTGGGAAAGACGTTTCCTGCGCCTTCGAGCTGTTAAAGAGAACCATCTGCGGGGTTTCGCTCCATTTTTTTCTCAATGCTTCATGGGCATTGATGCCTTTAAAAAGCCCAGTGCGGCCTGCACATCGACAAGACACTGTTTTAATTCAAAAACAGTTAAAGAGTATCAGTTTGAAGACAGAGCACAGCAGATGAAGATTTAAGACGGTTTTTATGGGGATTACGGCTAAGACCGTTATCAAAAGCCTAATCCCCAATCTAAAACACAGTTTAAAGGGAAAAACCTAAAGTGTTTCATCAGACAGAAAGCCTCCACCGCCACATCTGAGGCAAATTGATTCCTCAGCTACCACCAAGCCACATGTCGCCTCAAACCTTTCAAAACAGAGGCCGAAGTTATTGAAGAAAATCAGATATTCGCCTCCAGCGCAGCCAGGGAGTTACTTCTGCAAGGAAATCAATGCAGAAAATATCTGCAGAGTTACTCCAAACATTACATAAAGCCTCAAAGTCAAATAAAGCTCCCACCGAGCTTAATCCATAAATGTAAAACAGTTAATACAGTGTTCCACCTGTGAACTTCTTCATCGAGCCTCTTAAAGGGCCAAGAAGTCTTGAACCTGTATTAATTATCCTGAGAGATATTTTCTCATATCACCTCCTCATTCTTCTATAAATACCTCAGAAGAAGATGAGAAATTGTTGGTTGCAGAACTTTGAAATACACTTGAGCTCGAGACTTTTATTTGTACATAGTGTTCATTGGCCCTTGAAGCTCTGTTTGTGCTAGAGTAGTTAGGTTGAATAGTGAAGATGATTGCTGAACTGAAACATTGAACTTGAAGATTGTAACTGGTTTGACATCAATATAAAATATGTTTCTTGGGATCCTGGTCTTTATCACTGGTGAAGTGCTTCTTTCTTTGTTAATCGTTTTCCTTCTATGTATGCCATATTGTTCATTTTCCCTCTGTAAAGAACAATTTAAATAGGGTTAGGATTTTCTGTATAGCAGTAACCTTCTCTGGCTGAGAAATCTTTATCTTAATGTTTTCTTCAGATTTGTTTATTTAAGAATGATTCAATACAGTTTAAACAGTTAGGAATGTTGGCGTTCCCTCGTCCTTCTGTTTGCTCAAACATTGTTCTCGAATGTTATTTCCATTATTTGCTATTAAAGTTAGAATAGAGAAGATATGGTTTGCCCTGATTCCTAGATTCTTTTCTCCAAAGGCAGATTCTGAAAGTTTCCCTTGGTGTTGACTGAAAGCAGACTAGGTTTAAAAGTACTTTATCTGATCTTAAGTTACACTCTGCTTTTCTTATGTGTTTTCATACTTTCTGAAGGTAATTATGTGGATTACTGGATTGTTTGTCAATTAAGCTGCTTTAATAAGAACTTGCCCAAGAAGTCTATGGTTAGCCCTGTCCTTGGTTGGTTTTAAAACAGTTACTTAAGAGGCTTTTCTTGTTTGGACTGACTATAAATCCTCCGAGAAATTATTATCAGTTTCCACCCCTCCAACATTTTAATGTTTCCATTTCATCATTTTAATCTCAATAATCTTGTGGTATAGATGACTTGCCCCTTGGATCACACTTGATGTTGTTGTTCAATTAAAGCCTAGATATGACTCCATAGCCCAATGGACTAAAAACCAGCGTTATATCTATCTATCTGCCAAAACTGTTCTATTTGCTTGCAACTTCTCACTTTTGAAACTTTTGCACTTAGGAATTTCCCCTCAAGTAACATTTCATGCTCAACCATCCAAAACAAAACAAAACCCTTGGCCTTCATAACTAGCCTAATATCATTACCTTAAGCTTTTCAAAGACAATATCCATCTTTGTACATATTGGAGAGATCCCTCTCCGGATTCAGGAGGGCTAGATCCTAGAATCCCAAAGATGGTTGAAATGATGTTAACTCTGTGATTGGACTCTCCCAATCTTGCTAATAAATTATAGAGACCTAACAGTAGATACATTACAATCAGTAGTTGAAGTCAGTCAGACTAGTTCTTGGAGATAGGAATGATCACTTTTCCTCATCCTAGACTTAGCTAGCCTGGCTTGATAGACATCAATTACCTTGATTCGACTCCCCGAGGATGAGAGGAGCTGGTTTGAGGTTTTCAGGTCTATAAGGTGTATTTTTTCATTCATTGTAATGGTTGGCATCAGTTTGAGAGATTGTATTGATCAAGTATCATCTTGGCTTGGACATTAATGGAAAATTGTAGCTATTTTCTTGGGATCCATGTGTTATGAGTTTTAGACATAGTTTCCTCTCTGTTATCAATTTGTTTGAATGTATTGTTAATTCATAAACCATTACATGTCTATAATATACTAGATTTCAATTTTTAAAGGTAGAATCCATATTTATTTATGCTCTGTTTTGGGAAATTTAGTATAATGTGTTCATTCTCCTCAGTTTAGGGAAGATACATTGTCGCCATTTTGCATGAGTTGTTGGATAGATAAGTCATTCTTGCGAACAAGACAGACCTCCCAAGTGTCCTACGGATAGCTAGCAACAAACAGACAATTAAATCTATATTTCTCTAGATATATCACGATTCATAATTAAATGCTATAAAGGCTTAACGATCTTACCTTTGATCCAACGCTTGTTTGTAGTAGTAGTCCTTCACTACTTGAAAGAGTTGCTCGAATATCTCAAGTAATCACAAAACAAGAAAACATCAAATAGCACCTACAATATATTCATAAATCATATCTATTGGTGGTGATCAAGAAACCATAAAATAAACCAATCAATTGGGATACCTTATTGAGAAAAATAGACTTATTTATATTAACTTAAAATAAGAAGTTCTCATAAACTACAAGCACCGTTTGATGTTGTGGCCGTGTCTTGTCGGTCCAAAACAAGCGTTTCCTTTACTTTGAGGTTTTCATCTTTCCAACTTACATACATACAGGT